>OZ020175.1:1603312-1718080 GCA_963971145.1 Sussaba pulchella | reverse complement strand
CAACCAAACGTTCTCGAGACGTATACGCTGTTCCTTGACAACTGGAAATCAGCCGAAAAGGCGATAAAGACAACGTGCCAAACTAAACCAGCGTTCGCCCGATTTCTCGAGGTAAAATCATCATCGCCGCAGTGATCGTTGTTCCAATAAACCAATGAAAATAATATTACGCCCACCCATTTTCACGACTCATCATTTGCGTTCGTCACAGACTCTGGAACGCGAGCACAAGGGCAAACTCGGACTCGATCAACTCCTGATAAAACCAGTTCAAAAAATTCCCCGATACGAACTTCTGATCCAACGATTATTGAAACACACCGATGGTTCCCATCCGGATTACGATTTGCTGTCAGCGGCGCAGAAAGAAATTCACGAACTCGTTGTTAAAATAAATTGTACCGAACGAGAAATTCTCGAGTGGGAGCAACAACAATCGGTTCTGAGAGAAGTCGAATCTCTGGTCGAGGGTCTAGCTGGAATTGTTACCAAAGACAGGTAAAAAAATCATTTTTGTTTCTTTTATTTTCATATTCGTACGATATTCGGAAATTTATTATTTACGAAAACAATTTTATGGATGCAAAATAGGTTCTTCGTTCGTCACGACACCGTTACAATAGCATCCAATCAAGGAACCCGAAAGGAAAGAGCACTTTTTTTATTCTCGGATCTTTTGGTGATAACGAATATCAAACGGCGCAGTGGAACCATACGGAAACCATCGACGTAGGATACTTTGTATCTCTTATGAACCTTTGTTGTGCACATTTCTGAAAAATTACGTACTGCGCACATGGGGTATGACATACCCCGGCAATTTCAAAGTAAACTGCTGTCCAAGAGCTCCCAGTGGATCATGCATGAAGGGCGTAACTTACCTCGGCTTCCTTCATTAGGAAACGACCTGGCAAAGCTGTTGCTCCTGCAATCGACGATTTACGATCGATTTACGCCCGAGTGCACAATTTTCGTGATAACTCGAGAATTCGTGGAGATTTTTGATACATTTTGGGCTCAAATTAAAGGGAAAGTTTCAGAGATTAGGGTTCAAAAAATTACAAATTTATGAAAATTTTTTCCTGAGTCAGGGAACAGTTGAAGTTGAGATAATTTTTTTTTTTAATTGGATTTTTTTTTTCGATCTTCTTGACATTCTATCGCGGTGCTTAGAGATGGGAATTATATCGAGTTAATATCAATGGATTCGGAATTTCGAAGACTTTCTGCCGACCATTTTGAAAAAATTTGTAACTCTTTTTTTCGGAAAATTGTCTACGATCAAAGACAGAAGTGGGTTTTGTTAGTGCGCTTGCTTAGTGGCCTGATGCTTTCGGACGGCGGTGTACGTTGTGGGCACGCTATTCGTTATTTTGTCTTCAAGCAAAATACCGAGTACTCTTTAAAGCTTCTCAAATAAGATTCAATAAGTGTTATTAACTTTTTCGAATATTAACAAATCGAAAAAAAATTATTTTCACGCGAAAATTTCACGAGAAAACCGCGCTCGACAATGTGCTGGGGCATGTCAGACCCCAAGTGCACAACGAAGGTTAATTATAATTATCCAAGCTTTTGTTGAAACATAAATATTAATCGGTACGGATAATTGTTTTAGGAATGTATCCCCGAACAGTTTAGCAGGTCTGCCGGAAGCGAACAAGTACAAAATGCTCCTGAGAATTTCTTTGGATGATGTGGAGATGATCAAAGGTGAGAAAAGATTAATATATTATTCAATAATTATATTAATCACATTATTATTTTTATTTCTTATTTTTCTAAAATCATCGTTGAAAATACGATCAACTTTTACCCCTTTAATAAGATTAATATATTATTAATCATAATTAATAATTATTATTATTATAATATCAATTATCAATTATTATATTATTATTGATTATTTTTGAAGATTAATATATTATTCAATAATTATATTAATTATATTATTTTTAAAAATTTTTGTTTTTCGGAAATCATTGTTGAAAGTACGATCAACTTTCACCCCTTTAATAAGATTAATATAATATTAATAATAATTAATAATAATAATAATAATAATAATAATAATAATATCAATTATTATCAATTATATTATATCGATTATTTTTTAAGATTAATATATTATTCAATAATGATATCAATATTATTTTTTCAAATTTTTGTTTTTCGGAAATCATTGTTGAAAGTACGATCAACTTTGACCCCTTTAATAAGATTAATATAATATTAATAATAATTAATAATAATAATAATAATATCAATTATTATTAATTATAAGTAAGTGAGAGTTTTACTTGCACACCTTTATTTAGGTTTTTACAATGTATTCTCCGACTTTCCCCCTTTTACGTGTTCTCCGCTATCTCCCGTGCGTCTGCAGACGACTTGACGTACCGCTGTACCGCATTTGCCGTGGACACGGGGAAACTGCAGAAAACCCGTGCCGGTACAGTCGACCCTATGTTTCTATGGTTCTCCGGTGATGCATGTAGGAGCACATAGTACTCCACCTCGAATGCACCACCGGGGCCCCAAAGGCACTGGTCTCCCGCTCCACAATTGATGCGCCAGCCGGTGAACGACTAGGCGGTCACCCATCCAAGTACTGGCCGGCAAATTTGCTGCTTAACTCGTGGGACCGCCGGAGTCGCACTCCGACCGCACACCTATTGGTGTCGGTTATTATTAATTATATTATTATTGATTATTTTTTAAGATTAATATATTATTCAATAATTATATTAATTATACTATTTTAAAAAAATTTTGTTTCTCGGAAATCATCGTTGAAAATACGATAAACTTTTACCCCTTTTCAATAATTCAGCCAAGGAGGAGAGCTTGAGAAGAATGGCGAAAGAAGTGGAATATCTTAAGGAGGATTGTTCGACGTTGAATCAACTGCAAGAACTCGCCTCCACGTTACACGGAACGAAACATCAGCTCGAGGAGCTGATAAAGGAATATCTCGGCCAGGTGCAGCGACAATTGGCCGAAAAAAATGCCGCTCATTCGCAACTCGCGTGTCTCGATTTGACTCTCAATACCCAGTGAGCCATCAAATGTTTTTCACAATTTTTGTTTCACAATAAAGCCGATTGTCGATCAATCGTTTTGATATTTTGACTCGATTTTCCGTAGAAACGGCGTCGAGAACATGACGATTATGTTCACCAAGCCGGAAACGCGAGCAAGCTGGGAGGAGAGTTTCAACGATGCCAAACAAAAATTGGGTGAGAATGGCTCAATATCCATCACTGCCTCCCAATCATTTGTTTCTAAATAATGACAACGAAAAATCGATATCGACTCTCCCTTCAGGTCTGTGCAAGGTCCGGAGGTACGAGATAGTTTCTTGTATCGGCTGATTATCACAATTTATCTTCAAATGATCGTTCGAACTATCCTCGAATAACAAACGTTACGGTGTGTTGAAAAAAAAAAAAGACAAAGCTTTTCGATTCTTCTGGCAGTTTCTGTATTTCAAGTAATTACTATCAAGAGATAGCTGTCTAAATTCGAACTGAATCGGACAATATTTACAGGTCCCGGTTTCACGAATTCGATTCGGCCTTTGATTAACACGTAAAGAAAAAAAGTTTCAATCGCAATTAATTTCTCCGGTAAATGAAAAATTCCGGGGATCGAAGGTAAGTGCAATTCATAGTATTAAGATCATTCGAAATTGGGATATTATTTGTTAAACCATAAAACCAAAAAAAAAAAAAACACGGAAATATTTTCGCGAGTTTTGGATGAATTATGTTTTTTTCCAAAAGAAAAATGCTTGAAAATTTTGCCCTTAAAAAATGAAAAAATGTTCAGTCATCTCTGTACTATATATTGCACTCACTTTCCATCCCTGGAATTTTTCGTTTAACTGGAAAATAAATAGCGACCGCTAAACATTTTTTTTAACGCGTTAATCAGAGGCAAAAATCGAATTCGTAAAAGCAGAACCTTTAAAAATTGTCCGATCGAGCTCAAATTCGAAAAAATCTCTTCTAAAAGTATCTAATTCTAATTTCGGAACTGCCGGAAAAATCGAAAAAATTTGTTTTTTTTTTCAACACACTTCAATGTACGAATAAAAAAAAAAAAATGATCGACACGTATTTAGGTTATTTAATTGGTATGCGTATACGGTAGCCATGTCCGCAGATCGTCGACCGCCTCCCGAATTCGTCGGACCTCTTCCGATTCGAAAAACCCGAGCCGGATTGCAGTTCACGTGCGCCGCACCGACGATAGCGACCGGTCAAACTCCGCGTGACGTTTGGGTGTGCAACAGCGACGGTTACGTCGGTCAAATATGCGTTTTGAGTTTGACATCCGAACCGCCCCACGTCGAATCTTGCAACGGCGTTTGCAACGCTCGAATATTGTGCATCGCCGCTATTCCAGCACCGCGCTCGAGGTACGACGATTCATCCATTTTCATTTGATTGTCAAATAAAAATTCGAACCGTCGATTGATTGAATCGCCTTTCGTTTTTAGGATTTCGTAGAACTGCTAGAACATTTTTTTAGTCATGTTTTCCATCCGTCCACGTGTCATTATCCTCCCATTCTCTCGTTGCTTCAACCATTGAGATGAAATTTCACATGGAGACGTAGATGGATTGCCCTAAATATAAAAATGATAAGATTTTTTAAGAATAAACAATTTTTTTTCACTCGGCTCGCGCGGATTTAAAAGAGTTCCTTTTTTTATAGGTTTTAATAGGTCTTTTAAAATGAAACAAATAATGTTGTAGGACTTCTTTATTTTAACACTTCGGTCACGAGATATTTTTTTTTTTCAAAGTCTTTATCGGAGCATCCTCCTCTCCTTTAATATCTAAGCTATTGATGCGAAAAATTTGAACAAATTCCAGGATGTAGCTTTTAATTATTACATATAATTAAAATAACAATAAACTCTATACCAAAAATAATTTATGAAATATTTTTTGAAGTTGGTTAAAATTAGAACCGACTCTTTTTCGAAATGAGTGAAAATGGCTAAGGGACACCCAATCGTGTGTGTCGTCAACGCGCTCTTGATCGGTTTTTTTTTTTTCTTCATCGTGCAGCATTTGCGACAACCGTAGTTTTCATCGACCCTGTCGCAGCAGCGGTAGTAGCAGCAGCAGTCGACGTCGTCGTCGTCGACGAAATCTCGAAAACCTCGACAACCGGCCCGTCGATCTCACGAAAACGGGAATCAGTATATTGGTCGAGGACGCTGATGCCAATGGCCAGGAAACGCAATTCGACAGGTACTGTTCGATGAAAACTCGTTCGAGAGATCAATCACGAATCGAAAATTCCGGTGACGATTAACTTTTTTAGTCCGTGACGTTATTTTCGACACATTTACGGTGAAAACGTGGGCCACTCGTGCCTGGTCCTTTAAGGCCTTACATACAGTTAGAAGGCTTTAAAAAGACGGATTTTCAAGAATTTTTTTCGCGCAGACTATTAAATTTATTAATTTGAAAATTGGTGTACATATTATAATAACCTTATAATATATTTACATATTTTTTATTTGTAAAAATAATCATCGCGAATGTTGCTATCGCCGATCTCCTAGAGCTCCGCAAAAAAAAAACCAATTTTGCGGTGATCACGATATCTCTGGACCGGATTATCTGAAATGAAAAAACCAAATAAATTTCGTTAATATAATACATTATCTAGTATTTAATCGAAGGAATTAGCGAAAAAATAATTTTTGACAAAATGGCGACTTCTCAAAATAAAAGACTCGATTTTGAACGAAAATTTAAGCCTTAAATTGTTTATAAAATGGAAAATATTTATCGGAGAAAAAAAATCTTCGATTAATTACTAAAAAATCTAGTTAAAAAGGTTGTGTTGAAATTTGAGACTGATCGGTTCAGCCGTTTTCGAGAAATCTTGATCACCGATTTTGAAAACATAGTTTTGAGAAAAACGCGTTTAAAGTTTCAAAAGCGTTTTACATGTGGTAAATTTCGTTTTTTTTTCAACTTACATGGAGTCATCTATTCCAGGGCCATATAATAATCCGTTCGCATCGTTGGCAGCTTCTAATAATTCGATTTGATGCTAAAACGATTTTTTGAAAATTACAAGTGTATGTAACCCCTTAAAAAATACTCTAAAGAGCTCCGAAAAATTCCACAAAATGCATGCAATCTCATCAACAATCGTAGTGTAAGGATTAGGGTGGTTCTTATTTGGGTCATTTTTGAAATGTGATTGGAGAGTGGTGTCAATCAATGGCAAAAAAAAAAAATGTTGAGGCTAGTTTGAACCTCTTAGTCCAACTCCTTCAACTTCCGAGAAGCAGGTGAAATTTCCCGTTTAAAATACACGCGATTTTTCTTCATCCCGGTAATTGTACATATAGGTTTCGTTGGAGAGTTCTGTGTAAATTAATTTTATGCCACGCTGCGCGTAAAAGTGCGATTTTACGCTCGCTTCGTTTGTGTCAAATCGCATTTACCCACCTTGTGAGATAAAAATTCGTACGATACTCGTACGAAAAACGTTATCTGGACTCGTGTAATTTCAACACTCGCCTTCTACTCGTTCTGCAAACTTGCACTCGTCAGAAAAAAAAAATCCGTACTAGTGTCATAATGTACTATTATTGCGTCTAAAACATTGATTAGTAGAGCTGTTTAATCGTGTTGATAAGAGGCAACTTCACCGTTCGCGGAAGCGCGCTGCCAAGAGTTATGGAGGCTCGTCGCGGAGGGGCGGGTTGCGCGGGCGTTTAAGCGGGGCCCATTTTTTTTTTCAGTCATACGCGTGTTTGGCATAATGCGGTTGATTATAAACGTATTATTGATAATTTTATACAAGACTAACTAGCTGGGCATCGATAAATAAATACCGCAGAATTGGAACAATTTTACGTTACGATACTGCCTAAAGAAGTACGGCAACATCGCAATTCTCCATGCCACCCTCTCCTCTGATCACCGCTGATTTTTTTCTGACACCGCGAGCTGACAGTTCGAGATTTTTATTGTGACAGAAAATATGCGTTTAACTAACCCGATTCTAAGGCTATGACAGTTTGGTTAGCGCCGCCGCAAAGTGGTGGATCGAGCCAGGACTAAACAAACGAACACCTGATTCCTGTGACGCTGCCAGATCTTCACACGTTCGCGAAACCCATCGGAGTTTTAAATATTTCGACGTTTCAACATTGAATATCTTTTTACATAAGTCGATGACCCACAACTTTTTCATTATATTTGAAATCTTCATGACCTAATCAACGTTACTGTGGTTTTCTATCAATATCTGTTGTCTGAGTGCAAAAATATCGCTTCATACAAGTCTTTTGTGGGTGCATCTTCCATAAGCCCTGTGTTAAAAATCCCAAGTTTAACTATTTTTATCTCTCTTATTTAGTCGTTAACTTTATCTGAAACTTTGCATACGTGAATATGGGTACATTGTCTATGATATACTTGAAAATTATTTTTTTCTGTTGTTGAGACGTTAGCGACGGAGCCTCCTTAATTGTAAAAACTGCCGTAACTCCCTCAATTTTGAACGGGCCGACTTGAAATTTTTGGAGAATATTTTTGAAAGGTTATACTATAAGAATCCGTCTAAAACGAAAAATCGATTTTTTCAAAAATTCTAACTAAATTCAACCCCTTAAACGACGATTAATTTTCGTGCCTCGCAGCAGCGAAAGTTCCGACGATTCGGACAACGAAGACGCAACGAGCATCCGAATCTCCGCAACGACCGCGACGATGGTAACGAACAACGATCCCGATCTCATCGTCGGGTCAACGTTGAGCGCTGCCGAATTATCGGGCGGTGACGATCGTCTCGACGACGATACTCCACAGCCCACCGTTTGGTTGGGTACCGAAGACGGTTGCATACACATTTACAACTGCAACGACAACATAAGAATCAAGAAAAATCGGCTTAAGATCCAGCACGGAAGTAGCGTGCACTCGATTATGTAATTATTACATTACTGATGATTCATCGTTTTATTTGTTGGTTTGAATTATTGCATTTTTTTTTTTTTTGGTTATCAAGGTACTTGGATAACAAAGTTTTCGCGTCTCTTGGGAATGGAGATTTGGCCGTCTACAGTTGCGACAATCGATGTGAGTTGTTATTTTATCGATTATCGATCGAACAATGTTGGATCGATAATTTTGTAATAAATATAACTGGATAATAAAATTGAACATTGTCTAAAGGATTGAGTAGGACAAAAAAATATTTTTTTTTTCATCTTGCGTTTGGTTTTAAACGTTAGTTTTTGATATAAGTAGCAACAATTCTCGCGGCGAGAAAATTCAGGAATATATTTTTTTTTAGGAGTTGCAAACGAAGTTCTGCTTTAACGTTTAAATAACACGTGGAAAAAAAACTTTTTGCATTATTTATTGCGTAGGTCGATGAAAACGGTTGGATAATTGATTGTCCGGACACCATTTTGTAGAGAATTGAATTCTCTACGGATACTTTTCCAGCCAGAAGTCCAATAATGTAATATCTTTAAGACATTTAGGTATTCGAAAGCGGTTGTTGATGAGAATTCGTTTTTCAATGAGTTTGACAGTTAAACTGTTTATTCTACAAGAAAAATGTCATGATAAAGATTAGAGACGATTGAATTGTGTACAAAAAAGGTCGTAGTGAAAATTGTCTAAATCGAATGATGCACAGTTCTCAGCTTCTGGGAGTTTATTTTATGAGAAAAAATTTCACCTATTTGTAAAATAAAATTCCAGCAGCTGCGAATTGTGAATCATGTCTTGGAGGTGTTATTTTTTTGGACTTCTAGCTGCAGACATTAAGGGGTTAGGCCACACTAGAGGCTGAAAAAATAGGCTTTTTTGGGGATTTTTTAAAGAAAAACTACAAAATTAATCGAGATTAAAAAAGTTTGCGATGACGTCTCCGTTTTTTCTGCGTCCACGGCCGGGGAAACAGTTCCCGTAATTTGCAAATTGTGATGAGCCAATGAATCTTTTTCGATCACATATAACAACAGCTATAGAAGTACGTAAGATTGTTTCGATATATTGATTTTCAGCTCAATGGTGCACTTCTAACGTTAAAAGTGAAAAATTTGTCTAAAAGATCGTCAGAAAATCGTTAATAACGAATGAACTATGTAATATAAAAAAATCCTACGTACTTCTATAGACAATGTATCTCTAAGAATATATTCAAAATTTCAAATGAATCGATTTAAAATTGTCTGACTTGTGTTTCCGGCCAATTCGAAAAATGCAGTTTTGAGATAAACCCGTTTGAAGTTTGCTCAAAGCTTGCTGCGAACCACGCGGCCTTGTACTAATATTCGAAAACCGCGTACTCAAAGATTTTTCCCAACCACAATCTTCTGAGACATCTTTTTTGAGGTCCTAAAAGACCATTGAAAAAATCGATTCTTCGATAATTCTACAGTCACCTAACCCCTCAATCCAGATAATTCAATTCCCTACAAAATAGTGTTCGAACAATTTGTTTTCCAACCGTTTTCACCGACTCACGCAATGAATAATGCAAAAAAAAAGTTCACGTGTTGTTTAAGCGGGAAAGCAGGCCCCACTTTGCGACTGGCCACAAAAATATATTTCTGAATTTGCACGATAGGCGAATTTTTGTTATGTCAAAAAAAAAAAAAAACGTTCGAACAAGGCACGAGATGTAGAAAAAAAATTAAATTGTACTTTTGACACAATGAAATGGACAGTCATTGAAATAAAATTGTAAACCTTAGACGGATGGAACACGGATAACGCCACGATCATAACTGTCGGGACTCCAGCGGCTCCGGTCACGAAGATGATAATTATATCCGGAAAATTGTGGTGCGGCAGTCACAATACGGTCCGAATCGTCGATACGACGAGTTTGGAGATAAAACACAGTTTTACAGTTAGCAACGACGTAACTCGGCCAATTTCCTCGATGGCCGCATCGGGCAAACTCGGGGTTTGGATATCATTGCACAACAGCGCCGTTCTCAGATTATTTCACGCCGATAGTTACGAGTGTCTCACGGATATAAACATCGCTCCGGCGGTCACCAAAATGCTTGCCAGTAAATATCAAATCCATCGAGATTGTTCATAATCGATCCACAATCTATTCATTATTTATTAACTATTCCATAGTAACTTACATAAGTATTATACATAATAGTATTAATTATTAGTTTCACTTTTTTAAATTACATTTTATTTGGTCATTCCCCTTTGATTCATTTATTAATATTTAATAATAATAATACTAATATTATCGGTATAATTACTTTTAATATAAATAATATAAATATTATAATATTAATTAATATAAATTAATAATAATTTAATAATATACAATTATTATTAATAATAATAATTAATAATTAATAATAATAATAATATAATAATAATTAATAATTAACAATAATAATAATAATAATTATTATTATTATCAATAATAATAATAATTAAATAATAATATGAATAATATATTATAATTATTAAATTATTAATTATTATTATTATTAATTATTATTATTATTATTATTAATAATAATAATAATTAATAATTTAATAATTATAATATATTATTCATATTATTATTATTATTAATAATAATAATAATTATTAATAATAATAATAATAATAATTATTAATAATAATAATAATAATAATTATTAATAATAATTATTATTATTATTGTTGATTATTAATTATTATGATATTATTATTATTATTAATAATAATAATTTAATAATTATAATATATTATTCATATTATTATTTAATAATAATTATTATTCAAATAAATTTATTTAATTTATTAATTTCATCATTTTACGTTTATTCGTGATTAACGAAACTGACGTACGGTTAATCGATAGATATTTGTTTTAACGAAAATAATTAAATTCGCTGCAGGTTGCGATGACATAATACGTCAACACAAAGCGGCTTGTTTGAGAGTGACGGCTTTATTGTCGTCGAACGAATTGTTGTGGGTCGGAACGAGCGCCGGAGTTTTGCTCAACATACCGATTCCTCACATAAAACCGTCGAGCCAGAGAATGCCACAGCCACCACCGGTTACCGGTAACGTATCGTCGTTAATCCACGCTCATCATTTCATCGGGTTTGGATCGAAGTCCCGAATATTCAATGTTCCGAAAGGTCGATGAATCGAATTAAAATGCTGCGAAAAAAAAATCTTCCGAATCCGGCATGGTTCCGACTGTCAATGTCCCGAAAGATCAAAATCCCGAAAACTAAACCGTTGGCGAGTCAAAACTTTCACAGGCACCGATCGGCCGTCCGAATGAAATAATAATTGTCCAAATCTACCTATCTGCCTTCGAATTGCTGCCATCTTCACGCGGCCGAACGATCTACGTCCCTATACCTACATATGGGGCATTCCATGACACGTCGATCAAGATCTAGCGATTATTCTTCAGATCGTTTTCATAATTTTTTATTCGAAAGTACTCATCGAAAAAAACAAACCCAATTTTTTTTCAAATTTTTTAAAAATATTTTTTTGAAAATTGAAAAAATAAATTTAAAAAACGTCCGCGTTTTTTCGCCCGAAAAAATCCACAGAATTCTTATAAATTATAAAGAAATTTTTAAACGCTGTTGCAAAATGGAGCTTTCAAATCTACCGGAGAAAAAAAATGAAAATCAAAAAAATTGTATCTGACAAATGCATCACCAATATTTGTTAGCGGATTTTTTGATTTTTATTTTTTTTCTCCCATAGTTTTGAAAGCTCCATCTTGCAATAGCGTTTGAAAATTTCCTTATAATTCATAAGAATCCTTTGAATTTTTTCAGGCAAAAAAAGCGAACGTTTTTTCAAAATTTTTTTAATTTTCAAAAAACCATCACCAAAAAAAAAAAATTTTTTTTCAAAAAATTGGATTCGTTTTTTTTTATGAGTACTTTCGAATAAAAAATTATGAAAACCATCTAAAAAATAATAGCCAGATCTTGATCGACATGTCGTGGAATGCCCCATATACGTTTTCGGGATTTTTATCTTTCGGGACATTAATCGACAGTCGGAGCCGTGCCGATTCGGAACAATTTATTTTCGAATCACTTCAATTCGATTTATCGACCTCCCGGAACATCAAAAATTCGGAGCTTCGATCCGCGCAAATTTTATTCCATCACACGTTTGTCCCACAGGCATACCTCACGGTCACACGGGTCACGTGCGTTTTTTAACGTCCGTCGAGAAACCCGCACCGGTTTGTCGCGGACCGATTCGAACCGGTGAGCCCGAAATTCGTTCGAAAAACAAGCGAAATTCGGAAAAACTCGACAAATCACGTCAAAACGATGACAATAATACCGGCAAACTATTGATCATCTCCGGTGGCGACGGTTACGAAGATTTTCGCGGTCCTCAAGCGACGGCCGAACTTCAAGCCGGTCGCGAAGACTCGACGAATCATTTGCTTCTTTGGAAGGTTTGATCTATCTTCGGTCCAACGGATTATTTATATTTTCTCGTGAATTGAAGTAAAAAAAAAAAAAAAAAAAAAAAAAAAAAAACCGTTCTCGGGAGACGGTTGAAAGAGAAATTACATAAGAAAAAAAAAACAAATATCCTTTTAATCTTAGAACCTACCCGAATTTAATAAATATTTATCAATCTAAATTGTTTGATTTGCATCGAACTTCGTTTTCCGTTTATATTCGTAGCATTAAGAATGCATGGATGCAAACGATCGCGATACTTGCCGATGATTTACGTCATTGCGTTGTCTTCGGTATCGTATGAATAATATATAATGACGGTAGCTGACGAAAATTGCAAGCGGCATTGTCGAGTATCGTCGATAAATCTGCGAGGACGAAGACGTGCATACGTCGTTTTTTTTTTTTTTTTTTTTTCCGTTGTTGTTGTCGTGATCGATCATTTCTCGTTTGTAATTTGTTGATGTTGGTCGTGGTGGATTGAACCGTGACATCTCTTCGACGGACGCATTTTAAGGGGATATCGTACGGTGGATAATTCATCGAGGATGAAATACGGATGCGTTTTCGATCTTGCAGATCGGAGAGAGGGAGAGTTGCGTCGACGATATGTGTATGGGTCAAAATTTCCCAATTCACCGAACTGAAACCCTCCTATCCCCCGATGTGGGGGATGATTTTTTTTTTAGTATCCTTTGGATCCTAGTGCCTCACTTATTTTTTTTTTTTTTTTAGATTTTTTAGACCCCTTCTTTCCCTCCCCTTCCATGACCGTATTATTTTTATCGAGAGGTAACTGCCATTTGTCCCCTTTTTGTTTGGATGAAATTTTTTTCACGGATGCTCTATTGAAATTGAAGAATTTTTTTCCATAAAATTGGAGTGGACAGCGGGTTTCTAATATTTTTATTTTTTTCTTTTGAAATTTTGTGAAAATTCGAGTTTTTCTGAAATTTGAATATATGATAATTTTTTTTCATCTAAAAAAAAAAAAGAATGAAATTTATCTTGCAAAAAAAAAAACGATATTCCAATTATTTCGATAGAAAATCGATAGGAAATAGGAGTTGCCTCCTGATTATAGCAACCATTAATTCATACTCAAAAATCGATTTTCTATCGAAACAATCGAAATATCGATTTTTTTTCGGGATAGATTTTATCTTTCTTTTCTTTTTTTGGATGGGAAATCATTATCATATATTCAAATTGCGGAAAAAATCGAATTTTTGCAAAATTAAAAAAAAAAAAAAAATATTAGGAACTCGCTACCCACTCCAATTTTATAAAAAAAGTTTTTCAATTTTAATAGAGTATCCAAGAAAAAAATGTCATCCAAATAAAAAGGGGATAAATAGCAGTTGCCTCTTGATAAAAATAATATGGTGGGAGGAGGGGAGGGGAAGGAGGGATCTAAAAAATCTAAAAAAAAATAAGTGAGGTAGTAGGATCCAAAGGATACTAAAAAAAAATCATCGCCTACATCGGGGGATAAGAGGGTTTCGGTTCGGCGAATTAGGAAATTTTGCCCCGTATATTAGGGTAGTTCTTATGTGGGTCATTTTCGAATATCGATTGCGACGAGGTCTCAATTTTCGCAATCGATTCCAGAACAAAAATATTAAATGTCAAGCCTAATTTTAACTTTTTAGTCCAATTTTTACTACGCTCTGATTTGAACTGAAGTTTTGCGTTTAAAATTCATATGATTTTTCTATTTTTCGGTAATTATATTTTGACGGGGAGGTTAATTGTTCCTGAAAAAATCCAATATCGTGTGAAATTAACGCGTATGAACTTTACTTTCACGGAAAAAATACATGTATGGTTTGAAACATTCCAGGGATTATCATCGAATTTATTAGAATAATTTTGAAGTAATTGGTAATATTGGCGAGCTTCAGGACTCCCGGATTGATTGTGGTTGTTTGAGAAGGTTATGTAGGGCGTTTCAAGTCAATTATGGGAGGGGGCGAGGCCGGAAGCTCGAGATATTGAAAATTGCGAGACCTTAATTCGAAAATTATCCAAATAAAAATCACCCTAATGTATATACCGAAATTGTACTGTCACGTCGTGGCAATAAGGATCATCTTGCCATCTTTTCCAAGGGTAGCACATAGATATTTCATCGAGATAACATTTATTATTTATCGGCTTTTTAAATTAACAACTACACGTGTATTAACATCGAATCTCATTTTAGTTACATGTGTATATGGGGCAAAATTCCCCAATTCACCGAACTGAAACCCTTCTATAGCCCGATGTGGACGATGATTTTTTTTTTTGGATCTTTTGGATCCTATGACCTTACTAATTCTTTTTTAGATTTTTCAGACCCCTTCTTCCGCTCCCCTCCGCCCACCATTTTATTTTAATTAGGAGGTGACTGCTATTTGCCCCCTTTTTATTTCGATGACATTTTTTTCCCAGATATTCTATTGAAATTGAAGAACTTTTTTCATAAAATTGGAGTGGGCAGCGGATTGATAATACGTTTTTTTTTCCAATTTTGAAAAAATTCGAGTTTCTCCGAAATTTCAATATATAATAATGGTTTCCGGTCTAAAAACAAAAGAAAATTATATTTATCTTGCGAACAATCGATATTTTGATTGTTTCCGATCGAAAAAAAGATTTTTAAATTATTTTTTTCGTAATCAAATCGGTTCATACTCAAAAAATCGATTTTCTATCGAAATAATCGGAATATCGATTTTCTCGCAAGATAGATTTTATTTTTCATTCCTTTTTTTTCGATGTCAAACTATTATCATATACTTGAATTTCAGAAATACTCGAATTTTTGCTAAATTTCAAAAAAATAAATAAAAATATTAGGAACCCGCTGCCCACTCCAATTTTATGAAAAAAGTTTTCCAATTTCAATAGAGTATCTGGGAAAAAAATTTCATCCAAATAAAAAGGGGGCAAATAGCAGTTACCTCTTGATAAAAATAAAATGGCGCGAGGAGGGGAGCGGAAGAAGGGGTCGAAAAAACCCAAAAACAAATTAGTGAGGTCGTAGGATCCAAAAGATACTTAAAAAAAATCATCGTCCACATCGGGGGATAGAAGTGTTTCAGTTCGGTGAATTAGGAAATTTCGCCCCATATATACTTTTTGTTTAATTAAAAATTAAAGCTATCAATAGTTGCTTATAATCATGAGTAGTACGATTAACAACCGCGCTGTCATCGAGCGCCACATTGGTCGTAGAACATTAAAGGCTTGCATAGTGCTTGGATTAAATTTTAATAAAACTCGATCCGTCCTTAAGATTCAAGCGTTCATGCGAAAATTATACGCAACGTTACGCCGACAAATCTATGCCGGATATATTTTATTGCCGTTGCAATCGGCACGTACTTATCGGAGTATTAAAAATCGTTACGCAGTCATTTCGCACGTTACCGATCTTTAAGTTGTGCATTATCTTTGTAAAATTTACAGACTAGATACACGCTCGCGTCCTAAAACGGTTCAACAAAAACCCGACGATCGTCGTTGATCGTCATTGATCGGAATGATAAAAAAAAAAAAAAAATCAATTATTTACAACAAAAAAAACTCCGATAAGCATCATCTGCTCAGAATGTTCAGCCAATTCGCCTTAAGTAAAAAAAACTCCTTGTCTTTTAATTTCGTCTCTTCCTCCATTTTTTCACAAATTAACGCACGTCATTTTTTTTTTTCGTCAATATCTCGCGGTTTTACGACGTAACGTCAAAGTCATTTGCGCGTAATTGCAAGCGACTCGAGTTTTACCGGACCAATGAAACATTTCAGTACAATTCGTGACGAACTCGGGGACGATAAGATCGCAGCGATGAATTATAACGACGAATGGATGATTAACCATATCGCATTAAATTCGTGAAACGCGTTTGTCGGTAATTTCGAACGTTGCGATGTTTATCGCACGGCACGCGTGGTTTATATCATGAAACGTGAAAACCCATGAGATTGTGGGTCTCGTGTCGTTCGCTCACGGGGGTCGAAGGAGCTTCGGTTATCGGCGTAGGTGGATCGCCGCTGCTCTCCCGATGATCCGTGGTTCCGGCGAAAGAACTTTCACGACTGGGCGTGCGCCAACAAATTCGGCACAATGGTTTTAAAAATACGAATCGTGATCTTGGCATTCGCAGGAGAACGTAGATGTAAGGATCGAGGGTGAAATGAATGCACAACAATACATCGGCGGTTATGTGGAAAGCTCGAATGCAGCGTCGTGCGAGGATCGCAGCGTCGGATAGTTTCATCGAGTATTGTTCGAGCGGGATCGATATCTGAAACACATACGGTGAAATTTATTTATTTGTGTGACGCAACTATGTTTGCATCGCTTTTTCGTGTGGGTTTGCGAGAGCTGAGGTAGGCGTTTTTGGAATTATCGACCGTTGGTATGCGCAGGAGTACAAAAAAATGCACGAAAAAGTCCTAGTACAAAAAAATTCACGAAAAAGTCCTAGTACAAAAAAATTCACGAAAAAGTCCTAGTACAAAAAAATTCACGAAAAAGTCCTAGTACAAAAAAATTCACGAAAAAGTCCTAGTACAAAAAAATGCACGAAAAAGACCTAGTACAAAAAAATGCACGAAAAAGTCCTAGTACAAAAAAATGCACGAAAAAGTCCTAGTACAATAAATGCCCTGTATCAAGGCGTTGAGCGGTCGGAAATTGTTTTTTTTTTTTGACAGTCGTTACAGAACAAAAGACTGGCGAACAGGAGACATATCAGTTTGTTCGATCTTTTGTCACATGGACTGACAGTATCAACGACATTGTGTCATTGTTCTTACAATTTTTCTTAAAACGAAAATATACTATTTAGGTTCCATTTGTTTTGAGAGATGAAAAAAAAAATTGATCATCTATTCAATATGCATCAGCAAAAACATCGCGCTCATCTGAAAACGGCCACTTTCCGTCCGAGTTACACAATGTACTATTATCAACTTCCTGATTTTATAGGGAAGTTATTGTAATGACACCGAAAATCGATTTTTTGACAGATTGTCACGTTTCAAGGTTTTTGGAGTGATTTTGACCTATTCCGAGGAAATGCGTACGTTCGTACGTATTCGATCAAATTTTTCGTTAACGTTTTCTCGAAAAGTGATAACGCGATCAGAATGATCGATGATGCAATCGATGTGTCCCGCGCGTAACTTAGAGCTAATGGTCTAATTTGGTCGAGTAGTTTTTTAGTTTTTTTTTTTTACAAAAGAACATAACTCAAAAACGGAATTTATAAGGGTGGATAGGATTTTGCAACCGCGCGACTGAGTGGCATGACATTGCAAAAAAGCTTGCAAAAAAGTAAAAAATCAAAATAAAAACTGGCTGGAGTGACTTGAGTTGAAATTAAGTAATTGGAGAAAAATTGGTAGGATATTGAATTTGCACAAAATCTGATAATAACGGCAATATTCACATTTATGATAGTTTCAATGCTGATCATTTAAATAATGATATAATGGCTCGTTCGAATGCCCTTCATAAATTTAATAAGAAATATATATTTCACAAGTCGAAACAACGCGTTTAAATGTGGGGCATTTGCCGTTTATTTTTCAACATTATTATGCTGTAAGCAAGATCCAAGCGAGCAAAGAATATACGATATTCGTTTAATGCAACGTCATATAGCAACAGTTTAAATAAGTAGAAAACTATTAAATTTCCCCGAGCACGAATAATCTCTTTATCAACGACGATTAGGAATGATAATAACAAATTTGAGCTCGCGAATGAAGAAGTTACTTGTGTGACTCGTAAAAAGTCACACACAAAATAAACGTTGGTAGTTATAGGCATTACTAACCATAGGCACTGCTAACCATAGTTCCCCTAGTTATAAAAATTGTTCTTCGGACAGACTCGACTGTAATATCTCAATATTTTATCTATGCATTGAATAGTCAATACGTTATCTATATAGAACGATATCTATCTATGTATGTTAGGGCGTGTTAAAAAAAGGCCAAGGTTTTCGACGCTTCTCGGAGTTCCTACTTTCGAAGTTGATACTATCAAGAGACATCTGTCCAAATTCCGGTTTCACGAATTCGTTTTTGCCTTCGATTAAGACGTAGAAACATTTTTTTTTTTTCGGTCGCAATTAATTTTGTGGGTAAAAGAAAAATGTCGAGGATGACAATTAAGTGCAATACGTGAATTATTAAGGTCACTCGATAGAGGGCAATTTTTTTGTTCACAATGAAAAGAAGTTGGAAATATTTTCGAAAATTTTCAATGTTTTTCGTTTACGAAAATTCTTTTACATTGTGACTTATTGAAAGTGAAGCCTCTGAGTATTGGTTGAGCTCAAATTTGTACAGATGTCTTCTGCGAGTATCTGCTTCGAACACAGAAGCTGCCAGAAGAATCGAAAAACTTCGCCTTTTTTCCCAACACGACCTCTAATATATTCATATCTTCCCATACCATACCTACGCCCATATCACATCCCGTGACCATATCTACATATCCTATACATAACATAGAATCAATTAGTCCTCACATAATCTCTCGTGAACAAAACGAATTTATGCCATTGTATATGCATTTATCCGCGGGAAACGTTAACGACCGACCGACTCATTCGCATCCATCCCCATGAATTAAATATAAGAACCAACCGTACGCACGCTCGACGAGTCGGTCAAACAACGAGCATCATTATTCTCATACTGATGCCCGATTAATCAAATGCGAGTCGTCGCGTGTCGCGTGTCGTTCGTATTATTAACGGTGATATTATCGAAGCGCGACGACGGAGGTGAATACTTTTATCAACTATATTGCAGAAGCTATGACGTCGGAAAGCTTGCGAAGCGACGAAGCGAAGCAAATTTAACGCGAAGTTCCATCTCGTTCGATTGGTTTCTATATATATCACAGGATGGTGATGTTTGCGTTGGCACGGCGGAATATTTTGAGGACAACGTGTATTTTATAAAGATCGAGAGATGTTTGCAATGAAATTTTCACGTTACGAATGGGAGAAAACACTGTGCTAGCGTAATTTTCATGTGGCAAAGGTTAACAAGGTCGTTCAGAGGTCAACGAGGTCATGGGTCAACGTTGTTCGTCTTCTTTTTTAACAGGCTATTATTGTTTATGAAAATATTGATTTTTAAGATGCAGCATAATGGCGTTATTAATGTTTTTTTTTCTTCGAACTCCTCGCAGATAAAATTCATTTGACCTTTTTCTGCGATAGTTAAATGATCGACTTTGATAAGGTCATTTGTTAGAGAAGTTATGGCGTGATCAAGGAACATATGAAGACGTAAAAGTTTGTCAATCGAGAATTTTTCGTTTGGAAAACTCATTCATAAATTGATATTTGTTTTTATTTCAAGAAAGTACAACTCGTCGGAGTAGATTGAATGTAAACACGTACGACAGCAGATAATCTCGCGTTGTGACCTCAGGGAATGAAAACAAAAATATAGGCGAACGAGTATATTGACCTCCTAGGTCGTCAGATATAACCAATGGCTATTTTATCAATCTCGAGATATCTTGAAAATTTCGATTCCTCGGCATGTAACTTGTCAGCTGACATCACTGCGCTATTAAGCGCTATTATCGGACGATTTATCAATTTTTCGTGTCTATTGAAATTGTTACCGTGGGTGGCTCTTCTTTAAGGGGTTAGACCACTCTAGATCCAATAAAAAAATAGGCTTTTTTGAGGATTTTTTTTCAGAAAAACTACAAAATTAATCGAGATTACAAAAAAGGATGTTCATCATGCATGTCAGTGACTGTACGGAATAATTTTTTTGGAGCGATCAATTTCAAAATGGCGGCTGTGCAGCGTTTTTTAGACGACGTCTCCGTTTTTCCAGGTTCCAGGGCCGGACAAACAGCTTCCGTAATTTTTGAATTATGATGAGCCAATGAATTTTTTTCGATCATCTATAACAACAGCTACAGAAGTACGTAGGATTTTTTCCGATATATCGATTTTTGGCCAAATGGCGCATTTCTAGAGTAAAAAGTGAAATATTTGCCTAAAAAATCGTCAGAAAATTGTTAATAACAAATTGACTCTGCAATATAACAAAAATCCTACGCACTTCCATAGACAATGTATTTTTAAAAATACATTTGAAATTTCAAGTGAATCGGTTGATAATTGTTTGACTTATGTTTCCGGCCAACTTAAAAAATGCAGTTTTGAGATAAAGGCGTTTGAAGTTCGCTGGAAGCGCGCTGCGAACCAGGCGGACTTGTACTAAAATTCGAAAACCGAATACCCAGAGATTTTCCTCGGTCATAATCGTTTGGTACATCATTTTTACAGTTCTAAAGGATCATGAAAAAAAAATTGATTTTTCGGAAATTCTGGAGTGGCCTAACCCCTTAACTGTCTGAAAACGGGACATTTCGGAGTCCAGAAGCTGTGTTTCTGGGCCAACGGCACAAGCTGCCTAAAAACGGGACGGTCCCGTTAAAAACGGGACGTTAGGTAAGTAATTAGACATTGCTCACCATTTGTGGCATCCAACAAACGACGAACGATATCGATACCACAGCCATGAGCTTGGCAAAAGCTCTTTCCTCGACCGTCGAATCGACTCTCGACGACGGATTAACAACCGTCACGAGAGGTTTCGCTCGCGACGAAGCCCTCGAAATCCTTCGAAGACGATGGTCGGCTCGCCGTCCGAGTCTTATCAGCGCTCTGGACACCGCCAGGTTGCACCACACGATCGATAAGCACAGAACCGTACCTGCGTAACAAACCGCAATGACAATGGTACACGAATATCGCTTTATTCACTCGTATCTCAAGAGTTTTACGAGTTCCAAGAGCTGTCATCTGGGCTGACAGCTCGGGTCTTACTGGATGAGATATTGAACAATCGCCGGAATTCTCGCAAATCCGGGGAATGATCGTTATTAATCGAATGATAATACATCAATTATTTCGGAATCATTTTAGGATTTCATTATTATTTCAGAATTTTTTGGTACAGACTTCAGTAGCTTCAGATTTATGAATTTAAACGGCGTCGCTTTGCAGACGTTAATTGGTTGTATAACAAATGAAACTGAACCACCGTAAATTCTAAAAAAAGTTATTTCATTGAGATTTTTGATCAACGGATCAATTATGTTTAGTTTCAGATGAAACGAATACGTAATTGTCGAGAAATTAATTGAAGTAATGAAAGAGTTGAAATAGTTGTACAGTCACTGATGAAACCTCAGTCAACCACACACTAATATCGTTAAAATTCACTTCGATTGTTATCGAAAGTGGCAAATTAACTTTTCTAAATATTAATTTATTATTGATCAACCATTTGTATAGCTAAACTTGTACGACATGATCTAGACTTGTGAATCCACGATTCACCAATTTAGGGCTAACGTTTTTTTCTCGACGGTCCATCCAGCAAAACCTTAACCTTTTGGACATCATCGGGGTTTTGGGCGACTTGAATAAATTCGAAAATTGGTCGCTTCTTGGACAGACTTTAAGTCCATTTTCCCTCATAATTTTGTCAAAATTAAAGATATCATGTTTTCTCATAAATCATCTTAGTCTTCACTTTTAGACGAATAAATTTCATTATTTATTATTTTTGAAAACACGGGTTAAAACATATTTTATCGAAAATTAAAATCTTCCGGGGTCATACAAGACCTCAAAGGGAAGCTGTAAAATAGTGGTAATCAGAGGGTTGATAAGCGAAAACAAGGACAAAACGTAATGAAACTGACCGAAGAAAAACCAGACATAGGCGTATGCGATGTCATCGGGTTCGGTCGCTTCTCTGTACCTCACGCATTTTCCTCCGTGGTAATACAGTCCAAAACCGAACAAGGGTAAACTTGTGAGGGCCAGCGCTCCGATCCACAGCGCCAACATGCAACGTACGATCACGGGAAACGTCACACGCTGAAAATAACAAACAAGACTACGTGAATTATCCCTAGCAATTTTGACAACTGCAAAGTCAACCGAAAATATCAACGGTTGAATTTGGACAGCTTTACAACTGTAAAGTCAAAAGTAAAAAAGAATCCTAATGGTTGATTCAACGGTTGTTTAACCGCGGCTATTTTTTTCAACCATCACGGAAAAACGCAGGATGGTTGACTTTCGAAGATGAACGGTTGAGAAGCTGTCCAAATTCAACCGTTGAACTTTTACGTTGACTCAACTGTCTTTTTCAACCGGTTGACCAAAATGACGGGGATGCAAATTTAGTTTCAAAACTTAAATTATCGACAGTTTATCGTCTATTCGGTTATCCTATGCTTTGTTTTTTCCTATCAAAAAGGGGATATAAAAGTGCGACGACGAATTGATTACCCCTTCAAATATCGCGATAAAAGTCGTGGAAAAAATTCGCGAAAACCCGACGCGACGTGACGAATAATTCATATTCAGTATTTAGAATAATTTTGTATTTATTTTTGAAAAAAGTTTGAACCAGTAATTTCGACCGGTTTGGTAGTTCTGACATTATTTATTCGAATCCCATCAATGGCGATTCTCGGTCGGGTTTGCTTTTCAACAATTCATCCGCAACAATTTCGACATTCGCATGGACACATTTTTACTTGATTCACCCGTACCTCAGGATAAAAGTATACTACCCACGTATTCGAAGAATAAAACAAGGACTCGGATGGACCGCTCGGAAGTTAGTGAGATTTTTTTTCTGCTTCGTGTATAATCACCACCCGGGAGAGACGTGGCGGAGATCTCCTTTGGGTGGGACTTCACCCAACAGGAACAGTGTTTACGAAAAGACCTCGGTTTATCCCTAATGCTTTCTAAATAACGACCTACGTGACTTCGGAAAAAGGTTCCGTAGCTTTTTCAATCGATACAATGACGATAGTTTGTTTTTCCGTAGCCCCAACGCCAAACATACGTAACATCCGTGAATGTCCGAAAATAAACCGAATGAGTCCATAAAAAGATTTGTCGGGAAATAATTGATTTTAAGAATCGTAATTCTCAGGTTACATTGATATCTCGGTACTGTTTGAGGTAGCCCACGGTAAAATTTAAATGGTGTGTAATCTATGGATAAAAAATACAACATCGAACTTATTCGGTTTTGCTTACAAATCATGGACTTATCTGGTTTTTGTCTACCGATGGGAGATCATTAATAATCGATGTACATTGAGAGAAATAATGAAATTTTATTTTATCGATAAGAAAGTTTCAAGGAAACTTGCGAAAAAAATATAACATGAGTTTTGTTTTTTTTCTTCAACATAAAGACGGTAGACTTATTGAGTTTTTACCTCAAAATAGATTTAATTCATTTGGTTAAGGGGCTAGGCCAAAAAAGAAGGCTTTTTGGGGTTTTTTTGTCTGAAAAACTACAAAATTAATCGAGATTACAAAAAAAGGTGTTTATCATACATATCAGTGACTGTATACAAGAACTTTTTTGAAGCGATTAATTTCTGAATGGCGGCTCTGCAGCGTTTTTGCGATTACGTCTTCTGGTTTTCTAAGGTCCACGGCCGGATGGACGGCTCTCGTAATTCTCAAATTATGATAAACTAATCAATTTTTTCCAATTATAGCTAACACTGCTAAAGTAAAAAGTGAAAAATGTATCTAAAAATCGTTAGAAAATTGTTAATAACAAATGAATAATGCAATATAAAAAAATGCCTACGTACTTCTATAGACCATGTATTTTTAAAGATATATTCAAATCTTTAATTGAAGCGGCTAAAAATTGTCCGAGTTATGTTTCCGGCCAACTTGAAAAATGCAGTTTTGAGATAAACGCGTTTGGAGTTTCGAAAATTCTAGAATGGCCTAACCTCTTAATTTCGTTTATTTCTTCCTGCACAATGTTTCAAAACGTTGTTTACAATCTAAATTGCAAGAATCTGATTGAATCTAATTTTTTTAAAAATTAAATAAAATTGGACTTATTCGCTTTTGCCCCAAAATCACCGATAAATTTCGTATCACAAGCGACAGGGCATCGAGAAACTGGCGAGAAAAAATTCAATCAATCGATCAATCCAATCAATTCAATATTAATCAATATAATTTAATTTGATTGAATTGATCAATTCATCACTTTTCCATTGCGGAAAATAAATAAACGTCAACATAATCAATGACAACAACTTGTGATATCCAAATAAATTATGAGATTTTTTTTTTGCGCTCGTGCATGAAGTTTGACCAGCGATGCAAGAATTTGTGGTATTTACATCCACGGCAAGTTGAATGTTTGTTGAGAACATAAATGTGGAACTAGCACGAGCGCTGTAACGCCGCGAACTCGGCACGGGCCTAAAATTAATACACGCGCGTCATTCCCGCGATGACACTGAACAACCGTCGCCGCACAGGACCATATAATTCTGCACAATATATATCAGTAAAGTTTGGGTGACTCGACAATATTTCATCGAGTTTACGATTTTCGATCTATATTTCCGTTTTTTTTCTATTTCACTCAATAAACAATTTTGATGATAGGCCCAGATTTAAGAGAGGTCTTTATTATCCTAATACCGATACCGAGTCTAAGACTAATACCGAATCTAAGATAAATATTTGGTCAGCATCTCAGCACTGTACCACGATCGACTTTCGGCTCGCCGGACGTAGAACGTAGGACGATAGTGAACGATTTGTCGAACGTCGAAATTATGACGAATATTGTCGACAATACCGTCCGATTCGATGTCGCGACCCGTCGCGTAATCCATCTCGAACGGTCTAGACAAGGCAATTTATCGTTCCGAAGTGGAAGGGCTCGATAATTCGTTGAGCATGGGAAAAAAAACAAAGAAAACATCGGTAAAAGAAGTCTTAGAAGCTTCAGCCAACGCATCGTGGATATAAATAAAAAGCCGTTCAAGTGCGGCTTTGGCTCACGTATGTTTTGAACATTTAATTTCTAGAAGTCTATAAGACCTAGGACTTTTGTTATAATTTTTCTGTGAGCTTCAATAAAGGCGCAATCTTCCCTGATTTTTTTTTTAATCTTAGGTCCAGTAGTTCCGAAAATAAGGGTGAGAGACGCTCTATTTTCGCAAATGTTTTTCAGAAATTCTTTGTAAATATTCTATCTAAAATTATGAAATAAATATCGTTGTATTCCACATATGCTCTGTCAAATGATACCCCACATCATACATGAAATTGCGAAGAAAAAAATTCATGTATCTACTTTTCCCGCCTTTCAATTTTCATATGAATTTTTTGAAGTGTTAACTAGTCCAAAATAAATCGGTCGAGATTACTATGCAGTATTTTAAGTTTCTACGTATCATGGTTTTTGAGAAAATCGGCCGTGAAAGAAAAACATAGGGACTGGCACGCCAGCGAGCTTATAAGGGTTCCGTTTTTTCTTTGGAGGGAAGTAAAACTTGAAAAAATAAAAAAAAATAAATAAATAAAAAAAAAAAATTTTTTTTAAATCAAGCGACCGGGGTTAACGCGATGCTCGCGTGTATCGTACAGGCTTCAAGAGCTGCGCACGAGAGAAGTTCCGGTGAGACAATCGTCGGTTAATTTCAATCAACAGCCCGTAATTAAGGCTGCGATCGATCCCCGGCGTTTCCCGTCCTATTCTTGCATTCGCGTTTTTCCCACTCGAGATAACCATCGGCGAGACTGACATTATTATTAACGTTATCGCTTCAGGACGCCGAACACTCTAACACCTATTAATTATATCATTAGTGTAACACCTAGATTTAATTCTCACGATTCAAATAGAACAAGCCTGCTGTGGCTCAATATTTTCAACGATAAACTTATCGGCTTTTCATTTCGGAACGAAAACTCGCGTCTCGTCGCATCGACGCATATAGTCCAGTCAAATACTCCAAAAGTGGACGGCCTCTGAGGGTAAAACGCTTTTTAACCGAAGGTAGGGGACTTATTGCTAAAGGATACCCCGTTAGAATTCTTGACCTGCAACATCAGCGACCTTTAAAAAAGTGGGTTGAAAACGTAAGAATCATCATATTTCGAAAATTAATGTTTTAATCGAAAAATGTTTCCAACAAAAATTCTTGTCAATTGAAAAATACACAAAAAGTTTCATTTAGTGTAGCCCCGTATTTTTGCAAATGAGGGCGTAAGAACGATGTAAACCTTAGGGGTTGACGCGCAAATATAGTAACTTTGAAAATTCACAAATGATATAAATTTTGATATTTTGCGATTTTCTTTGGTATGTATCGAATCAGAATAAGTTGCTTTACATTCGTAGAGAACATTTTTTTTTCTCAGAGCCCGCGCTATTGTTTAATCATGGATTTTATAATCATTGAAAAACACAATTTACTGGTTGCGCATCACTGGGAGAGAGAGCACGCTGTATGTCCGTACCGCTCGCACTCACTGCCACACTTCTCCCACTGTTCGGCGCTTTATTGGTAAACAACGTTTGACAGATTATTCGGAAGGAGAGAAGAGACGTGTCTGGCAGACACATCTCTCCGTCGCTGTCTCCGCCAGTGGTGCTCAGATTCTACAGACGCGAGTTTTCCCATCAACCCTGAATACTCATATCGTTCCTGCGTCCTTATTAGCAAAAATACGGGGTTAGGCTTGATTAAACTTTTTGTGTATTTTTCAATTTAAAACAATTTTTGTTTGAAACATTTTTCGATCAAAACATTAATTTTCGAAATATGATGATTCTAATGTTTTCAACCCACTTTTTTAAAGGTCGCTGATGTTGAGGGTGAAAAATTCCAACGGGGTATCTTTCAGTAACCAGTCCCCTACGTGGGGATAAAAAAGCGTATTACCCTCAGAGACCGTCCACTTTTGGAGTATTTGACTGGACTAATGGCCACGGTCAATGACGCTTCCATTGAGAATAGACATAAGGAGACGAGACTGACGTTATTGAATCTGAGCACTTTTTTGTCGGAAGTACAGCAGTACACGTACTTCCGAAATAAAGCTTTCGTGTGAAAAACGAATGAGGAGTTGTTAACGAATGTTAATTCATCAAATCATCAAGTTGCCGATAATTAAACTTTGTCAATATTTTGGTTATTCCCCCAATCTAAAATGGCTGAGGTTTCCGCCAATCCGCCCATTTTGTTTTTCTTCGGAAAAATTGTAAGCACAATGACACAATATCGTTATTACTATCAGTCCCATCCGACATAAAATGAGGTTTGATTCCACCCGACAATCCCTGCAAAACAAATGACTAAAGAACAGGAAAACCGAATACGCTGATCTCCCGTCTTCTGTTCGCCAGTCTTTTGTTTTCCATGTGCTCCCAACAAAAATGTACTCACTTTCAGTGACGTACGTCCACGGTCTTACATACAGGTCTTGAAACGAAGTCAAAATCTGGTAGTGGGGTAAAGCTACCTCAGCATCCCCGCATTTGGCAACTCTTGTCGCCACTAGATGGCGCTGTCGTCGGGGGATCAGCCCCAAACATAGCCTCACATTTGCCACGTGTGATTAATTTTATGAAATTACCAGTTTTGTATCTCCTGTTTTATATTCAATTTTCAATATCGCTCCAGTTTACGCTTTGATAAGTTAGTACCGGATTAGTATAGCATGCGCATGGCGCATGCATTGAATGTTCCCTCGCTCGCAGCGCGGCCCTGGTGGCTACAACTTGCCCTTAGTTTGGAGACGTTGAGCAAACTACCCGGACCAACTTCGTTTCAAGACCTGTACGTAAGACCGTGCGTACGTCCATAGCAGTTTGGTCTCCTTATGTCTAGTCTCCACGAATGCTTCGATCGACATTTTAGCGACGTACAAATAAAAATTCAATTTAAAGAAAAATAATATACAATCCCGATGGTCGTGTACACTATCGTAATAACGAGAACGGAGGAACAACGAGCAAGATCAACGAGCCGCAATTATTGTCGTGAAACACGATCCGACCTACGACCTCGTTCGCTCGAAGATAACTGAAAAAAAAAAAAAAAAAATACCTACATACATTCGGCTCGTTGTACCTACTTAACCGTTGATTAATCAAAGTCCGCTGCGAGACAACGCGAGAACGAAACGTCTGTATTAATTTCGTGGATATCGATCAGACGTCTAACATCGTACTATATTTGTTATGTAGGCGTTAAACCTCGCCGTACTTGTCGCTGATATCCGTATCTCGAGAAATAGGTCAAGGGGACGTTCAAGACGACTGTGTTTGACCCTCTGGCGGTCACCACAATTTTTCCGTTTCCCATTGGCCACACGTGGGGTCTCGTATGACCCCAGATTTCAATCTTCGATCAAATACGTTCCAATTCGTTGGTTTAAATACAATGAACATTGTAATTCATCCATGAAAAAGTAAAGAATGAGGTGAATTATGCCATAATATGACATCTTCAATTTTGAGACAATTTTTAAAGCAAATTCGCCAAAAAGAGTGTCCGAAAGGCGACAATTTTACGATCCCCAGGCGTCACCCTAGTCGATGATCAGAGGGTAAGAAAAAAAGAATCAAAAAGTCGGGAAAACGGTAACGCAACGTTATCGGGGTCAAAATCGTTGAGACAAGGACGAACGATGTTTCATTCGATTGCGTTTTACGGGATAATCGTTTATCCTTTACTCTCCCGCTGCGTTTTCGATAAGTCGTTTATTCGTAGACGTTGACGCACGAACCCTCGCTGATATTCCACGTTTCTGGCTGTCGTGCTGTCTGGTTGTGACGGGTCGTCGTTTCGTCGACTACGCAGCCTCTCGCGATATATATTTTTTGCTCTTCTTTCTCTTCTTTATTTTTTTCTTCTCAACATAAAGCCCGTGTCGATGCGCGGAGCGTTCTCCCCCTTTCATGTTAATCTGGACTTGCGAAAGACCGCTCGACGCCCGGCGCCAGAGGTGAACCGAGTTCGATAGACCGATGGATAAGCGATCGTCTTGCGTCTGCGTATTTTTGGTACATCATCACCGGGCGTATGATCGACGTTCGGACAAATTTTTTTGTCCTCGATTGTTACGCCAACGAAAACAAACGAAAACTCGGCCATTTTCGGGCCATCGACGTCTATTCCAATTGAACGAGTCGCTTATTTCTCAATCAACGGATACGTAATGACGACATGGCAAGTCCTCGACGGCGGCGTCTGGCAACGTTCCGATGGAATGTGGAAATTTGGCGTGTGAGAGTTTTTTTTTTTGCATTCTGTGTGGTATAGTTTTTTTTTCCGTGTCACCGTCGATACATTCGCGCCACCCGTTAGCCGCGTACCGATAAATCTTGGTCGTCGCCTAAACGTTTGCGAGGGCAACGAAACGGCTACGGCGGATACACCTTCATCGATCGAATCGGCGCCAAACTTTGGACGTATGTACGAAGAATCGTATGTACACGGATTCTTGAGATATGTGTGGTCGCCCGCAACGATTGTTACGCCCGTCACCATTTTTCGCGCGTTTATAGTCATTTTTCGGGGCGGTGGTAAAAACGAATGTCTTCATCGGACTATACGTGTTCAACCTTTCCTTCTTTGTTTTTTTTAGGGCGATATATTGTGTTATATATCGTTATGGAACCCCGAGGAATTAGAAAAGTTGCTCTTCTTGAATGCACGTTTTTTGCACATTTTCTTTCGGTACTTTTTTTTTTTTTAATTGAAGATATCGAATTTTGGTCATGAATCATCGCATTTCGGACTTTTCAATGTATAAATTCCACTATTCATTGTAAAAGATTTTTTTTTAACGAATTAGATTGTATTTTATCAAAGATTGAAATATGGGATCCTGCTAGACCTCAGGAGTGACCAACGTGCAGGGAATCGTCATTAATTTGATAAGAGTATATTTGTAATTATTTTTCGTTCGAACAAGTGCTTAAATTTCATGGAGAAGATAAATTTTTTCATATATTGGCTAAAATTATGAATAATTTCGATAAATTAACGTTTTACAATTGATAGCAATACAACTAATTAACCAAGTGATGGAAAATATTTGATGAAAATTATAATTCGTAATGATCAAGTATCAAAAGTAATTCAATCAAATTTTCATCGAATAAATTTCCATCGTTGCCAACGGAAAACCGGAAATCGGCGTTGATCAGAGTCTCAAATAATCTCAATAACAATCGTCGTACTCTTGACAATTCTGTTGTCAGAATTCCTATAATAAATAACTCCGAGTATAATTAAAATCGATAATCTTTATTAGCAAAACGACACGTCCGTACACTTCGACGGATCTATCTAAACTCTTCTCTTTCTTCCTATTTTCTAACGCTGTTCATTATTCCAAAGCATTCCATAGTAACGCGATTCGTAAAATAGTGCGACATGCTGCTGTCGCGTTTATCATTATTATGGTTTACCTTTTGATACAGAAATGGTCGTGTAAGGGCCAGCCATCTTTCCGCGGCCATAACGATTGCCACGCAACCGCTGAACAAACCGAAAAGACGCCAAACGATCCGTAACGAGCAAAAAGCTCGGGTGTTCGCAACCGATCCCGCGTAGATCGTGACGTACATTTGTATGAGCATGCCAAGAAGCGCGACCAAGTCGTTTGTCGCCAAACATCGTAGCATCAACCTGTGCTTTCTATTTCGGCTCTGTTGAACAACAAAACGAATACGATTATCTTCATCCGTGGCCTTTTGAGAAACGACGAACGCAAAAAAAAAACTGGTTCATAAAACAAGAACAAAGAATTGATAAAAATGTTAGATAACGTTGCTAACATAATCAACGTCTATTAGTTATATATCGTGTTTCGTTCGAAAAATCGTTTGTGTGCACAGGTGCGAGATTCGGCAAAACGAGGACGATGTGAGTAACTCACGCTTGTCGACTACGCGCAGACGACAATTAAAATCTAGCCATTCGTTTCTCTCGATTTTTATCAACTTTTCTTTGAACACGTGTGATTATATATTTATGGTTATGCAGGGGAGAACGGGGTTGATTGTAACTTTTTTCGCAAAAAATCGAATCAAATATCTTGCGATTCGATGAAAATATTCATCTCTTTACGAAAAAGAATTAATCCCTTTATGAAATCTTGTTAATTCGTTATTCTACTGTTTTTTTTGGGAATTTTTCTGAATCGCAATCACTGGAAAATAAAAAGTTATTGGAATTTTTCTTGTCTCCGGCGAAGCGTTGCTTTTTATCCTGCGCCCGGGTGAAAAATAAGTGATGGGGCGAGTTGTAATGCTTTATTGTACGAGCATTTTAATCGAGAAAAATGTATTATTCGAGGAAAATATTTGACAGTTCGAAAAGATTTATTGAGGTTTATTTGATAAATCATTTCTACTTTTTTACTCAGACGTTGGATAGCGTAATTATTCATCAAAAATTCAATCTGCCATATGCCAAAAAAGCAAACACGTTTATACTTTATAATGGATTTGTTGAGCGTAGAATTTGAAGGTCAATAAAAGATAGAAATCTTTGATCGTATTACCATTGATAACCGACTTCCAACCGACGTTTTCTCCTCGTCAATCGATTTCGCGAAGGTGCGCAATAAAAAAACGTCTCTTTCTCAAAGTATAAAGGCCTGCGGTATTTTTTCCTCTTATGATTTTGCATTCTCGAACAACGAAATAAATACCACGAGCAAGAGTAATAAATGTCCTGCTACCTTAAATAATCGCTTAGGGAGAGTTTAAAAGTGTTACAACCCCAAATGAGTGTTACTTTTGCCTAGAAATTTCCTATTCGGTATTAAACAAAAACAAAAAATAAATAAATCAATAAATAAATACATGAATACATCGCGAACTTCACGTAAAAATAATCTATAGATGGATGACAATCGAAATTGCGTTGTAATAAAAAAAAAAGTAAAATATTGGGTGCAATGAAAAAAATACAACGTAGTAAATTAATACTCGTCATGACTTTTCAACGCAATGTTGAAAAATAAATAAATTTACATAAATCGATAAACAAATTTTAAAAATAAATAAATAAATAAAAACACCCCATACAAGTTTTACTTTTGCCACCGAATTTTCTATTTGGTATTAAACAAAAACAAAAAATAAATAAATCAATAAATAAATACATAAATACATCGCGAACTTCATGTAAAAATCATCTGTAGATGGATGACAATCGAAAGTGCGCTGTAATAAAAAAAAAAGTAAAATATCGGGTGCAATCAAAAAAGTGCAACGTAGTAAATTAGTACTCGTTATGCCTTTTCAACGCAATGTTGAGAAATAAATAAATAAATTCAAATAAATAAATAAATTTAAATAAATAAATAAATTCAAATAAATAAATAAATTTAAATAAATAAATAAATTTAAATAAATTCAAATAAATAAATAAATTTAAATAAATTTAAATAAATCTAAATCTAAATATTCTAAATATTCTAAATCTAAATAAAATAAATCTAAATAATTAAAAAAAAGTAAATAAATCAATGAAAACATCGCACACGATGTTGTTTCAGATGCAACTATACGGTAAAAACGAAGTATTACAGCCTCCTCCTTTCGCTCCAGATCCCGTTCTCCCCCGCATCTGTCGAATTCATCGTCATTCAAAAAATTTTAATCGCATCGTCACTGACCTTTTCACGAAAGAAGAGAATGAACAGCGCCGATATGTTTCCGATCACACCGATCACGTAAACCAGAGTCAGAACCATCTGCGAAGCCACGGTCAAATGACGTTTGTACGGCAAAGCAGCATCGGGTATCATTATTTCGACGGTCGATGTCATTATCGCTGACGTCGTCGGTGTCACGTCGATATTCATCAACGTTGTTTTGTTCCAAACATCGATCGTCCAATCTTCGTATTTCTCCGTCGTCATTTTTATTTTATTTTTCTTTCAACGTTGTTCGTTTTTTATAAATCTTCGTTCAATCCGAATTCGCGAAAATTCGTTTGGATCGTTGGTACATGGCGTAAGATGATAACGTCGCGAGTGCGTCACGACGGAGGACAATTGGCAACCCTATCGATCATAATCACGAGAGTAAACATCAACATGTGGGTGTGTCTTGTTTTCGTATTTCGTGTTTTTCTTCTCAGGGTTGTCACCCGGAATGTTTATAAGGAATTCGCTTCGTTTATACGCAATATGTCAAATTTATACCCAAAATTGGGTTAACGAGTTGTCCTCCGACGTCAGCTAGTGTTTTTTTCTACAGTATATATCTTTATCGTGGCGTATAAATCCAATGGGGGGCTCGGAGCGTCGCTCAAAGTCACTTTCGCGGTTCAAAAAGAGCGTTTTCCCGCCCTTCTTCAAATCTTCATTACAGTCTTTTCGTTTGGAATATTATTCCCAAGTCCGGATATGCACTAATAAATATTATTATTTTTCCCGTTGAGATATTCCGTGACTAGAGGAAATCAGCAAGCTATCGGAAAGCTCGACCGCAAAAATTTATACTCAAATTCTCTCTTTTATTCGGTATGAATTAAACGTGGGCTCGAAGCGTCGCTCAAATCTGTATGCAGTCTTTTAGTCTTGGATATTATTCCCAAATCCGCGTATGAACTAATCCCGGTTATTCCTCCTTTTTTCATCCAGATTTCGGGGCTAGAAGGCGCCGCGAGCGATCGAAAAATTCGTGAGAACAAAAATTTGGTACAAATTGTCGTATAAATAGAAAATAATCTTCCGGGTGCGTGGGCGGGGCTCGAGAAAAAATGTATCAAACATTAAGAATTCATGGTATTCATCGATGGAAAATGCATGTAGGCGTCGAAGGATTTTATCCCTTGATCCGGTACACGTATAAATCACGCCGTACGCCGATTTACGACGAAAAAGTTGTCAACCGAGGCTCGTTACAATATGCACGAGACTGCGTAAAATATACGAAGATAAGATATGTATATCTGTATACCTGAGATCCAACCGCGGGCAAGAAGGCTCAAATAGAACAACGATATACAAACTGGACCACGAAAGAGATGACCCTAAAATCACCACTTCAAAACGCGTCGACTTCAAATTCGTCGTTTCGAACCCTTTAATGCCTTTAACCTTTTCGCGTTCTCCACTTGGTTGTGAGTTCCAGGCGTGGTTTTGTCGAAAATTATCGTTTTGGTCGTGGCTCGTTTGGAAATCGTGGAAAATAATCGTCGGAAAACTTTCACCCATCAGCGGAGATAGTAATCCATCCGTGGAATTCTCATAAATGCCCCGCCGACGACTTTTCGACGAGACTGGTAGTATCGTCTCGTCGAGCGGTCGACGAAACAACGGATGTCATGTCAATTCTGCATTAGTTCGATTTTACATCGATCCTATCCAATTGACAATTGACAATTGACAATTGGAAGGAATTTAGATGTTTCGGCCGAATTATTTCTACGCACACGTAGATCTATCATGTATTTATCATTTTCCCGATGGAACGACAACACTAGGCGGTCGATCAAACCTCGATCGTCGAATTAATCGATGAAAAATATTAATCAATCGAGTGGTTAATGTTTATTGTTTCGTTGATCGTTTTTTTTGTTGTTGTTGATTGATGTTCGAATTTTTAATTGAATCAATCGCGATTGAACACCGCGTCGTTCGGGTGACTGCGGAACAGGCTGCAATGTGTTATCACCGAGAAACTAATGAGGGGGGATCACTTGATTTCACAACGGTATGCGCAGTTGCCGCCTCACTGATCGAACCACGCGGTCAATCTGAATTTTGTTTACGATCCCGAGAACCGCCAGAGACATTCGTAGTTCGGCGGCGTGGGGACCGGCGCGGTGGGCGACGCGCAGGCGCCAACGTCCGCGCTTCACTATTTTTTTTTTTTAATCGCACGTTCCTACGTTTTTAATCGCACGTTCCGACGTTTTTAATTATCTGATCAAAGTTATGCGTCTTTTTTATAGAAATTCGACGACATTCTCTATCGTCTGTTATTTTGATTAGGTTGTATGGATTATTTACGCTTTTTTTTCAACATTATATTATTAATATTCGATATTACGTTATTTTTATGAACTTATCGAATTTTGGTCGATATGTAATAATTAATCGACCTCTTTGACGTAACGAAGAAACAATATGAGAAGAAGTAAGAAGTAAATCGCGGATTTGTATTACCGATCGCAGTATGTGACACACGTATGATGGACCATCCGTAGGGGGCGGGAGTTTTTAACCTTCCTTGGTCACCAGGCGTCGCGAAGACCCCAAGCGCAACTTCAAAGTAGAATAACTTTAAGTTATTGGCGCCTGAGAGGGCTGGCCTCCCCTCTAACGGTGATTTGGGGTTCCCTTTGTAAGAAGAGACTAAAATCGGCCGAATCGAAACCGCGGTTCCTTCGTGGCAGTCGATCGGAGAAAATCGTGTTTGCTCTGGGGTCCGCTTGACCCTCTGTGTGACCACTACGTTATTATTTGGTGAAGTTATATTTTTTTAAAATTTTTTTTTCTGCGTGGGATTGCTTCACGTAATGTAAGTATGCCTATGTGAAATGATAAAGTTTTTTTGTCAAGTCGAAATGTGTACTTACTCAGAAATTCTGGAGTTAAAAAAAAACATACAAAAAAATTTTCGAGCACAGAATGTTTGTCTGTGTTAACTGTGGTAGGGGACAATAAATTTTGTATTTATACGCAATTATTACTCATTTTTCGAATCAATTTTTATAATAAATCCCTCATTTTTCATGATTATCGTACTTCATTTTCTCCGAAATGGACCCTCTTCAAATATCAAAATAAATACCTTTTTTGAAACGCCCACTATAGAGCTATTTTTTTCCGTAAAGTATGATATCTCAAGAGTATCATCCTAAAATTTTATGAAAATATATTGAAAATTACCAGAATTATGATTTAAAAAAAAAAAAGGGTTTTTTACGGGTTTTTTTACGCATTGCCTCCTTGTTGATTTTTTTTCGCCATTTTGAAAATTTGATAAAAAATGTTCGCCATGATATTCTCATTCTGAAAGGTTCAAAGTAATATCCTGAATTTTTATGAGTCGTTCGGAACGATACTGGCAACGCGACAATCGTTTGAACATGGCTATCGATATATAATAATAAATCCACCTCTTTGATGAGGAGAAAAAATATGAGAAAAAAAAGTAAAATCGATCACGGATTTGTATTACCGACCGCCGTATCTATGTGACACACGTATGATGGACCATCCGTGGGGGTTACCATGGCCCCGGTTGTGGTTTGTTCAAGGCAACCGCGTTAAGTACGGTACTTACATACCGGCCGAACATTTCGATACATACCCGAACATTCAATTATTGAAAAAAAATTGTATCCAAGGCGCACAAGGGTTGCATACTTCGGTTCGGGCCCATGGGGTGCGTACCTCGAATGCGTCACAGGAATGTTCGAAACTATTGAAACAGCTATGGGTGTGTTTTGGACGTTGCAGGACGCATGGATGAACAATGGCGCTTGAGAAGCGCGGTGCATGTCGCGTGAATATTGATGACGATCGTCGACTCTTCTCCATCACGAGTAGGTTTATACACTTACGTACGTGTTAGTGCCGAGTTTTGAACGCGTGCCAAATTTATCCCGTACGCACAACAATGAGACTTGCTAATAAACGATGTTATCGATATATACATGTTGTTAAATCTTTTCAGCCCCTATTTGTTTATTTCTTTATTCGTTTATTGATTTATTTGTTTATTTATTTAGGTTATTTATTTCTTTATTCGTTTATTAATTTATTTGTTTATTTATTTAGGTTATTTATTTCTTTATTCGTTTATTAATTTATTTGTTTATTTATTTAGGTTATTTATTTCTTTATGCGTTTATTAATTTATTTGTTTATTTATTGAGGTTATTTATTTCTTTATTCGTTTATTAATTTATTTGTTTATTTATTTAGGTTATTTATTTCTTTATTCGTTTATTAATTTATTTGTTTATTTATTTAGGGTATTTATTTCTTTATTCGTTTATTAATTTATTTGTTTATTTAGTTAGGTTATTTATTTCTTTATTCGTTTATTAATTTATTTGTTTATTTATTTAGGTTATTTATTTCTTTATTCGTTTATTAATTTATTTGTTTATTTAGTTAGGTTATTTATTTCTTTATTCGTTTATTAATTTATTTGTTTATTCATTTAGGTTATTTATTTCTTTATTCGTTTATTAATTTATTTGTTTATTCATTTAGGTTATTTATTTCTTTATTCGTTTATTAATTTATTTGTTTATTTATTTAGGTTATTTATTTCTTTATTCGTGTATTAATTTATTTGTTTATTTAGTTAGGTTATTTATTTCTATATTCGTTTATTAATTTATCTGTTCATTCATTTAGGTTATTTATTTATTTATTCATATATATACTCATTTACTCATTTTATTTATTTGTTTAGTTGCGAGACATCGAGGCTGTAATGTTTTTATGGAAAATTTCTAAAATAAAACCGATTCGGAGAGCGACACCATGAGAAATGGTAAAACGATGACCGTGGCGGCGAAAACCTTGGAACGGCGTGAATGCAAATGCGTATCAATTTGTATGTAAGCAAAGACGATGCGTGCTATATTCAATAACGAACATTCCCCATCTTGTCTCGAAATGGTTCGCCTTACAAGTCGCTACGAGCGACAATGGCGAATGCTCCGCGTTTTTTATTTTCATTTTTACGTACCACCGGGGAAAAAAACAATTTGAATAATTTTCAACGGACAATGCATTTCGTTGCTTAATAAGTTGAGTTAGATGCCGGACACGAATTGCATTATTCTTCGTTCGTATATGGTGCCGAACGTCCGGTCGATCCCGACACCGCGGTACGCGAATACTCTGCCAATAAAATATTTTTCTCGATGGATTTTTTTTTTTAATCTCTCGAGTGTCGCCCGTGGCGGCAATGTTTGTGATGATTCGCGTTTTACGATTCGAGAGTATCCGAAGAGGTTGAGTATTTCACAATCAAAAGTCGAAGCTATCTCAATCGAGTGAAAAACATCTTGGCCGTGTAGCTAACACGTGTATGCATAATATGCATAATATATTACTTCTACAACCTTGTCTAAGCCTGGAAAAACTTTTTTTTATTGAAATTTTGACAAAAAGTCGTTGGTGATTCGAATTGAAAGAACGATAGAGGATAAGAGTACTGATATGTGTATGTCGAGTACCACATGCGGTATTATATATTTGGTTTGAAGGCAAAACCGAATGAGTCGGTGAAACGAGTTTTTGGGAACTCGTTTACGAGAAAAATCGGTGTCAAAAATAATAATTATCAGTTTGAACTGTTTTTTTTCTGTAGTATTCAAGGTAGCATTCGGTGAGATTAAGGGAGGGGTTAGGGTTTCAGCGTAAAAAAAAACACTTTTTTTGCGATTTTTTTCTCAAATACGGATTGATCAATTTTATTTGAACCTTTTGTACATTATTGAGCATACTTTTGACAATGTTGTGTAATTTTATCATGCAGAAATATTGAAGCATAAGCCGGTAACAGAGCTTCCCCCAGAACGTCTTGAAAAAAAAACAATTTGCGGTGTTCACTATAACTCGGCCGGAAATTATCTGAAAATGAAAAACCATGAAAATTTAGTCAAATTATAATTGAATCTTTCCCCCCAACGTTCTCTGATAATTTTTTTTTTCATTTAAAAATTTTTGGCGGCCATCTAAAGTGTGAACTGTTATTTTCCACGATAAATTCTGCCATTTTGTGGGTAGGAAAGTAGTTATGTAAAAAAAAAAAATTTAACTAAACGTTGGGGGGAGGTATTTTATATGTAGAAAATGTGTACAAAGTTTGAAATGAATCGGTCAAGTAGTTTTTAAATGGCAGTGAACACGGACTTTGAAAAAGTAGTTTTGAGAAAAACGCGTCTAAAGTTTATGAACTAAAAAAGTGAAGAAAATTTTTTTTTCCCAACTTACACAGAATCATCGATTCCAGCTCCATACAGCAGACTTCCTGCGGCATTGTCGAAGACAAAAAAAATTCGTTTTTTCGAAAGTGAAAACCCTAACCCAGCCCTTAAAATGGTCTGTAACTTATGGAATGAAAAAACAAAAACACTGTTGGACTTATTCGGTTTTTCCTTCAAATTGGACTCATTTGGTTTCGTTCATCTCCTTGATTGCTCGCTGTATCGGTAATTTTCAGCATCACCGGGTCTCAAAACGTCGGTTGGAGTCTGGTTACAAGAACCTTACTTGATTTTATCTTCGCAAGGAATGGATCACACAAAAGATAATTAAAAACCGAATTTTTCCTCCAAAATGAACTCATTTGGTTTGGTTCATCTCCTTGATTTCTTGCTGTATCGGTAATTTTCAGCATCACCGTGTCTCGAAACGTCGCTTGGAGTCTGATTTACAAGAGCCTTTCTTGATTTTATTTTCCGAAAAGATAATTAAGAAAACGATTATCCATCGAAAACAATCGAAACATCGATGATTCTTCAAGATAGTTTTCATTTTTTTTACACAAGAAACCATTATTATATGTTGAAATTCTGGAAAAACTCGAATCTTTTCAAAAATGAAAAAAATATAAATATATTAGGAACATCTGCTATTTTATGAAAAAAAGGTCCTTAATTTCAATAAAGTATCTGCGAAAAAAATGTAATCCACCTCAAAAAGGGGGAAATAGCAGTCTTGATAAAAAAAGGGAAGGGAGGGGGGGGGGGGGGGGTCCGAAAAATCAAAAAAACAATTAGTAAGGTCGTAGGATCCAAAAGGTACTGAAAAAAATCACCAGCCACATCGGGGGATAGAAGAGTTTCAATTCGTTTATTCGGGCCGTCCATTCCCATATATACACCACATGTCGAGCTCGACACGCACAAGAACAAGCGCTGTGTGGAAGCCGGACCATTCGAAGATCTTCAAGTAGGTATATAACGCAGTTTGCCCGTTGAATCTAACTTGGGATGTACATAATCCTAAAATAACCATCGGGTCCCGTTTCGACCTGTGGCGTGCCACACGATGTGTCGATCCCCTCGGTACTACCCGCTGTAGCAGCAGCACCAGCACACCGAACCAACTTTTCCCGACTTCTTACGAGTGGTTATACTTATATTCTTGTCTTGAAGTGCTCGCAACAACGCGGTTCAACGTGTCTTTCCATCCGTGTGATATTTAACTGGTAAATAGAATATCCCGAACAGTCGATCGAATGAACGTTTTTTTTTCGTGGTACATGAGATGATTTATACACGCGTATAAATATCTATACATATAAACACGCCAAACGTTGTGATAATGAACTTACTAAACCCTGCAAGGGTGCGTGAAGTTACGGTTTCACATTAAAAATCATACTGTCAAGCTACCTCCTTACAAGCGGATTACAAGTTTCGTCCTCGAGTGGAATTTGCCTTTCCTTAATTACAATCGTGGCGTTTGATATTTGTAAACTAACCGTAGCGATAAGGGTAGCGTACAGTGGAGCACAGATGAATTTAAGCAAACCGGTTACCGGGGCTACGTTCTGGGGAACCTTTTGGTCGAGTTAATTCGAGTTAAGTCGAGGCGAGTGCGTGTGACTTAGCGCCTTCGACGGTTGCATCGGAATAAGAAAATCGAGATAGCTCTCGAGGCACTCGAGTGAGGTTACAGAATGCAACCCCAGACCCGAGTTAAATCGAATTGACTCCAGGTTAGTGCGAATGAGATAGCGCCATCGGCGGTCGCGTTTGTACGAAAGAGAACGAGAGAAAAGAGTTAGCACTCGAGATACTCGAGTGCGGTTCCAGAACGCAACCCCTGGGCGCAATCCCAGCCCTAGAATTAACTGGAGTTAACTCGGGACGAGTGCGAGTGAGATAGCGCCATCGGGGGTTGCATCGGAATGAGAAAATCGAGATAGCTCTCGAGGCACTCGAGTAAGGTTTTTCTTTTAAATTTTCGGTTATTGGGAAGATGCATGTAGTATAGATGGTTTTGGGGAAGAAACAGAACTAAATACCACAGAGATAATACACAGGTACGGTTTGCTCACTAATGAGTGAGTCTCAGGCGTAAAACAACTCCCTCGTCATTTTGGTCAACCGGTTAAAAAAAACAGTTGAGTCAACGTAAAAGTTCAACGGTTGAATTTGGATTTGGATCTGGTTCAATAGTTGAGAATTTCTTCTCAACTGTTCGTCTTCGAAAGCCAATCATCCTGCGTTTTTTGTGGATGAATCAACAAAAATCTGCGTTGAATCAACCATTAGGATTCTTTTTTACGGTTGACTTTATAGTTGTAAAACTGTCCAAATCCAACCGTTGATATTTTCGCTGACTTTGCAGTTGCCGAAATTGCTAGGGTCGTTGAAATGATTCAAGTATAATTAGAAATTTGCAGACTAACGAAAGGAAAGAAAGAAGGTGCTTCGGCTAGGCGGTAGAACAATGGGGAAAATGAATAATCTTCGTCGTAACGATAAAACCAGCAAGAAAATTTTAAACAGGATCTGTGTTCGAGTAAGGTTTCACGACGCACCCCTGGGCGCGACCTAAGCCGGTAAAACGGGTAAAAGTATTCCCTTATCATGCGATTCGGTCGTGCCGGTCTTATCCGTGCATGGCGCGGTCGTATCACGTGGTACGGTGGTCGAAGAATTAAAAAAAAACATGGCGACGCCGCTACTCGGCTCACAGCTGATTCGTTGCTGGTTACTCGACTCCCTCAGCGTGTCTGCTGCTTCTCACCGCCGTTGCTTCGTGCTCCATTCTTAATCGTGTCTATATACTTGTATTTTTATAACAACGCGACGTAGCAACGTATCGCGTGGTTTTTTAATATCACAATTTTTCATTACAATTTTGTTATTTTGGTGCAATTGGTGCGGTTATTGTTGTCCCGGTGAATACGAGGATGCAGCGTTAATTTGCTTTCACAGATGCTACGAAAATGGATGATCCTATAATAATTGAAACCCCAAAAGTCGAGGACGAAGAGGAAGAAGTTACGATCAAGGATCAAGTTCAGGAAGCTGAGATTGTATGTGGTTCGACATCGGTAATGTTTTACTTCTCACATAACCTGACGATTTTGTTGATTAATTTTCTAAATCAGCTTCAACCTCTCTTTAACGACAAATTTCGAATTTATCTCAGCTTTATTCAATTTTCGTCGTATTTTTGTAATATTTTTGGAACATAATCAATAATTATTGTCGTTACAGCCGCCGCCGACGCCGCTGCCTCCCGTGATAGATTACGGCAAAGACAGAAAATTGGCTAGAGACGCCAAAGCCAAGAGAAAGGATGAAAAAACGGTTCAACAAGTTTTGAAAAGTCTGGACAATCTCAAATCTCCGGAGGAAAAATTGTCGGCCATGTGCAAAAAATATTCCGAACTTTTGCACGAAAATAGGCAGCTTCAAGGAACGGTCAAACAATCGGAGAAAAATATAATAATGATACATCGCGAGAAGGAACAGTTCAGGCACGAACGTTCCAAAGCCGTTTTGGCAAAGACGAGGATGGAACAATTGTGCAGAGAGCTGCAAAAACTGAACAAAGCTCAGCAAGAGGAGACCGCTCTTAAACTCAAAGTCGAGGAGGAGAAGAGGAAAGAGATATGCTTCACTTTTCAGAGCGCCTTCGCCGAAATGAACACGCTGACCAGTCAGAACAACGAGAAGAGCGCGAAGATGAGAGAGGAAAATTTGGAGATGAGAGAAAAGATCAAAAGCGTCAGAGAACGTATAGAATTGACGGAGACTCAATTGGACAAGGTCAGGCAACAAGCCAAATTGGAACTGGAATTGGCCAGGGAAAAATTGGTCAGAGTTACGTTGGAACTTACAGCCGAGAAGGAAGCCCTGATGAAGGATAAAAGTCAATTGCTCATGGTAAGGATTTATTATTCTTTTTCTTCATTTCTTCTTATATTTATCGTCCATGTCGATCAGGGTGGGCGTTAAAAAAAAAAGTTGTCTCGCTCCTTGAGAAATCTGAAGTTTACCTCAAAGAAAGAAGATCCTCCTAATTTCAGCTCACTATCTTAATCCTAAGGTGTACCTGTGAATTTTTTTTAAATTTAATTTTTTTTTGCGTAAAAATTCGGATTTATTGTATATATAACACAGGTTTTTTCGTTTTTAAATCAAAGAAATTTTCTTAACAAATATCTTTTCTACGTCTTGTTAATCATTTACCACTTAGCAATCGTATTATTTAAAAAAAATAAAAATAATAATAATTAAATAATTCAATAAAATTCACAGGCACACCTTAATGTTAAGATAGAGAGCTGAAATTTAAAGGATATTCTTTTTTTTGAGGTCAACTTCAGATTTTTCAACTGGGAGATTTTTTTTAAATTTGAACAAAAAAACAATTAAATATAAAAAAAATTCCCAGGCACACCTTGATGTTCAGATAGAGAGCTGAAATTTAAAGGATATTCTTTTTTTGAGGTCAATTTCAGATTTTTTAACTGGGATATTTTTTTTTAATTTGGAAAAAAAAAATTATATATAAAAAAAATTCACAGGCACACCTTAGGATTAAGATGAAGAGCTGAAATTTGAAGGATCTTCTTTTTTTTTTAGAACAACTTCAGATTTCTCAAGCAGCAAGACAACTTTTTCTTTTAACGCCAATCCTAATGTAGATAAACTATTTAGAGTTTATTTTTGTATTTTTTCGTTTCTAATTTTTCATATCGTTTCAAAATTTCAGAAACTTGCAAAGTATCACGTGCGAGTCAAGGAGCACGAGGGCACCGAGCAGTTTCTCCGAAGACAGATAAAAATCTATGAAGAAAAGTTCGAGGAATTCAAAAAAGACGTGAACAAAACAACGGAGTCGTTAAAAAATTTCAGGCCGGAATCGCGAGAAGTAAGTTTTATCCGCTCCTTATCGCAGATGAAAAGAAAATAATTCCATTTGTAATAACAACCGTTGAATTAAAAAATTTCTAGATGAAGAAAAAAATGTTGAAAGTCGAAAAAGAAACGGCATTGTGGAAACAACGTTGGGAAAAAACGAATGCGGCGGTGGTGCAGATGACGGAAATAAAAGAAAAACGCGATGCCGAAATGGTAACGCTCAACAACAAATTGTCGACGCTTCAAGAGCTTTGCAAAGTATTTCAACGCGAAAGAACGTCGTTGTTGGCTCAATTGCGGGAAAAGAACGAAACCACAGCCCAGACCGATCGTAATTCGCGTCAATCGTTGTCTCTCGGTTGCGACGAAAATCGTAAATCATTGAAACAAGTGGAAAATATATCGAAGGATTGTGAAAAATTGAAAGACAATCTTTCGAAATTGGAAGGTTCGTTGTCGGCTGCTGTTCGCGAAGCTTTCAAAGCTACGGTTTACGAAGAGGATACCGCTGTCGATGGATCGAAGACGAACAAAAAAATCAATAAGAAGACGAAAAAAATTGATCAAAGGAATAAAACTAGCCAAAAACAAGATGACGAAGACGAGAAAGATGAGAAAGATGAGAAAGATGAGAAAGAAGAGAAAGAAGAGAAAGAAGAGAAAGAAGAGAAAGAAGAGAAAGAAGAGAAAGAAGAGAAAGACGAAAAAGACGAGAAAGAAGATGAAAACGAAAACGAGGAAAAAATCGAAAACGACGAGAAAATCTTTGAGGATAATCAATCTTTCCCATCACCCGATTCCAAACAAATCGTCAACGATATTTCCCCAGAAACTCCTCCGATCGACGAACGATTTACAAACGATCAATCCAAAAATTCCCAATCAACGAATCCTGATAATACAAAGATTATCCCAGCATCCATAATCATTGTCGATAATCACGAAACTGACGTCAAAGACATTGAAAAAATTATCGTTGATCAAACGACCTTCGAAACGAAAGTTTCATGCGCCGAACAACTGCAACCCGACGTTCCGAACGTTTTCAACGAAATCCAATTGGCTGACGATAAATTACCGGAAATTTTGCCAATTGATCGCGAATGTGAAAAAATCAGCTCGTTGGATGATTTTGGGACGATCGTGAATTCGGAAATTAAAACAATCGACAACGACAATGGGCTTTCTATCACAGGATTCGAGATCGTTCATTACGGATCGTGCGAGCCTGACAGCGATTTATCAAACGATCTCGTCGATCAATCGGCGATGATTGATCAGCCGGAAATTTCGCCCAAAGAATCAATCTTGGAAACCGTAAATTTTGTCGAATCGTTGGAAATCCACGACAAAGATATCACAGAAAAATCTCCTTCTTGCGATTCGACCGCTCGAATAATCGAAACGGAAAACGCGCCTGTTTTACCGACCGCCAATAATTCATAATCGAAAACATCGAAGAACAAATGAAATTTCTCGATTAAACATGCGAGAGCCTTCGTCAAGTCTCCTCCCGAATCAACGGAGATCGAAATTAATAATAAATACAATGATAATAATAGTAATAATCATGGTAACAAACAGAAATAGATTTTTTTAAAAACGAAAATTTAAAAAAATAAACATCGAGTGCGATGCGAGTCATTGAAAAGTGAGAGAACATAGTTTAGAAAAAAAAAAAAAAACACAACGTACATATGAACAATTTTGTCAGTCTGTTTGCAATCTAGTTGATTAATAACAATATCGTCATTACCCATAGATCCATTTTCTTTATAAAAATTCGCGTGAGGTTTGTAATAAATTTTCATCTACAATCATGTGATTATTTACGATGAGAAGTCCCTGTGTCGCTGATAAGCCTAACCCAGGGCGACAAGCGATCGAATTTTATAGGGGAAAATCCATGCATTTGGCATTTTGTTGAAGTTTTTTATTACTTCAAAACTATGCATGATAAAAAAATGTTTTTTAACAATTTTGTAGGAAATTGAATGCTCTACAAAAAAAGTCTCGTGTAAAGTTTTCGTGAATTCAATATTTATTACGTAATTTGCAAAAAAATGGCTTTTCATGGCTGGCTTAAAAAAGCAAAAAAAATACTATACATAATAAGAAAAATTTTATCTGACAGTTATATAGGGAATTGAATGCTCTATAAGGAAGGTTTTTCGTAAAATTTTGGTGAATCTAATATTTATTACGTAATTCGCAAAAAATTGCTTTTTTGAGCCAGCCATGAAAAGCCATTTTTACGTAATAAATATCAGATTCACGAAAATTTTACGGGAAACCTTTTTTGTAGATCATCAAAGTTCCTACAAAACTGTCAAAGAAATTTTTTTTTATCACGTATAGTTTTAAAGTAATAGAAAATTTCCCCAACAAAATTTCAAATGCATGCATTATCCTCTATAAAATTCAATTGCTCGTCGCCTTGGGTTACACTTATCGGACGAATTCCCGATTGCAACCAAATTTTTTTCTATCGACGTTGATTACTTTTAAAGGCGGAAACCACCGAAATTCCGACATCACCCAATTAAGAACCACCCTACTGTGCATAATAATTATTTTTCGGTTTCTAACTCGAAATGTCACGTGGCGCAGAAATAATCACCATGGACGAGCCCAGTTTTATCTGTCGAGCCCCAAAAATATCCCTAAAAAAAATTTGTAACTTCGGTGGTCATCGATGAATGATTTTTTTTTCCGGGATTGAAAATGATATTTCACGCGTTTCGGGGCGAGGTGAGTAACAGGTGTCCCGTTATAGAACGCGTCGCGAGTGGGTCATCGGCGTGACTTCGACTTTGATCGGAGTACCTGGCGCGGTCGTTGTATCCTGCGCCGTCTACACGAGACGTTCGGTACAGTAAAACCTCGTTTATCGGAAAGTAAGGTGGGGAGGAGATACCGCGGACAAGCGAAAACTCGGATGATGCGGGAAAAAATATAAAAATCGAAAACTTTCGTTTATTTTTATATATTGATCGAGAGAAATGGTTAAATACGATTTTTTGGTATTACTGGATGGTTACTAATAAATGTCAGAAATTCTTGAAAATTTGAGGAATGATACGTTTTTGATTGAATAATAAGACAAGAATTATCTCAGATTTTTTCACTACACGGTTAAGGAGTTATAAATTTGTGAATTTAACACGGTCTTTTATGGGAGAACCGCTTCTGCGGACGTTGATGACTGCAAAACGAACAGAACTAAGTGTCAGAAAATTCTGAAAATATTATATCATCAAGATTTAGGATCGACAGATCGATTATGCTTAGTTTAAAATTAATCGTCTGAGTAATTGTCGAGAAATTAATTGAATATTAATTAAATATAAATATTAATATTTCCGTTGTACAGTCAGTGACAAAACGTCAGTCAACCACACGCCAATATCGTCGAATTTGACTTCAATTCTTATTAAAAGTAGATAATTAATATTTCTAAGTGTTAATTTAATATCACTTAAGCTTTCTGCTACTTGAGCATCAGCACGTAAAAGTGAAAATCTACAACCAACAAGGAAACCGCGCTGCCCCCCTCCGATCTCGATTAAACTTTGCACGATTGTAGAGTGAGTCAAAAGATTCGACACGTACTTTTCTTCGAATCGGCGGAGTCGCATATTTAGGGGGTGAAAACCACCCCTGAATATGAATGCATTGATAAAGCGTTATTTCAATCGAACGAAACCCTCGTAGATATGAAAAAAAATCAATTTTTAAAATAAAAAATGGTCAATTGTTCAAATTTATTAATCGTTCTTATCACGAATCTATAGTGCACGTGAAATGCAAAGACTTCGCTATGGAAACTTTTCTTCTATCTCTCCCCGTTTACGAGTTATCAGGGAAAAACGAAAAATCCCTCAATCTTCTGGGGTGGTTTTCACCCCCTAAATATGCGACTCCGTCGAACGAAAAAAAGTACGTGTCGCATATTTTCACCGACTCAACGATTGTGCAAAGTTTGATGCAATTTGAAGGGGGACGTCTCGGGGTTTCCTTGTAAGAAGCAATCGCGAATTAATCCGCGCATGCAGTACAATCCTATAGCAGGTTCATCCGATTTCTCTGAATTTCCCGTATTATCCGACCATATATCTCAATTAAGGGCTGGGTTAGGGTTTTCGCTTTCGAAAAAACGAAATTTTTTTTTTGTCTTCGACAATGCCGCAGGAAGTCTGCTGTATGGAGCTGGAATCGATGATTCTGTGTAAGTTGGGAAAAAAATTTTTTTCTTCACTTTTTTAGTTCATAAACTTTACACGCGTTTTTCTCAAAAGTACTTTTTCAAAGTCCGTGTTCACTGCCATTTAAAAACTACTTGACCGATTCATTTCGAACTTTGTACACATTTTCTACATATAAAATACCTCCCCCCAACGTTTAGTTAAATTTTTTTCTTTTTACATTAAGGGTTTTTCCTACCCACAAAATGGCGGAATTTTTCGTGGAAAATAACAGTTCACACTTTAGATGGCCGCCAAAAATTTTTAAATAGAAAAAAAAATTATCAGAGAACGTTGGGGGGAAGATTCAATTATAATTCGACTAAATTTTCATGGTTTTTCATTTTCAGATAATTTCCGGCCGAGTTATAGTGAACACCGCAAATTGTTTTTTTTTTCCAAGACGTTCTGGGGGAAGCTCTGTTACCGGCTTATGCTTCAATATTTCTGCATGATAAAATTACACAACATTGTCAAAAGTATGCTCAATAATGTACAAAAGGTTCAAATAAAATTGATCAATCCATATTTGAGAAAAAAAATCGCAAAAAAGTGTTTTTTTTAACGCTGAAACCCTAACCCCTCCCTTAATGCGGAGTATTCGGATGAATCCGGTGTCTCGGATAACGCGGAGCCGGGGCAGCGGTGCCTCGGTTAATCAAAGGCCGGATAAACGAGGTTTTACTGTATTTTACCTCCACGCCGGTACCAGTTTACCGCTCGTGGCGGGGTCCGGCGAGGGCCCTCGGCCTGGGCCTTTCGTCTCTCGGACTCGTCGAGAACCTCGTGCTTTTCTCGCGGTTGAACATCGAGAGCGATATCAGTCGGTCGGGAACACGAGTTAGCCGTTGACGCACGGTAGCTATACGGTACACCGGTTATTCCATTCATTCACGGCTATCTAGTCGCGACACACTTCCTCCGCGCTTACCTCGGTCATCCCAAAACTGACCTATTGTTTTACATTTTATTTTAGTTTTTTATTGTTGATAAGAAAATGAAGATTATCACGACTTACTGCGTGTTGATTATAATAGGTACGTAATTTTTTTTTTTTATTGATTATTTATTTATCGATGACGAGTGATCGATAAGTTTTGAGAGCGATAGAAGAATTAATTTTTAACAACCATGACGATGGAATTTATTTTTGCCAATGATTTTTTTTTTTTTTTTGACTGTCGACGAGTGTGGTTTCGATAAATGTAACGCCTTTGATAATTCATAGTTTTTTTATGAAACAGATTTAGTGATCAATAATTGGTTGCGAAATGAAAACGAATTAATAATTTGTGACAGTGAAAATGATGGAATTCAATTTTGCCAATGATTTTTTTTAACTACCGGCGAGTTTGATTTTATTAAATGTAACGATTTTTATAATTAATTGTTCGTTCATCAATAAAATTTATTAACTGATAATTTTTGATGAAATGTTAACATTTATTCGTGACAATGATAATGATGGAATTTACTTTTGTAAATTTTTCTTCACCTGTCGACTAGTTTAATTTCGGTAATGAATTGTTCATTTATCAATGAAATTTATTCATCAATAACTTAATTAATTTGTGACAACGATAACGAGTGAACTTTTTTCTGCCAATCTTTTGTTTCAACTTCCGACGCGTGTGATTTTGATAAATGTAACGTACACGGAGATTGATATCTCAGCTAGCCGGTAAAACGGTCACGGTTTTGCTCATCGTATTGTACCGTAAGTCGGAGGCGCGCGAGGCACGCGCCTCGTACAGTTTGTTTTCTTTTTATCATCGTATTTGGCATTGTCATTTGAATTATAAAATAGTTGGCATATTGTACATTCGCTATTCTCATTTATCTACTGTTTGCGGAGTTTGGATTTATCATTTTGGTTTGGAAAAAACAAATGTGAAAAACTTTGTACAAATGTATCTTATTCTGTGCTATCTCGACTACCGTAATTTTTCGATCGCGTCTCGTCTACGTTAATCCAATCGTTCAATCTTTCGCTCGACTAACAAAAAAAAATTTCTTCGCTATGTAAATTATTATTCTTAGCTTTAGGTATACGACGCACGCAATCTTTCTATTATTATTATTATTATCATTATTATTATTTGAAATAATGTATTTTTCACATATTTCAAAATCGGCTTGCTTCCGTTCCGTCGTCTTTCCCAAATTATTTATATCCGTGGTCAGTAATTTTTAGTAAATACCGACAATGGAGACGGCGATTTAATACGGTACATGGATGAACACGCGTGTGTACATATCGGCAATTTCACAGTTTCCGTTGGAGCCGCGAGCGTAACGGAGATAATCGGCTCCATTATTCGTAATTCTGGGTCGTCTATTAAATTCCGGCGTTTTATTTCGTCTGACTTTTTGGCAGCAATTTGTTTTTTGCTAAGTTGTTATGTACCGTTCGAAAGTTCTTTTTTAGGGTTTCTTGTTTGTTTGAGGAAGTTTCAGGGTTCCTAGAATCGTAGGGTACCAATAAAATCGCTCGGAAAAAAACCCCTATATGACCAAAAAAAATGTGCAATCGATATTCGTTCAGATTTACGATTTTATCGATGTTTTATCCGATGGAATAAACTTGATAGGGGTGGGGAGGAAGGAGGGAGCTATGATAGCTATATGCACGTGCAACGTAACTCATTATATATGCATAATCTGCGTCAGGCTTAAATTTCTCGGCGCATGGCGACCGAATGATAAATAAATAAAAATATATTAAATAAATTAATCTTCCGTGTGTTTTGCTTGGGTCTATTATAATTTATTTAGTGGGTGTTTTGGCCATGAACGATCATCGCCAAATCGTTCATCACCGAAACACCCGCGAAATAAATTAATAAATTAATGAATCAATGAATAAATGAATCAATGAATCGGTAAATCAATGAATTAATAAATAATTCAATAAAGAAATAAATGCAACGAGGAACGGTAATTATTATTCTTTCCGATGCAGAGGGCATCGCGGCGAATTAACGCAGTATACTATATAGCGACAACGAGAAACTAGAAAGTGTTAAAAGTATAACACGAAATGAACTCGGGTGTAAAATCGGGTCGATCGGACATCGAAAGTAAATAATAACGCGTTAAGGGAATAACGTCGATACGTATTCGACGAACGGAGTTCTGTATCACATACGGACGGACAGCCAACGACCGACAACGAGACCGAAGCTTTCACAGCATTTTACGGATCATTTTGAAGACATAGGGCGTCGGATAACTTAACACGTAATAGTCCAAAGTTGCAATTAACGACCAAATTACACGATAATTGCCGATAACGGCGTAAGAATTTCGTTTGAACCGTTGAACCGTTCGAAATACGTCGAGAGATAGAAATGGAAAGGCGTTGTTATAATTGGGTGTTATTAAAAATAATAACGACATGTGAAAAGGCCGCGGAAATATCGTGAGTGGCCGGTCGTCGATCTTTCTTTTTCCGTCATCTAGCGGGGGGTTTTTTTTTTTAGTTGAGAGTCACACCCAAGCTGTAGGCCGAGATGGGCTTATTTTCGAATTCAATTTCCCAAATAAAAACCCATCTGCCTTCATTTCAAAACGAATAATTATTTTTCTGTGAATGACAATTACTTATTTTAATAATTCTCTTCGTGCAATTATTAATTTTCTCATATATTTCACTAAATTTTCAAGACAATGAAGATAATTTTTTATTTCATACTATTTTGTTCATCAAATATTTGAAATAAAAATAACTCTGAATTAATCAAATAAATATGATTTCAAATTGAATCTGTTTCCATTAAGAACCTTACGAGTTTCTATTCAGGAGCAAGATGAGATCTTTAGAAATGCAAAGATCCACTACAAGCCCATGGGTTTTTCAACATAAAAACCGGATTTGATGGGAAGATCGCGACCTCCGGTCATTCGCGATCTCTTCATTTCTCGTAAATCGAGAAAGAATCATTAAAATAAATATGTCATTGCCGTTAAATATCGTAGATTTACCGGGTTTTTTTAATTGCGATTCACACCGAACCTGCAGGCTGAGATGGGCTTATTTTCGAATTCTATTTCCCAAATAAAAACCCATCTGCCTTCATTTCAAAACGAATAATTATTTTTCTGTAAATGACAATTACTTATTTTAATAATTCTCTTCGTGCAATTATTAATTTTCTCATATATTTCACTAAATTTTCAAGACAATGAAGATAATTTTTTATTTCATACTCTTTTGTTCATCAAATATTTGAAATAAAAATAACTCTGAATTAATCAAATGAATATTATTTCAAAATCAAATCAGTTTCCATTAAGAACCTCACGAGTTCCTATTCAGGGGCAACATGAGATGTTTAGAAATGCAAAAATCCACTAAAATCCCATGGGTTTTTCAACATAAAAACCGGATTTGATGAGAAGATCGCGACCAAATAAATATGTCATCGCCGTTAAATATCGTACGTCGTTAGCACACGCGGACAACAAATACAGCTGAGTAAGTGGGTCCCCGTTAATATAAATATTTCAATGGAATTCCCGTGACTTTCTACGGATAGTTTGGACTCGAAACTCTCCGATGAGTACCGTTATGCGCGCGTCTGCTATTTCCATCGTCGTACGTGATCGAATCATTGGATTTATCAGCTCGATTGAACGAATCAAGACTCTCGGCGAATATTCGTTTCGTGGAGGATAGTCATAAGGTGAACAAACTGACGTTATTTAATCTGAGCACTTTTCCGTCGGAAGTACACTAGTACACGTACTTCCCAACTAAAACGCTTGTGTGAAAAACGAATGAGGAGTTGTTAAGGAATCAACAAATCAAATCATCATTTGTTATTCATCAAATTATCGAGGTATCGATAACTGAACTTTGTCAATATTTTGGTTATTCCCTCAAGTTCTAATGGCTGAGGTTTTTGCCGATTCGTCCATTTTGTTTTTCTTCGGAAAAATTGTAATCACAATGACACAATGTCGTTGATAATGTCCGTCCCATATGACATAAAGTAAGGTTTGATTCCACTCGACAATCTCTGCAAAACGAATGATTAGAGAACAAAAAAACCGAATAAGCTGATCTCCCGTCTTTCGTTCGCCAGTCTTTTATTTTCCACGTGCTTCCGACAACAAATCTGCTCACTTTAAGTGAATTACGTCCATGTCTGTTACGGCAGTTTGGTTCTCCTCATGTCTATCCTCCACGATGATCCTGACGAAACGAATTAATCCGGGAATTATGCCGGGTCGTTGTGACGAATTACATCATACTTTTTATACCACATCCTCGTACCAAACGGATGTACATTTTTTATTAGCTCGTACCCTTTGTACCCATCGGCGTAATTCACGTGCGATTGGCTATGTGGCGGAGTCGCGGTCGTCGTGGACCGTCGAGACGCAGTCAAATCGGTTTGGATAATTCGTAACGGTTGACGTCTTCGTGCAAGTGCACGGTCTCGCGTCGTCATCGTCATCGTCGTCGTCGTTGTTGTTGTCGGAGCCAACAATGACCACCGGCCTCACATACTTATGAGCATCGTCGTCGCGGAGCACTCGTCGGTTTTGAGCAAAGTCGGTCACTGGGTTAGCTGGCCCAATCCTCGGTAGGTCGACCACATTGGACCATCTTGACGGATACTCGTCGTTTTCTTCATTTCGTCGTACTAATTTATTTATAATCGTTCATATTACGCGTATGTAATATGTATAAAAGCATCGTCGCGGTTTTGAACGCTCTTTCGGGGCTCTTTCATTGCGGTACAAACGCGGTTACAGTTCGAATATAATCAACTCTACTTGTATAGCTCACTCTTGATTGGTTCTCATGTCGCATCTTTTACGTCTTATGTTCTCAAAACTAAGCGTTATTGGATGAAACTGAGGATGTAAGTATTTTTGAGAATCTCACGTAGAATCCGGTGATATATCACACGTGCGCGAATCACCGGACGGCCTGTATATCATGGATATTGGGAGATGTCGAATGTTGAACTGTTGTGGAAAAATGCGAAACGTCGTTTGAGTCTCATTTCGTCGTAGGGGAGACTGGGATTAGTTGTAACATTTTTCGCCAAAATATAAATTTCTTCTGATTTACTGAATATATTCACGATCTCTTGGTGGCATATTGTTAGTTGGTTAATCGACTATCATCATGAATTTTTTCAATTTTTAATCATTCGTAGATAGAAAGTTATTCAACTTTGTTTTGTCTCGTGCTCAGTGTTACGTTCTACCCCGCCGTGGGGTAAGAATAAGTAACAGCGTTGGGGCAGGTTGTAACAATTTATTAGAAAGGGAAAAATAATAAGTTGATATATATAACGACTTACTCGTATATTTTCTTGCAACACAACAGGAATTCAAACGTTTTTTAATAAAATTAAATCATTCGTTTTGCTAAAAACAAACGTTCTTTTCCTTATATTACATATTGTAATCGCCATATTTAAACCTTGCTCGATGATATAAATTTTTATCGATATCGACATTAATATTAATAACACGGTATTCGTATCATCAGTCTTATCGATATTTGGCAGCAATCTTAATGTATAATTTTCTAAAGGTTCTTTTTTCCTTGTAACAATTTTTTTATCGTATGCTATATTATTTAAAACGATTAAAAAAATGACAATTCTATGACAACATATTATGTAAAATGCTTCTCCTCGACAAGTTTTGCAGCTTCTTCATAGAAGTTCGAGGGCTTTTTCCCACGATTGGTGTTTTTGTGTAGTCCATCATTTTGAAGGAACAAAATAAATATCATTAACAAAAATCCTAAACATCTAGTTACATCTAACGTTTCTTGTGAACTTCGGCAACGGACGACCTTCTATATCATTTTAGTAAGTTGTAACACCGTTACAACTTGCCTCGAACGAGTGTTACTTCTAGCCCCAACATTTTTTTTGGTGAACTTATGAAAAAAAAAAAATAAACAATTTGGCGATAGATGACGATCAAAAGTGAGAAAAAATTCGGAGAAAAATCGAGAAATAAAAAGTAGTGTAATAAAAAAGTAGTACATTGGAAATTTTTACTTACGTCGCTCTTTTACCGGAACGTTATCGTAACCGACGATGGTGCCGACGTGGGCACGACGGACGAGGATACGAGATGCCCAAAGCTCTGACGATCATTTTGGCGTCACCCCCACCCAACTCCCATTTTTCGTTCAAGAGATACAGGCACTGTTACAACTTACCCCTGTTACTTTTAGCCCCAGTCTCCCCTACTTATTTTTCTCGCTCTCGATCATACTCGTCCAATTGTATGCCATATATCAAAGGATGCATAGACGTTGGGCTGTTATTGGAAAAAAATGCAAAACGTCGTTTGGGTCTCGGACAAGTCGAATCGCCATCAACGAACGCGCAGTCTTTCGCGATCCTTTTATCTCACCATACATCTTCGACAATTCCTACTTTTATCACAGATCGTTAGTCAAAGAAATTGCCATTTGTAATTGTACGAAATGAAAAAAAAAAGAAAAGAATATAATTCGATGGAATTGTTCGTCGAAACGGTGGGATGGTTAATTTCTCTTTCTCGCTGTCAAACATTTTCTACATGATTGATGGTAAAACCGCAAACGATGCGATCATACATTCGCGTGACGCCTTGTATTATTATCTTCAAAATGTGAGGGAATCGCGCGGTTGACGACGCATCCTGCCATCCGTTACGATCCCCGCCGTACCGAGAATCATTTTTGACGCAAAGACGATGACGTTTCACTGTTGTTTCACCGATTATTAGTCGCGAGCCGTGGAACATGGCGATCAAAATAGAAATTAGCTCTCTCTCTCTCTCTCTCACTCGCGTTTTCGGTCCAATTAACCGTACAACCTAGATATCGCGTTGTGATACTCGCAGTTATATATAAAGGGTGATTCTGCAATATCGCGGATTTTCTTTTGTAAACAAAATCCGAGAAAATTCGTGGAAATTATTTTGTTTTTATTTTACCGTGTTATTTATTTTATGGAATTGCCCTGTATGAAACACAATATTCGGGAAATGGCCGCTATGATTTCTCAGGCAACGCAGGAGGCTCTTGTCAATATTTTCATGGTGTTTTAGAGTTTTGTAACCATCCGGATTGTTGACATTATTGCATCAAACGGCTTATCGTCGTCGATTAGCGTGAATAAATCACGGATAGGCGAAATGCATCCCTTTGCTGAACGATCATTCTCATAAAACGATCTGATCGCTTTTACAACGTTGTTAAACTACCGCTTCGTGATTAAAGTTGCCCAATCAGGTAGATGGCGGTTTAAAAAAAACAACAACAAAAAAAAAACGTAAGCGTCGCTGGAGTTATTTTTGTAAATAATCGACGTAAAATGTCTATATAAGGTCCCCACCCCCGGAGAGGGTGAGGTGGGGGTGGGGGGATTCAAGGGGCTGTCCACAACAAATCCCCATAAAAATTTGGCGGCGTTCACCCCATAAAAAAAAGTTACAGCCCCATAAATTGGGCAAGAGTACGATATTCGTGGCGCTGCGATCTGATGCATTTTTTTGTATGAAACCCCCCCGAAATAAGAAGAAAAACAAGAATAAAATATTTTGATATTTCGCTTAGATTTTGAGATACCAAATTTTTTGTTTTTTATTAGTTGTCCGAATTTTTTTTTTTTAAATTATTTGTCCGATTTATTTGAAGCACTCTTTGTATAGAATACTTCGAAATGAGAAGAAAAACAAGAATAACATTTTTTGATATCTCGCTTCGATTTCGAGATATTGAATTTTTCGTTTTTCATTTATTTAGGTTATTTGGTTATTTCGGGGATTGAGGGTTATTTGTTATTTATTTATTTTATTTATGTCATTTCCGTGGTTTATTCGGGTTTTACGTGTTTTTCATGATAGTTATGTGAAAATAACCTAAGATTCATTAACTTTATAGGTCTGTAACTTTTTTAAATGCGGTGACGGTCGCAAAATTTGTATGGGGATGTGTCGTGGACACCCTCTTCTACAAGTTTGACCCCCGCCCCACCTCCTCCGGGGGTGGGAACCTCATCTAGACATTTACCTACGTGCTTTCCGAATCATCGTCTACATTGTATGCATGGACAAATCGCGACTCGTCCGTCATGCTAGGAAAAACGGTTAACAAAACGGGACGTCGTCCATTATTGAACGAAAACAATACGAAGAACACAAAAAAAAAAAAAAAAAAAGAAAACAACAAATAAAAACAAAGAAATAGCACAGAGTAAAGATAATTTGGGAAAGATGAACGAATAAAGAACGAAGAAACAGTGGTATTTCCGGTTTGGTTCTAGGATTCACATGGCGGGAGACGATAAGCACATGTGTCTGGGAATCGGACTTTGGTTTCACGCTTAACTGCGCCTTCAAAAAATCCGGACTCTTTCGGGTTCGAAATCTCGGTGGTGTCAAAGGCTACCTCGGCCTTGGTGAGTGGTCCCGATAGCTAACAAAATTCAAAGAGAAAACGGTTTGAATGAAAAAACGATGAAAGTCGTTAGACGTTGAAGAGAAGGATTTTTTTTCTCTCGCAACGAAGGGGTTTTTTTCCCGACGAAATTGACCGGTGACCGTGAAAAAATTTACGTACAAGGTCTCATCTCGATTATTCAATAAGACGAAGGCGCCTCACTCAGAGGGGATTGGATTTCTGGACCGTGTATAAGCTTTCGGTGCTTCGATTGTTGATCATTGGTTGTGGAATAATTAGATACGGGCGATATCGGTTACCTCATGGTCACAGAATTCGTAGTTTTTAGAGTCACGGTTGGTAATTCGTTCTTTTGTCCTTGTCCTAGACATTCTGTGACTCTCGGTCATCTTGTCTAACACATCTGTATAAACCGTACAAACTTTATATACTGAAATTTGCCGTACGATGGACAGTTTAGAAGTTATACAGATGTGCAAGTTGTAGATGGATCACCCGGTATTTATATAGCTATCGAGAACTCGATCGATGCAATAAAATAAAATGAAAAATCGCGTAGCTTCGAGTTGGTGTAAGTCGGAGATCACTGTATATTATTTATTCTCAATTGTCCTGTCAACACTCAAAACAATTATGTCAATTTATATATAATATTATTGAATATTATTATTATTATTATTATTATTAAATATCATTGCCACAATTGTTTCCAATATTGACAGCCGATATATCTATATATTTCCTATATGTTGATACATGCGTGTACCAAACGCTGGAGCTACTGAATCTTTATATCTACACGGTGATGGAATATTTTTAATCAGCTTTGTTATTTTGATGGACGATTTGGCTAAATTCGCCGGACGCGTCTCAAACATTTTATCCCCGATTTCTGAACGTTGGAGAAAGTTGTGCGACGTTTTTTTTTTTTTTCCAGTGACGTGCGGTTAATGACTATGAAAAGTGTAAATATATATTTATATAAACATAATTGTCGCGTATCACGCACGCGTGTAACGCGACATAACGCTTTCGTGTAACTATACGCATGTAAGTACGCGCGGAATAAAGAGAAGATTGCATTAACGGAATAACGACAAAGCTTCTGTCAACGTTCGATAATCGAGACGGAACAAAACTTCTTCGAAAAATAATGTAACGGGTAGATTCTTCGCTCGCTGCAAACCTCGCTCGTACGCATCGTCGTATTACGAAAGTTGCTATGCTCTTTGACCTACTTTCCTACTAACTCGTCCATAAATAAATGAAGAAACGAAACGAAAAGAGAAAAAAAATGTTAACCAAACGAATATCCATAGTTTTCACACCATCGATTTCATCACGTTGGCTTTTATGCGTTCGAAGAGTCGACATTACCGGCAAGAGTCGAAAAAAAAAAAAAAATATTAAAGAAATAAATTACTCGGATGTTTCGAAACAACGAACTCGCGGACTCGTCTCGTACGCATCATGATCATTCTTATTGGTCTTTTTCATTTATTTTTCTACGGCAGGCATTCCGAAGTAAGAAATACTGTACAGAGAGTATATAAAAATACATATGATTTTGTAGATGGAATTGAACGTACATATTCTGTATAGAGTGTATACAATCGAATAAAGGATATTTAATACGCATAGTCTATGGATATATCCGTGTATTCATTAATTATATATTATAATAATATAATTTATATTATATCAATTATATATTATATATATAATTAGACAATCGTTACCATAGTATTATTATTATTATTATTACGATTTATATTAAAATACATACATATGTATATATATATCAATTATTGATTTATATATTAATTGTATATAGATGGATACTGTTGGATCGATTGTATATGAATATTCTAAATATCGTATACATTCTATAGAGAGAATATCAATAGTCTAATTTTATCTATAAGACTATACTATATTTTTTATCTACTCTTTGCTTATTTTTCCACTCGAGTTCCTTCGATAATGTATGTGCAATTATATAAAAGGTATATCTCGTTAACCTTGCAGGATTTACCGTCGGCGATGAGCTCGCATTTAGGGAATCACTGTCGAATCTGGAGAACAACAAGAGAAGAAGCGTTCAAACACGTGGAAGTGTTATTCCGGTTGGAGGATTGTCTAACGGGGTAAGAACGCGGTTACGAAATTTATTCGTAGGCTAATTGATTTTAGGAAATCCGTCTGATTCGACAATCGACGTTTGCGTATATTCGGTAACAGAAAATCCACGGGAAAAACGGAATTTAGTTGAACTCTCGAGAGCGACCGAGATATAGATATCGCAAGGCTACGTTGCAAGGACTAGACGACTTTCATTTTATAGCGCACGCGTTTGATCCGTCTGGCCCGCGATGAATCTATAATGTAAGAACGTAATCGTGTAAAAAATATACAGGGTCCATCTTTTTGATCCCGAGTCCGTACACCAATCCTTTTTGGAAGCAACCTAAAATCCATTTTTTTGGCAAAATTTCAATCTTGATTGAATTTAGTTTTAATTAAATTTAATTTTGATTAATTTTAATATGTTTCAATATAATTTTCATTCATTTTCATATATTTTGATTCAATTTTCATTTTTTTCTTGTATTTTTTTCGTTTCTTTGTGATTTTATGCGATTTAAATCGTTATAGAAACACAAATTTTCAATAAATCACAAAAGAAAAGATCGACTCGACTTTTTGGGGTCAGTCTACAGTCGAAGGGTTAAAAAAGTAATTAAGAACTAATCATCAGCCGTATGCTCAATATTCCAATGCCTTGAATGAATTTTTTCATTGTCGACGTTGAAAAAAGTTGACAACAAGAAGAGAAGACGGCGTGCGCGGTCAAGGTATACGAAGACAGGTGCCGCCTTTCAAGCCTCTGCCACCAGGAGGGACCCGACCCCTGTCCCAGCAGCCCGAACGACAGAGACTCGTGGTACAGCACAACTCGACGGCCTTACGAACCGTACCGGCCCCGATGTTCGATTCCATGCAACAGCAACAGCAGCGGCAGCAACAACAGCCACAGCAGCAACAGCAGCAACTACTCGTCCAGAATAATCTACAAGCCCAGCAGGCTCAGATGAAAATCCATCATGACGCTCGGGTGAGGCAGCAACTGCGAAATCAGGAGGAAGCCCTGGCGCTGCAGTTGCTCAAGCAGCAGCATTTGCAAAAACAGGAAGCCATGAGGCGACAACAGATCGCAAAGTTGACCGAACAAAATTCGCTACGAGAAATTAATTTGCAGACGAAACGTGTACAGGTTATTTATTATTTATTATTTATTATTTATTATTTATTATTTATTATTTATTATTTATTATTTATTATTTATTATTTATTATTTATTATTTATTATTTATTATTTATTATTTATTATTTATTATTTATTATTTATTATTTATTATTTATTATTTATTATTTATTATTTATTATTTATTATTTATTATTTATTATTTATTATTTATTATTTATTATTTATTATTTATTATTTATTATTTATTATTTATTATTTATTATTTATTATTTATTATTTATTATTTATTATTTATTATTTATTATTTATTATTTATTATTTATTATTTATTATTTATTATTTATTATTTATTATTTATTATTTATTATTTATTATTTATTATTTATTATTTATTATTTATTATTTATTATTTATTATTTATTATTTATTATTTATTATTTATTATTTATTATTTATTATTTATTATTTATTATTTATTATTTATTATTTATTATTTATTATTTATTATTTATTATTTATTATTTATTATTTATTATTTATTATTTATTATTTATTATTTATTATTTATTATTTATTATTTATTATTTATTATTTATTATTTATTATTTATTATTTATTATTTATTATTTATCATTCTACTTCGATCGAGCCCCGAAAATAACACGATTTTATCGACTATTCGACAGGTTCCTCCGTCGACGAATCAACTCACAGACTCTCCGGTTTATTCTCACAAGCCAATCAACGTAGTATCGTCGAGTCCCGTTGGAAATTCCGTTGTTGTCGCGAATGTTAAACAACCATCAACGAAACCCAACGTAGCCAACGGCGCACTACCAGGTTTCGTCGCAATGCCACAATCAATGTCCCAGCTTACCGACAGAATAAGCAACAGCCCGACCATCCTCGATGATTCGGTCAATCAAGTGTCCAACGACGAATACGCTTCCTCATCAAACGTACGTAATTCACAATTTTTCGGAATTAATTGCGAAGTCAATTTGAAATTGGGAAAAATTAATCAGTATTCGGAAACAATTGTTATTTATTTTTTTTATTTTAACTCAAATTAATTCAATGGGTTCTTCAGCTCGCGATACCCGGAGAGGAAGCTGCAGCTTCCGTGAACGAAATGACGCTTGAATCGTTTCGTCCGGCGCCGTCGATTAATTCCATAGGTCATCAATCGCAGAACGACAAACGTCACACGGTCCATAAGCACCCGCTTCTGGCACCTATCCAGGGCGTAGAAACTTCGCTAAAGGCTCTCGCAGAAGCCAGCAACATAACTCTGGAAGCTCTCGAAGCTGCTATTCTAGTGAGACAACAACAATTCATGGAAAATCAGAATCGTGAAGTTCCCGCGACAACGAGTACGACTACCCAGGTTCCGGTAAAAAGGTTCGGATATATTATTATTATTTTGATTGTTGTTAATTGTTTTTTTATACCGACGATGACACGAAAATTATGTATTGTTTGCGATAGCTACAATAACGCGGGAATCACGAAAGTTATGAACGCTCCTCGGGAATATTATCCGAACGGATATGACAAGAACTTTGATGACAATTTCGCCAGCCGAGTCGATTTGCCGGACACGAGTTTCTATTGCGGGGATCAAAAACATTTTCCGGGTCTTTACGCCGATCAAGATCTTGGATGCATGGTGAGTCGAAAAAACATATTAATATTATTATATTTATATTTATATAGTGAATGAACATATAACTAGGTAAAATAATATAATAATAATTTAAGTATCTCGTAAATGAATATTGAAGATATTATAACTAGTTCTATATTGATATTTATATTGAATTGGTCATAATATTATTATTGTTCCTCATTATTATATTATAATTATTTTTTTTAGGCAATAAGTAACTCATATAATTTATATTTTATATTATAATATTAATGTTTATATAGTGAGTGATAATATAACTAGTTCAAATAATATCATAATAATATAAATAACTCGTGAATGAATATTGAAGATATTATAACTAGTTCTATATTGATATTCATATTGAATTGGTCATAATATTATTATTGTTCGTTATTATATTATAATTATTTTTTTTAGGCAATAAATAACTCATATAATTTATATTTTATATTATAATATTGATGTTTATATAGTGAATGATAATATAACTAGTTCAAATAATATCATAATAATATTAATAACTCGTGAATGAATATTGACGATATTATAACTAGTTCAATATTGATATTTATATTGAATTAGTTATAATATTATTATTGTTCTTCATTATTATATTATAATTATTTTTTCTTATACGATAAATAACTCATATAATTTATATTTGATATTATAATATTAATATTTATATAGTGAATGATAATATAACTAGTTCAAATAATATAATAATAATATAAATAACTCGTAAATGAATATTGACGATATTACAACTATTTCAATATTGATATTCATATTGAATTAGTCGTAATATTATTATTGTTCCTCATTATTATATTATAATTATTTTTTCTTATACAATGAATAACTCATAAATAGATAATTATAATATCATAACTAGTTTTATAATATTAAAATTTATTCATGAGTTATTTAGGAAGTAAGAGAAACAATAATATAATAATGAAGAATAATTATAATAGCATAAGTTATTTATTTCATTATGAATATTATTAATATTCATTCTCCGACTCTGTCGGAAAACGTACGATTGACGAAACGTTGTAATTTTTATCGACAGGTTTTTCACGTTTGCGCGCTAACCGACGAAGGTCTTATAATGAAGAGTTTCCTCTGTCCGGAATCGACGTTATTCGATCAAACGATTCTCAAGTGCAATTGGTGGTTCTACGTGGATTGCAAATCGTCGAAAAATCTTTACGACAGTAATATTCCGATAAGCAAGAGTTATCAATTGATGAAGGCTTTGGCTTTCTTCTCGGCTTACAAAAATCACGACAACAGCACCGGACAAGCCACGGAAATTGAACAATCTTGAGCGTGGCTTCGTTATTGAGGTCGAATCAACAACCCTTAGTCCGTAATGTTGTTATCAAAACCTTATTTACCTAAGCATGGATTGCTCGTGCTTGGCGCCTAAAAAAGTACTTTAAAGTGCTCGAAAAAATTCCACAAAATTTATGAAATCTTATCAACCCATCCTGGTATAAGAATCAATGATTACATTGCTGCAATGATTATTTGTTCGAACGATATTATAATCATATAAACAAATGAGTGACCCATCATTACAGACTAAGGGTTAACCGGATCCATCGATCTCGTTTCCGTCTTCGAGCCACGTAAATCTCGAGCTCTAACATTGTACATAACGATTGACTCTGTATTTAATTTCAATTGTAAATATTATTATGATTTATTATGATTATCGATATTAATCTTATTGAGAAACACGAGACAATTAAACGGTGGTTATACGAATATTAAATATACGCACCATCCGTGGGAAACGTCTATTTGGACTGCTCGGCCCTCCATTTCAAACACGAGGCACAACAGATGGTTCGATAGTACGGATAAGTGCATAATCGAGCTTGCGTAACTAGGGCGCAGTTGGTCCGCTTGTCCTTGCAAATCTTGTATCCGGATAATTCTGACGAGACGAGTTTTGACGATGACGAGGAAAAATTTATCGTCGAAACGTTGGTTGAAATGAATTATTGGGTTTTCGTTACTATTGGGTTGTTTAAGGGGTTAGGCCACTCAAGAATTTTCGAAAAATCGATTTTTTTTATTGAATGGTGCGGTAGGACCTCAAAAACGATGTCCTAAAAGATTACGGCCGGGAAGAATGTCTAAGTACTCGATTTTTGAATTTTGGTATAAGGTTACCTGGTCCGCAGCGAGCTTCGAGCAAACTTCAAACGCATTTATCTCAAAACTGCATTTTTCAAGTTGGCCGGAAATATAACTAAGACAATTTTCAACCGATTTACTCGGAATTTCGAATGTATCTTTAAGAATACATCGTACATAGAAGTATGTAGGGCTTTTATTTAATATTGCATTGTGCATTTGTAATTAACAATTTTTTGACTATTTTTTAGGCAAATTTTTCACTTTTCACTTCAGAAATGCGCCAATTGGCCAAAAATCCATATATCAAGAAAATAATACGTAGTTCTATAGCTGTTGGTATACTTAATTAAAAAATATTCATTGGCCTATCATAATTAAAAAATTACGAGAGCTGTTTGTCCGGCCGTGAACCCTAGAAAAACGGAGACGTCGCAAAAACGCTGCACAGTCGCCGTTTTTAAAGTAATCGCTTCAAAAAAAATATTGTATACAGCCGCTGATATGTATGATAAATACCTTTTTTGTAATTTCGATTTATTTTGTATTTTTTCTAAAAAAAAATCCTCAAAAAAGCCAATTTTTTTGGCCTCTAGAGTGGCCTAACCCCTTAATGAGCCGTCGCATTTTCTTTGTTTTGCTTCTTGAGTGGCGATTTTTTCGATATTGTTCGAAAGATCTTGTGTTGTGTCTTCGACCAGGATACGATTATTTTTCTCTGATAATTCAACCGTTTTAGTCCCAAGCAGCGCGATCGCGCTGTTCAGATTTTATGTCGAGAAAATCCAGCATTATTTACGATAAGTGCCATTGCGCTGTGCGCGAAGCGACATAAAGCAGGTGTCAAAAATGCTGTTTCTTTCCACCTGGAAATTTCATTTCTGATTGCTAGAAATTAGCTGGAATTTAATTATCCAAAAAATTGATGGTATCCTTATCAAAGAACGAGAAAATAGCTTTCGAACGGTATAGTATGAAACACTTGGCCAAAATAAATAAATAAATAAATAAATAAATAAATAAATAAATAAATAAATAAATAAATAAATAAATAAATAAATAAATAAATAAATAAATAAATAAATAAATAAATAAATAAATAAATAAATACATAATTAAATAAATAGATAAATGAATAAATAAATAAATAAATAAATAAATAAATACATAATTAAATAAATAGATAAATAAATAAATAAATAAATAAATTGCTGCAAAACAAGCCGACCAATAAAAACGCGTAAAATTATTAGAAAACCCAATAAAACGATCATTAATTGGTATTTACCATTCGTCGAATCTTCACTCATCTCAACGTATCTCGATCTCTTCGAACCCTCTCCGTTTCTCAATTCTATCGTACCTTTGCACGGATAATCGTTGCAAATTCGCGTCGACGACGGACGTTCGGTCTCGTTGCAACGATGAACAACACGATCGTACGAAATAATCATACCATTGTCGTTCAAGCATCTCACTTCCCTCGTTTGTGACCCACCTGCGCAAGATCGCGTACACTGCAACAACAAGAAACATAATAATTTACATTCGCACGCATTTTCTCGTATTTTTTTGTATTTCGATCTGCAGGAATTGATTGAAAAATGATTCACGTGCGTTGACGCAAAAATGTATGGACCTGTACGTAATTACCTGACTCCAGGAGGAAGTGTACCAGTAGAAAGATCTGCACGGCGAATTTTCGCAAATTTTTTTCGTTACGGGCTTGACCGTCGTACAACCACTGTCCTGTATTATTTTCGTACCGTCGCGAAAAATCGCAACGCAGACCGCTAATCTCGTTTGCTCGCCCGAGTCACAGCTTACCGAGCACTGTTACGGAATAAATTGTGAGAAGAAATAAATATCGTATAGAATAAGCATATAAGGTCTAGGGTTCTCAAACCCTCGGTCTGTAACGTTATTTTGGGCACATTTACTCTATCAGCATGGGTCATTCGTGCCTGGCGCTCTAAAAAGTACTTCAAAGTGCTCAGAACAATTGAACGAAATTTATGAAATCTTATCAACTATCCTAGTATGAGGAGCAATGATTATATTGCTGCAATATTCATTTGTTCAAACGATATAATTATTTTAATAATTTAAAACGCAAAGAACGCATCACCCCAAGGGAAAAAATAGATTTATAAACTATATGAGGCATTCCATGCGGTTTCGAACGGTCAAAAAGTTGTCCATTCTCAAAAAAAAATTGAAATTTCGTCAAATTATTTGATTATATGAAAGAGAGTAGTGTGCATTTTTTAAAAATTTTTGGATCGTATTTTTTTGAGTTTTTCAAAATTTAAAAATTTTCTAAGTACCGTTATATCTTGAAAGCATACGATTAAGCAGAAAAATTTTTTAGACAAAAAAGTTGCATTTTTACATAAACTCTGTGAAAAAAATTTTTTCTGAATTTTTCGAGTCGAAAAAATGACCATTTTAAAAAAAATATACGAAAATAATTTTCTTCGGTCGGTATGACACTTTCGATTTATCGCAAAAAGTTCCAGAAAATACTCTGAAGTGTGCACAACAGGCACGTATTTTTTTTTAGATGGCTCGATTAATTTTTCCAAAGCTATGCTTTATTTTATTAATAATATATTTTTCTGTTTTTTTATAAAAATCAATTATTATCGAAAATCATACTCTCCCAAATTGTTTCTCTCACATTTTTAGATAAAATAATATCGACAATGGTAATATTAATGTTTTGGCGCTTATTGGAGCATAGTTCATCGGTAACGTAGATGGAACTCCATTGATCTCGTTCGACAGCTACGCTCTATCTATATGTAATCACTCGTTCAAAAAATTCAATGATTAAATTAATAATTCTCTGTTCTAACATTATATTTTTTTCTTATTATTGTAAACATTAATCACAATGTAAGAACTGGAAAAAAGTGAAGCATCTATACATTGGGGTTAATGTTTACAAGCGCCAAAACATTAATATTATTATTGTCGATATTCTTTTATCTAAAAATGTGAGAGAAACAATTTGGGAGAGTATGATTTTCGATAATAATTGATTTTTGGAAAAAAAACAGAAAAAAATATTATTAATAAAATAAAGCATAGGTTTGGAACAACTAATCGAGCCAAATAAAAAAAAATTCGTGCCTACTGTGCACACTTCAGAGTATTTTCTGGAACCTTTTGAGATAAATCGAAAGTGTCATACCGACCGAAAAAAATTATTGTCGTATATTTTTTATGAAAATGGTCATTTTTTAGGCTCGAACAATTCAGAAAAAAAAATTTCACAAAATTGATGTAAAAATACAACTTTTTTGTCTGAAACATTTTTCTGCTTAACCGTATGATTACAAGATATACCGGTACTTAGAAATTTTTGAAATTTTGACTACGCTCTTTCATATAATTAAATAATTTGACAAAATTTCAATTTTTTGGAGAGTGGACAACTTTTTCGAAACCGCGTGTAATGCCTCATATACAAAAAATTGACACGAGTAAGCATATATTTTTTATATGGAAAGAATCTATACGCATATAAAAAATATATGTTCACTACTGCGTCAATTTTCGTATATAGTTTATATAATGTTTTTCCACTTGGGACGGCAAGGCACGCGGGACGTTTGATTGCAGACCAAGGCTTGAAGCCGTATTATCGAAATAAAAAAATGAGCCATAGCCTATCGGAAACCTGTGTCCACGGTCCGGCGAACCATTGACCGGTACCGCAACTTTTTTCGCTCGAACAATTTCTGACCGATTCCGGCCGATTGTCTTCCGAGCATCGATCGTTCCTCTCGTCGTAATGTCTCTCGTTATTATTCGCTCGCTCGTCGATGAAGCACGTTACTCTGCGGGTTTCTATTCCGGTGCCACACTCGGAGGAGCACTGAATAACATATTCGTTAAAACGTCGAATTGTTCAACGTTCAAAGTTCGAATTAGTAATTTTTTCAATCGCAATATAACGATAAACGGGATGAGAATCGGATGTCTGTGTACCTGGTGAGACCATTCGGTGTGCAACCAGCGTGATTGCTCCGGCACACGGGTGACCATGGCCGTTGAATCGTATCGTCCGGCATCTCCTGGACAATCGGGAGTCGTGTCGCAGGGCTCGTGGCTCGCCGGTTTCGTCGAGGTTGAACAAACATCGTCGCGGATTGTACAAGTTACCGATCTTGTTCTCTCGCCGTGGCCGCAAGATGCCGAGCACTGCAAAATAAATAAATAAATGAACAAATAAATAAGAAATGACTAAATAAATCGATAAATAAATAAATAAATAAATAAATAAAATAAAATAAATAAATAAATAAATAAATAAATAAATAAATAAATAAATAAATAAATAAATAAATAAATAAATAAATAAATAAATAAATAAATAAATAAATAAATAAATAAATAAATAAATAAATAAATAAATAAATAAATAAATAAATAAATAAATAAATAAATAAATAAATAAATAAATAAATAAATAAATAAATAAATAAATAAATAAATAAATAAATAAATAAATAAATAAATAAATAAATAAATAGATAGATAGTTTATTATGCATGTGTGCGAGCACTCAGGCTCAGAATGCAGAGTTTCTGCTTAGTACAAAATTTGTTTTTACAAGAAAAATAGAAAAAAAACAAAAAATTTTTTTTACAAAAAATATGAAAGAGTTGTAGATATATCACAAGGTATAACACTTTATACAGTTCTTTATGTACAATTCGCGGGTATAGGTTGTACTTTGCGGGAACTGATCTCATGGCGTAGGATTTACATATAGATAAATAATTAAATAAATAAATAAATAAATAAATAAATAAATAAATAAATAAATAAATAAATAAATAAATAAATAGATGAATTTTTTCGTCCGATTTTAAAATTCAAACCATCGGAAAATTTCTGTTTGCCAAACGTTTGTCAATCTTACCTCGGACCATTGGCCAACTTGCCACGAAGAAGACGTCGCAACTTCTTTGGTTACTGCATTCTCCCGCGTTTGAAGGGAAAGTTGTACGTCCTCGCAATCCATCGTGAAGCATGTTTCAACGTTTCCAAACGACATTGGACGTTTCGACGAGCATGCTTCGTCAGCCACTCGAACCGTCAACGATTCATCAATCCGTTGTACGCATTCCGGCTCACGTCGGTTACGAACGCCAATCCCGCACGTTACCGAACATTCGGTCCAGCTTCCCAATCGCCATCTCGAAAGGGATACAACAAAAGCTCTTTATTCAATGAAAAAATGTTGCACACGTCGATAACCAATCAATTTCTCGCGTTTTGTTGCAATAATAAAATTAATTTTGTTATAATAATTTACTTTGGTGGACAAGGAGCGGTGTTGCATCTCACTCGATCGACGACGAACGGTTTTTCCAATCCGTGACAACGTTTTATCGACACTTGAGCCAACGTGTGTTCGCGAACGCATACGAAAGACGTTGATTCGAAACCTTTTCCCGGACAGAATGAAAAAATAACGTGGATATGAAATTATGGATCAACGCGATTGTAAATTGAAATAAAATGTTATTTATCGATAAGACCGCCCACCACCGCCGCAAGTCGCGCTGCAAACGCTCGTTTCGTCGGCTCTCCATGCGAACTTTCGCTTATTTCTATATCTCTTGTTGAACGACGACGTCGGCGCCTCGTCGTCGGGTTCGGAAGAGGCAGATGCCTCGTCGGTCGTCATCGTCACCGTCATTGCCGAGTTATTTTTTACTCTCTTCGAGCTTACAGCCACGAGTTCGTGGTATCTGTAAACGATACCGGAATTCGGTTCCTGATACAGAAGCTGCAAAGTTTTCAAACTTGTAGAAATTTTTATTTTTCTTTTCGAATGAAAATTTTAGACCTAGAGTTACGTATATATTAGAATGACATATCCAAGCAAGTTCAAACGTCTGTGAAGGGCACACTATTGGTTCTTTTAGGTTCAAATAAAATATTTGTTACTCTTCGAGGCTTCTCAGATAAAACTCGAGGGATGTCGTTAACTTTTTCAAATATTATCGGATCGAAAAAAAATCATTTTCTATGTATCATATAAATATCATTACATCATATAATATGGTCATTTTTATTTTTTATGCTTTTATCATCTGCAACGATTGAATGTATGTAAAAAAAAATCTGGGCCACATTGCAGATCGCTACATTATTGACTCGTGCCACTGAGGAATTGAAATTTTAACATTTGAGTAACATTATTTATTATTTTTTTTCGATTATTTATATTTAATTTTGTTTTTAAGGTTTTTTAGGTTTGGTATTATTATATCTCACTAACAGAGCATGTGGGGATTTAGATTGGAAGAACAAACAGTCGAACTTCGCTATTTTATATTTAAAAAAATTGGAGTAATAAAAAACAATTGTTAAAAATTTACGACACTGTTTTTAACTCAGAAGATCACGTACTCGATTAATAATTTTTAATTGTATCGAATACAAAAAGATAAGTAGAAAATCTGATGAAAACATGAATAGGCTGAATAGGGTGATATTTATATTTACCGGAAACATTGATTTCCACTAGTCAAACGATTTTTATCACGTGTTGAAAAAATTTATAATCTATACAACGGCTGCAAAACCTCTCAAATATAGTCCGATTGAACTCAAATCTGGGCACGTGTTTTCCTATAGTATATACTTCAAATCTAAGCGCTGCCTAAACAATTCTTTTTTTTCCCCGAAACACACCCTAGTACATATATATTTCCTAGTATATATATATTAGGGTGTTTAAAAAAAAGCTTTTTTTTACTTTGAACCATATAAATCTTTTAATATACACGAACGAACGAAACGGAAATTTCGGTACAAAATTTAGCTCTTCATATTAATATTTAAAGCCTCTCATCGCCTTTGAAAATTTTCCATTCAAAATACACAGGAAAAATTAGTTTTTGTCTCAAAATTACTCCCATTTAGTAGTATTCAACTCATCGTCATCAATATCAGGCTTTTTAGATGAGGAAGTAACACCTTTTGAAAAGTACCTACTTCAAAATCATTTTTTTTCTAATCTAATAGTTAAAATTGATTTTTTTCGAAAAATCACGTTTTTTAAGTGAAAAATCACGTTTCCTGGCTAAGGCATAGACTTTTGAAGAAAAGTACAAGGGTACTTTTTTGTAGAAAATTTAATTTCCTATAAAAAAACTTTCGTGCACTATTTTTACAAATCGATTATTTCACGAGTTATTCCGGAAAAACCAATGAAAATTGATGAATTTCGGGATATCTTTTTGGGATTCTCATCAGCGCGATATTTTTTTTTTAAACACCCTAATATATATACAAATATATCCATATATACTTGCCATAACGTCTATCGCTTCGACGAGCGGTCCGACTGCCGTCAGGCTCTCCAAGTGTCGACGAGTTTGTCGACGATAAACGAAATTTGTACCCGCGGCTTTGTAAATTCCCGACCAATTTATGCTATAATTCCCGTTGAACAAATATCCATCGTTCTTCAAACGCACGGCTGAAAAATCAACAAACGTTAATATCTTCATTGACGCGTGTATATAGCACGAACGAACGATCAATCGAATACCTACCTAAAAAGTTGTTGGTTCGTCGGAGTTCCGTGACGTTGAGATCGGTGGCACCAATCGGAATCGTTGCGATCAAATGATAACCGGGGTTGAGGGTTGGTTCGGTGAATATTCCATCGATCAGACGAGTTCCGCTCCGAATCGTCGTTGAACCACTCTAAAAGTACGTTTTTCGTCGATTAGTCTGCACCCACAATTTTTCAACGAACGAAATTAATTTTTTTTCCCTCAGTCTCGACGTTTTGACAATTTTATGTGTGGGTTAATTCACGGCTAATCACTCACTTGCGGCTCGCAGGTTGTCAATTTTGATTAGAGGTATCCAATTTTAATCAACTTTGATATTCACGAAAAATATTGGATACACGAATTTGGAGGAAGAAAAGTTGTAAAAATTAAATTAAAAAATAGGGTTCTTTTCGGAAAGTCGATCAAACGAACGTTAAAAACGAACGTTAAAAAAATAATCGAAATATTTTTGAATTTTTTTCTTTTATACTGTTTTCCGAAAAAGCAGTTCAAAACGCATATTTAGACGTGCTTGCCATTGAATTGTAATGTTTCGTCCTGGAGTAATAACATTTGAAAATTTTTCTTACGTTATTAAAAATTCGTGACTGATAAAAAAGACTGGTAAATATGTCGAATCACGGCTCCACCTTAAAACAGCTCCAATTTTTTTCCTAATGTTTCTTATCACTCAGCAATGGTGTAAGATGCTATAATATGGTGGCGCATGATATTTAACACCATAAAAATTAATTAACACCATTCGACATATTTACCAAAAGAATAAATAAAAAAATTAATAAAACTCGTCATTCGCTATTCATCAAGTACTTTGAGGGAGACCAAAAATTTCACCGAAATGGAAAATTTGTCGGGTAAGAAGTGGGTGATTATCCGTGGAATATATATTTATTGATATATATTTATTTTGTTGATTACCAGAAAATTAGTAAATCCCAATAGAAGAACGATCGGTAGATTCATCTTGTCGAATGGTCCGGGAACATTCGTCGTCATCACACTCGGCTACGTCGTAGATGTGCAAAGAACAAAACAATAAAAAAAAACTCGCGTGCGATAATTGGATCGTATAAAGAACTCGCGAATTGTCAAAATAGAATACAGTCAAAGCTCTTAGAATGTTTGCTCGACGTCCGTTCGTTACGGCTCAATCCGGCTGAGTGTCAGATGCCTCGCTAGCGTATCCTTCGTATATTCGCGTCGTCCACGGCTATTTCGTAGCGCCGCGATGAGGCTTGAGCAAAGGGCGGGAAAAGCCGTCCGCGAAAATTCCCCCTCAAGCGAAAGAAAAAAAATAGACACGGAGGATGTGAAGAATTATGTATGGCTTTATATTGTATGGAATTGAACACATATTATGATATATTATTTTCCATTTCTATATATTATTGTGGACATATATTCTGGATAGGGACTGTGTGCGATCTTCGGACAATCCATGGACCATAAATCGAATGGTATTTAATGTTTATCGTCCATATATGATTGATATAGGCATATTTCTCTGGACGATTCCCACACAATTTATATATAAATAAATAATTGATATATATGAATTCCGATACATTGAATAATTATTATCATTATTATTTTTTATTGTTGTCAATCATAGGAATTCTTCGATTAATAATTCATATGTAAATTGTATGTCAATGACATAGGCGTTAAATGTAGAACTCTAGATATATATAAGGCAATCCATGTTACTTCAACCAGTAAAAAAATAAAATTCCACAAATAATTTTAAAAAATCGAGTTACTTTATTGAAGAATATTCACCGAGTGTCGAAATAAAAAAAAAATATTTCTGACGTTATTCTCGTTGATTAGAATTTTTTAACATTTTTCCATTCAAATGGCTGTATCTTTGGCAGGATTTGACGTATTTACATTAGTGAAAAACGAAAATGTGCGTCTGTTTATGGCCTTCCAGAAAAAAATTATGTAGATTTCATTGAGCAAGTCGAACGTCCGTTTCAGGGCAAAATATGCAAAAATATTTTTTTTCTCCAGGAAAGACACTCGTTATATTATTTTTAACAATTTTCCCGAATTGTGAATACAAAAAACAAATTTTTAATATTTTTTCATATTATGGGATTCCTAAATACCGTGAAGGAACAGCTATTAAAATTTTTTTTTTTAAATTAATTTTCAATTGAGGAGTGTGGAGCACTTGCTGCGTGTTTTCCAGGTTCAAAAACCTGGTTACCTGGCTACCTGGTACACATACAGCGGGTGCTCCACACTCCTCAATCGAATATTAATAAAAATAATTTTTTCAAATAGCTGTGACTTCACGGTGTTTAGGAATGCCATAATATAAAAATACCGCATTCGTTTTTCGTATTTCCATTTCGGGAAAATATTAAAAAATAAAATAACGAGTATCTTTCCTTGAGAAAAAAAATATTTTTGCATATTTTGCCCTGAAACGGACGTTCGACTTGCTCCATGAAATCTACATCAATTTTTTTCTGGAAGGCCATAAAAATACGCACATTTTCGTTTTTTACTAATGTAAATACGTCAAATCCTGTCAAAGATACAGCCATTTCAATGGAAAAATGTTAAAAAATCGTAATCAACGAGAAAAACGTCAGAAATTTTTTAAAAAATTTCGACACTCGGTGAATATTTTTCAATAAAGTAACTCGATTTTTCAAAATTATTTGTGGAATTTTTTTTTTACTGGTTGAAGTGACATGGATCGCGACATATGCGTACATATATATAGCATATAGACGATGAATATTAAATACCGTCCGATTTATTCCATACAAAATGCATGTGGATTGACTACACTATGTGTACAAAATATGTATGTCTCCTTCGATAAACAGAATCATATAAATTTTTTTATAATACTTTTCATATACGTTGCAATATTTCATTTCATCGCATCGAAACGATTAATCATCGTGAAATAACGTTGTTTATCATAGAGCGATGGAATTCTAAGAATCGAACCATCTAGCTGCTGTTGCGAAATATCGCTACACCGAAGATGAAAAGCGGCGAGTTATCAGATGAATCGAGGTTTCGATACAAGGAATGCAGGGAGAACATCAAAGTTAAACGAAGGAAAATCGAAGGAACGAAAAAAGATGGTTCAGCTTCATCCTCTCGCGGTGAATCTCAAACTTAACCGCGGCTCAATCGTCGGCATGACCTTTTGTTATCTGAGTTTATTGGTTTGGTACCCACTCAACCATCTGGGTCCAAAATTCCTCGCGAAGCTCAACCAACTATATGCACATATAAATATCTACATATATATATTATTTATATATATATTAGATATATAAATATGTATATAAGTTATATGTAGACCGTTTGCACGCACGCACGCACGCACAAACTCAAAGACGGATCTCGTTATCAGGGAGAATAGCACAAGGTGCGCGTCTCGAAGAGCCACGATGTTCGACTGGAGTCCGAGAGTTAATGGACGATCGGTTTTATAGAGCTGGTGTACCGGTTATATCCCCCCCCCCCCCGCCGCTTCACTGACACACGTCAACATCCTCAAATATACGCTTCTCGCAATTCCGTTGACTATACCCATACGCTTATGACGATAAGAAAATAAATTTTCACATTTTCGCTTACATACCTACACGCAATTTCGTAAACGAGAACCTTTTCGACGGAGTGGCCACGTTTGTGTACGCGCGAATGGAACACTGGGTATTCGATAACTGAATTTTCAATTTTATAACAGGGTTCTTTTTAAGGTGAATTTTTGACATAGTTCGGAAATTAAGAAACGGGAAGACGCCAGCGGGATTCGAGTAATTTTAGTAACAGCGCACTCATCAATAATGGCGGTGGTGCTCCGATTTATTCTTGTTAAGATTTGAGACTAAGATTTATGATTTATTTATTCATATTGTTTTATCGATTTATTTATGTATATTTTTTCTGGAATTTTGCGGCCCTGAAATTTGTATTTATAATTAATTTGTTTAGATACATGTTTGTTTCTGTACCCGGTCCAATTTGTTGTTCTTGTTGAAATGCAAGACTAAAGATTAAAGATTTATTTCTTTCTATTCATTCATTTATATATTTTTTATTGTAATTTTCTTGTGCTGTGATTTTTATTTATCATTTCCCTGTTGATATTTATGCTTGTTTATGTACTAGGGATAGTAACGAGTCTGCCCCCTTTAAAGACTCCTTATAATTGATATATCGATGGTTTATAAACTACGCTGATGGCTCCCGATTACCTTGGACGGTAAATTCATTCATTGATCGATGATCGAGTCGATGATGCAGTTTGTATTTGGGACAACGTGATAGACCGAGACCAGTAGCGTCGACGAAGGAGCAGAGGTTATTTTGAGACGCTTATTGCGCCGCTGCATCAGTCTCCGTATAACTATTATATCATCCGGTACTGCTGCTGGTACTCTTACTGCTCACCGAGTTCTCATTTCTTCGTTTTTTTACTCTCAACGAATTGCCGGCTTCTCATAGCCTCATGTGTCGCGCATTCATGACACGATAAATCTACGACAAGCAGGCGAAGCCCCTTAATAAGTCCCTTTTTCGAGAAATAAGAAGTCAGGTTCTTGTAATTTAGACTATAACCGAAGTTTTGAAGCACGGGGATGTCAAAAATTGTCAGTACAGGAAGAAATAACACAAGATTAACCTAACCAAATAAATCTAGTTTTGAGGGAAAACCGAATAAGTCCACCGTTTTTACATAAAAAGAAACGATAAAACTCGTCTTATATCATTTTTACCGGTTTTCCTGAAACTTTTTTATTGGTAAAATCGAATTCAGTTGGTCCGCCAATGTATATCGGTTTCTCATTATTTCTCATCGGTTGTTTGTGAATAAAACCAAATAAATCCACTCTCGTCATGATAAAATTGATCATTGTAGAAAAATGAAAGGTTATAATCATCGATGGGATAAGAGAGGACGTTCTAAAACATCATAGGAGTCAACCACCGCCAGATAATCAATTTTCAAATTAAAATTGAAGTTATTTATATGGAATATAGATATTAGGGTGGCCCTTAACAGGGGTGAAATAAATTTTTTTTTCTCTCACCCCTTAAATTGACTCGAAATATTAAAAAATGATTTTTAAAAGTAAAATCCACTCTTAATTTTGATATTAACCCGTGCCCCAAAGACCCTTTCAAGGAATTTGACCGCCTAAAAAAAGTCATTTTTGGGAATTTTTTTAAAGAAAACGATTGGATCGAATTGTTTGAAATTTAGAGGGTATATTTGTGCATGTGTAGACAATACATGTTCAAAATTTTGAACAAAAATTTTCAATTTTGGACAAGTTATTCACCATCTCTCAAGTCCCCAAAAAAAACGTTCCTCCACGAACGTTTTTTTTTGGGACTTGTGAGATGGTGAATAACTTGTCCAAAATTGAAAATTTTCGTTTAAAAATTTTAACATGTATTAATTACACATGCACAAATATACCCTCTGAATTTGAAACAATTCGATCCAATCGTTTTCTTTAAAAAAATTCCCAACAATCACTTTTTTTAGGCGGTCAAATTCCTTGAAAAGGTCTTTGGGGCACGGGTTAATATTAAAATTACGAGTGGATTTTACTTTTAAAAATCATTTTTTAATATTTCGAGTCAATTTAAGGGGTGAGAGAAAAAATTTTTTATTTCACCCCTGTTAAGAGCCACCCTAATAGATATAGTATATGAAATATATATCTAATGTTCGGAGCGAGACGGTGGAAGTAGATCCCCCCCCCCCCCCCCCATCGCCAATAGGGGCCGTTGCAGTCTTTATAAACGCAAACTATCGGCTTATTAACTGTTTTCCATATTTAAACAGCCTCAGAACGGGTGACCAAATGAGACTATTTCTATGGTTTGGAGGCAAAACCGAATTAATCCGACGGTATTTTTTTTTTTTTCATCCATAAGTTATAGACCATTCAAATCTTATCAAATGCTACCGTACGTTGTACCAAAAATTGAGTGTAACCTGATTATTATTACTCTTAAAATTGATTTGTACGCTGTGATAAAATGTTCGCAACGTAGATTCGTTATATCTCGAAAACTCGTTTTAAGGACTTATTCAGTTTTGCCCGCTTGTCACAGATATAGTGAAACATATTACACGCCTCGTCGAACCACAATTTCAATAAACGTATACCGGCTTATCGTATCACAATTGCGCAATACAAACGAGAAAACATTTTGGAGCACGCGAAAGGTATCAGGGAGAGGCACGAGAATTTCCAGCGCCACCGTTGATCCTGCGATACGACTGAATAATCTCTCGTTAAATTTATTCCGAACGGAAAAAGTATATGTAGGTTTATGTATGAAATCGGACATATAATATTTTGTAGACAGACTGTATATAACCTATAGACAATTTATATATGAGACGATCCATGTCAGTTCAGCCAGTGAACAAAAAATGTCCACAAATAATTTTGAAAAATCGAGTTACTTTATTGAAAAATATTGCCTGAGTGTCGGAATTTAAAAAAAGTTTGTTGATGTTTTTCTCGTTGATTTCCATTTTTTAACATTTTTCCATTCAAATCCCTGTACTTTTGGCAAGATTTGACGTATTCACATTTGTAAAAAACAAAAATATGCGTCTGTTTATGGCTTTTCAGAAAATTAATTAATTAATTATTATATTATATTTATTATATTAATATATATTAATTATTATTAATTTTCAGAAAGTTAAAGCGACTGGAGCACATAAAAAAAAAAATTCAACTGAAACTAACTAACTTTTAATGAAATCGGTAGAATTACATATTACCAATTGAGAATCCCATGATATAAAAATACCAAAAATCCGTTTTTTCATTTACAATTCGAGGAAAATTTTAAAAATAAAGTACCGAGTGGCTTTTCTTGAGAAAAAAAATATTTTTTGATACTTTGCCCTGTAACGGACGTTTAACTTGCTCAAAAAAATCGAAATTATTGTTTTCTGAAAGGCCATACAAAGACGCAAATTTTTGTTTTTTACAAATGTAAATACGTCAAATCTTGCCAAAGATACAGCCATTTGAATGGAAAAATGTTAAAAAAGGTTAATCAACGAGAAAAACGTCAAAAATAGAAAGAATATTTTTTAATAAAGTAACTCGTTTTTTCAAAATTATTTGTGGAAATTTTTTTTTTACTGGCTGAACTGACATGGATCGTCTCATATATTCTTTATATACTCTATATTTTTTTCACTTGGGATAGCGTAATTTAGCCCCGCAAGAACGACGAAACGAGAACAATACATTTCTCTTAAATAAAAAATGGTTAGATGAACGAATTCTGTAGAATCCGCGGTGAGAAATCTAGAAATTTTATGAACAACGAAAAGTACGCTGGAAACACGTACCGTTGGTTGTTGCCACTGTTGCACAAGCCGTTGTACTATTTTATCATAGTACGGTACGAGGGAGCACGACACGATCGATGAGGGGGACGAAAAAAAGAAAGGAAAAAAAAATTCGGCTGCGCGTCACTGTATCGACCGCCCGCGAACGGAAAATAGGGGATGATGCTCGCCTTCTCGACACGGTCTCGTTATATCATCCCCGACGACTCTTCTTGCGTAACTCAAATAAATAAATAAATGAATACTTATCCCGCTCCTACAATTCCCGTGATAATAATCAACAATATAATTCGATGTATGTATAATTTTAATCCCCGTTATCGATATTCCTATTTTTCCATGACACATCAAAAGTCTTCGAAATAGAAAAAACCAAATAACCAAATCCAAAAAAAAAGGTAAATCAGCGAACCAAAATCCAAAAACGTCGATCGATCGATATCTTTAATTCGACGAGCTTCCTTCTAAATCCTTCATTCTATTTTCCCACCGAATCGTAAATCGCACCGGAAAATGAGAAATGTAATCGCAAGCATTTTCCGTCAAACCCGGATGAATCGGTTTCCCGAAGAATTCCTCGAACATCGAAGAGGAAAGAGAGAGAGAGCGAGAGAGGGAGAAGCGCGGACGCGGGAATAGCGAGCGGGGGAGCGAGCGAATGCGCGGATAGCCGAGTTTAAAGAGCCAAGGACGCGAGGAAGCACATTGCGGGGGTGCATAACGCAGAGGCGGTTGGTGACAAGCGAAAGACCGTGTCAGAGGGTAATCCTATTGGCGGAGGCGGACGTCGCGACGTCTCGACGCCATTGGTTCGATGATCGTACACGGGGCGTGGTCTCCCACCTATCGTCCGGTCCTTCCTGTGTTGTGCGATACGCTTTTGAACGCATACAACGGTGTCGGGTGACTCGCACACACACACGCGCACACGAGCGTGTGAACGCGCACCCCCGCATGCCCTTCGTGCACTTCCGGCACCCGACACTCGACCGCTCGTATGCACGTTGTCCATAGTCTTCGTATCTATTCGTTTGTCTCGCTGTATATTATCTTGTTAATCCTTGATTGGTCACCATATTAGGGAATCCTTGAGGTGCATCGCTTTGCTTCCTCATAAAGGAAGCTTTGTGACGGTCCGACATTTTTCTTTCGAGATTTTGATGTCAATAGGTTCAGAATGTCCTAAAACATCCAGAAAACATTTGGAGAAAATGTCGGAATGTATGTGTGTGTGTGTGTGTGTGTGTGTAGCCACCCTCTAAAATTCGAACGTTCATAACTCAATAACGGTTCAAGCTATTGTACTCAAATTTTGCACACATGGGGTGCCTTCTAATATTCATGCAATCTGTGATTTTCGCAATTATTGACGCATTTGCTCGGCTTCGACGGCGTTTTGAATTTTTCCAAAAATGTCTGTAGCCACGCTAGCGTCCGCAAATTTTGACATATTCGGCTAAATAGTTTTTCACATATAGAGTTGAGTACAAGGACGGTTGGTATTGCATTTGAGAAGAATCCATCAATAACTTTAGATTTTATGATTTCTTGAATTTTTCAAAAAATCAACTTTTTTGCTCTATTTGTCGTTAACGTTAACCAATCGAACCATAATTCTCTGCAAGTATAGGATGCCATTGTGCTATAATACATATCGAATTTGGCCGAGATCGGACGAATGGATCGAGTTCTAGAGCAATTAGAAATTTCTAAGTTCCAATCCCTTCAAATTCAAAAACACTCGACGAAACGTGCTCAAATTTATACACACGCTCAATCTAACCGTCAGCTTAAGTTGTTACTAGATTCGATAGCAATTGAACGACGTGCTCGGATTTTGGGACACATTGCATTTTTATATACGTTGGAGTCGTTTTTTATACAGCAGGAAGGATCTACGGACATCTTGTATAAAACAAGCTGCAAGCTAAAACTTGCAATTCGCTTCCCCTGAATTTTCGGTAGTGAACGGAACTTCCTTTATGAGGAAGCGGAAGATTAAAAAAAATAAAATGAAATGAATCGAGAGATGCTTCCTCATAGAAGGATTTCGTGCACTACCGAAAATTCAGGGGAAGCAAATTGCAAGTTTCAGCTTGCAGTTTGTTTTCCCTTTTTTTGCGTCCGAAGTATTGGCGGAATTTTTTTGGAAAAATTAGACTTCGTGCTTTGAAGCTTTTGGAACTTGAGTGGATTTTTTCCAATGAAATGAAACGATTAGAATGGAAGAATAAAAATAAATTATGTCAGAAGGAACGCCGAAATATAAGGATTCCCTCAGAAGGTGACCATACTCGTCAGTGATTTCTCTTTGGCGAGGTTGCTCCTCCACTACCATGGCAATGACATCGCAAGCTGGATTGCCATGCGGCATATCTATCTCACGAGTCGACCACAAAATCGTTAGGTCGCATACGGTGACCAATCTAGAATCAAATCGAGCAAAGGATCGCTAAACCGAACCCTCGACTTTCCCCAATAACATCGAAATTATATCAAACCATCCTAAGAGCAAGCGTGGTTCACCGCAACGCCTTATGGGTACACGGTTACCCGTTGTAAGTATAACGTTATCAGGTATAGGCGATAGGTATGTCTCTACGTGACTCGCGGTGGTTCGATTTCAACCCCTCCTTCGCCGGTTTCCGTACTCTCGGGAGGGGGTTGGAAGAGGCAAAGCCCGATCGTTCGCTCTCGCGTTCGCCGGGTCGCACATAGCCAACGATCAACAATTTCCGGTGTGTGGTGCGACGGCGTGCTGGCTCCAGACGCTATACCGCGCGGCGCTTATCGGGGAGGGTCGACGGTGCCATCGAGCAGAGAGAGGGAGATGGACGAAGACCGCGAGACGGAGACAGGATGCAACGTCAAGTGGGACAAGGATGATTATTCGGACGGTGCTCCCGCTTTCGGGCCGGAAGAACGGAACGCGAGCGGGGGTGCGTCGTAAGGACGAAGGAAGAGGGAGAGAGAGAGATAAAGAGAACGAGAGAGGACCTCGAGGTTTGAACGGAACGACCGAACCACCCCAGCATCCAGGGGTTGTTCCGACGTCGAGGGCAGAAATTGTTTTGCGCAAGCGCCGCGACGCCGCGCCGCGCCGCGCCGTCAAACGTAGCGACTATAGGTTAAATCCTCGCACCGAGTTTTTGTTGTTTTTCTCCCGTTGCCTCCTGATCCCCGCCTTCAAAAGTACCGAGCGACCAATCCCCGGCATCGCCCAAACCCGTGCTTTTCCATCCCCCTGCGAAACGACCTTCCGCGTAGACCATCGTCGTTGGCCATCCTCGTATGGCTTCGATAACCCGGAGAGCATCGCAACCTTTCGCCCGCGGCACGTCGACTCGGAAGTTCGACGAATATACGCCCGGCCAAATTCGCATATTCAACGTTTATCAATTTTTTTTTTTTCGATTGGCCGATCGAACGATCCTATTATCCGCGGATCATCGACGAAACGGTGGCAAAATTTCATCCCTCGAAGCAAAGATGTCATACGTTATATCGTTACTCTTATAAATCGCGATCTTTCAATTTAACCATTTTTATTTTTATCGTTATTTCGTTGTTGCTGTTGTTTATATTAATTTTTTGTTGTTGTTTGATCGTCGTTGAAAAACGTCGATCGTTATCGCGATCGCTCGTTGTCAGTGGGAAGGGGTACGTAATTGTGTGTATATATATATATATATATACGCGTTGTATGGACGTACGAAGAGAGTGAGGGAGGGAAAGAGGGGGAGAAGCGAGAAAACGAGATTCCGGCGGGTGACAGTGGCGGGGGGCGAATCACCGTTCGGAGCTTTACGTTTCGAATCGATTCTCAAAAGTCATCGAATCTTTATCGAGGTCTATCGCGTTCGAGAATCCGCAATCATCGTTCGATGCACCATCGATCAACGTTCGTCAAAGTGCCCGCGTGAAGAACATTTTTTTTGTGTCTTTTTTTTTTTAAATAAATAAAAATAACAATTGTTTTATCGTAATTTATTCGGAGTGACGGATTTTTTTCGTTAATGAACAATCGTGCGGATTATTCACGATGAATGGAACAAGTTCGGCGAACAACGAGCCTCAATTATCGAGGCAACATCCACACTCGCAAAACGACACGAGCTCGGAACATCCCAGAAGTCCTTCGAGTCCTTTGAGCATTCGTCATGGTTCGTATGATTTTATTTATTTCGCTAGTAATTAGTATTTTTATTTTATTTCGATTTTTTTTATATCGCTCGAAAAAGGATAAAAATAATGTCGTTTTAATTAACATCCCCGTAAATTCCATCATTTATCAACGAAGCGATCGAGCCTCGAAGTGTCGCGATTTTGATCGCATCCGTGATGCGTTTGCCGCCGGCGGCGGGCCGCTCTCCGTCGCGTTAACCGTCGGGAGCTTCGCGAACGTGATTCGCGAAACGACAATCCTTTGGCGCGCCCTTCAACCCCGTGATCGAACTCCGCGTAATAGGATTTAACGATCAAAACATATTTGCTCGACCGACGACGGTGCCGCGCGACACAACGCACCCGAAAACTGCGACGGGGCGCGATTGTTACGCGATTAAATCGAAACGACGATTGAACCAAGATTAGGCGCGTACGAATCTCAACGACATGCATACATACATGTGTATGCGATGTATATAGATATTTATGTGTATATGAGAGCACGTAGTGAGAAATGGTATGGTGTGACGGTGGGCGTTGGAGGGACGTAACTATACCGGATTAACCCATTAGAGTAATCAAATCGAAATCTCGAGGCGCGTACGCGATGCTGCAACTCGGGTTTGAATAACGTCGGAGAGCAGGGAAAGAGAGAGAGGAAGGAAAAAAGGAAATTATGCACTGCGTTGAGAGAAAGAGAAAGAGAGAGAGAGAGAGGGAGAGAGAGAGAGAGATTGTACAAGGACGAGCCAGACACCAGCAGCGGGCGAGGAGTATATAATACAACGTAGCGAAGTCTCGGCCAGGGGTGCGAGGGCGCCAAATTTCATTAGCATATCAATGCCGGTGGATGGCGGGGATTCGCAGGCGCCACCTGCGCCCGGGTGTTATAGGATCATAGCCAGGGTTGTGAACCGAAGCTCCGCGAGCCCGCGGTCTCGCTCACGAAAGCCTATATCTCGCTTCCCTTCGTCGTCGTTTCTCCCGGCGCGATACGCGTACACGGGGTCGTACCCCGCGCCAACCCCTCCGGACGACCGGGCGGCCGCCGTCGCCCGATGGCGGGTTCACCGTCGTTGCGGTTAAACATTTACGAAATTAAATATCGCATTGGAAAATTTTTTATCGTGAATTTTCATCGATGGGGTGACATTTTTATGACGATCGAGAGCGCGTGGAATACAATTATTAGGGTGTGTATTTTGGGAAACGTGTTGTTAGGCGACTCTGAGATTTGAAGAATGTAGAATCAGAAGACATCTGGCCAAACCTGAGTCCGATGGGACTGTTATTGAGAGATTTACGTAGTCATTAAATCGATTGAGACGGGAATTGAATTGTTTAACCGGTTGAAATCGATTTTTCCAGTAAATATAAATATCACCCTAATCACCTTATTCGAGAATTTATCATTTCTTTCGACTCATCTACTTGCACTGAATCTCATTGTACATTATTAATTCATTACGTGATCGTTCTTTTGAAAACATATTTGTAAGTTTTTAACAATTGTCGTTGATGAAAAAAATTTCATTGTGGAATCCATGATTTCCTATTTCAAATCAGCGTAATATAGTACATTGCACTCGGTTTAAACGCCCAAGTATTTATATTCACCGAGAGCAATCGATTTCAACCGGGCAAACTATTTTTTCCACGTGTTAAACAAATGCAAAATCTATATGATGACTGCGGAACGTCTCAAAATAGTCCGATTGGGCTAAGTTTTCGCCAGATATTTCCCGACAATATATACTTCAAATCTAAGAGTTGCCATAAGAATTTTTTCTCCCGAAACACACCCTAATAACTAAACCATAGTTGCTCAACATATCACCGGAAATAAATCCACCGCTCGTACTCGACGATAAACACAATCGAATAGATGCACGGTTCGTTGAAAATCCGTGACTAATGGAGTAAGTGGCGGACAGCAGGCAGCGGGGGTCGAGGACTATTCGGAAGCAATTTGTTTCGTACCAGCCGAGAAATTCGGTCGAGAGTCCTCGTTCGAGAGTGCGACGATAAAGGACGCGCGACAAAATCAGATTTCGCAGTTTCGACGATTCCGGACCCGCGGCGATTGCTTCTTACACTCGTGCGGGCTTTTCGTCTCGCATCGTCAACGCGGACGTGAGAATCTCGCTCTCGTGAGCTTTCGAAAACTCCGCGACGAGTCGCGCGCGGGGTACTGGAGACCCACGAGGGCTGCTTTTGTAACAAAGAGGAGAATGTATGTAACAGTGATGGGCAAATTGGTCCTTGAGGAGTACCGGAGTCCGGGGTACGAATGTACTTCGCACTTGGCAAACGTGGGAGTACAAAATATATTTGTACTTCGTACTCTCATGTTTACCAAGTCCGGAGTAGATTTGTACTCCGGATTCCCACGTTTGCGAAGTCTGGATTACATTTGTACTCCGAACTCCCACGTTCTTGAAGTCTGGAGTACATTCGTACTCCGGACTCCCACGTTTGCGAAATCTGGAGTACATTTGTACTCCGGACTCCCACGTTTGCGAAGTCCGGAGTATATTTGTATTCCATACTCCCACGTTTGCGAAGTCTGGAGTACATTTGTACTCCGGACTTCCACGTTTGCGAAGTCTGGAGTACATTTGTACTCCGAACTCCCACGTTTCTGAAGTCTGGAGTACATTTGTACTCCGGAATCCCACGTTTGCGAAGTCTGGAGTACATTTGTACTCCGAATTCCCACGTTCACCAAGTCCGGAGTACATTTGTACTCCATACTCCCACTTTTCCGAAGTCTGGACTACATTTCGACGCTGCTTACGAAAACTAGCATGTTTCAGATTTCTTACGAAAACAAGCACGTTTGGCATCAGCGCAAAAACTAGCATGTTTCGGCTTTTGCCACGAAAACTAGCACGTTTCGATATTCACCGCGAAAACTAGCATGTTTCGGCCTGCTAGTTTTAGAAGTTGAAGCCGAAACATGCTAGTTTTAGCGGCGAATATCGAAACGTGTTGGTTTTCGCGGTGTAATTAGAAACGTGTTATTTTTCGTAAGAAATTTGAATCGTGCTACTTATCGTAAGCAACGTACATTTGTACTCCGGACTCCTACGTTAACGAAGTTCGGAGTACATTTGTACTCTGGACTCCCACGGTACTTCGAGTACAAATGTACTTGAGGGCTGCCCAACACTAGGTATATAATACAGCAATCTTAACCCTTAGTCTGTAACGATGGGTCACTCGTGCTTCACTGGAATGGTGCGTGATTCGCGTTTCTACTTGTTTGTATGATTATATCGTTTAAACAAATGATTATTACAGCGATCCAATGATCAATTCTTATACTAGGATCGTTCAAAAGATTTCATGATTTTGTGGAATTTTTCAGAACACTTTGAAGTACTTTTCAAGGCGCCAGACTCGAGTGACCCATGCTTACAGAGATAAGGTGTCGAGAAAAACTTTATTCCTCTGTTATAAGAGACTAATGCTTGATAATACATTTCAATTCTTTTGGAGAGCGACTTTTTCCGGAATTTTATCTAAGTACATTGTACGACCGCGCTGGCTGCGTGTTACAATGGCGTGCTATGGGAAAAAAGAGAACGAATTAATTCACTAATGATGCGTTTCGATTCCGCAGTCAGGGACCCCTTGAAAATACCGTGCGGATCCCACACAGTCGGAAATACAATTATTGCCACCCAGAAACTATACAAATGTTAATCGTAACTCAACCTAAGCACTTAAGTCTACCGCAGACGAGAAAATATTGAAAAAGAAATCTAATACAAGAAAACATGAGATGATTCGAGAAAGAATATAAGCCAAAAACCACCGCGAGGGAGTGAGAGGAAGAGAGGAAGATGTATGGACCATTTGAAAACTCATTTCCCAATGTAAATACTGTTTGCCGAGCCCAATCGGTCGTGAATCCCTCTGTCTTTTCCCCGTTAAGCTCCGACCACTGAGAAACCATGTCGCAGCGGCAAAACGAATGACGGGGAGTGGTGAAAAAAAAAAATGTGACGTTTCGCGGGGTAACAGGTCCCCCGGGAAAAATATGGCCTGGTAGCGGTGCGGACTCTCTTTCGATCGACCACCGCGTATTCACGGGCATCTGGCTCATATTTAACAATTACAACGAATAATAATATGCCACGATATAATTGATATAACTTTGCCCGGGGATACCGACATGTAAGCGTTTTTCAAACGTACTTATTGAAGTGTTTCAAAAAAAAAAAAAATGTTTGATTTTCCAACGAGCCACACCTGAAATAGTTAGCTCAGATAGAAGAAAAAATTCTGGCAAAAGATGAGAGTTCTAGGCTGAGTGTTAGATCTTCCTCATTTGACTTTTGATATATTTTTTTTCTTTTTAGAATTAAAGACAGATTATTGTTAGCAAACATTTTTTTTTGTGCCGACAGCTGCCGGGGGATCAGCTGAGTCTCAAATAAAATGCTTTTAGAATTTTGACTTTTTAGTCAAATTTAATAGGGGAGATATATAAAAATAACGAAAACACTCAGATTTCAATATTCATCATCAAATGGAAACTGATGATTTTGTGAAGTACACTCTGAAGTAATTTATGTATCACTGATACACTCTGAACCATTGATACAGAAATTGAAGCAATTTCTGTACTTCACAAAATCATAAGTTTCCATTCGATAATGAATATTGAAATCTGAGTGTTTTCGTTATTTTTATATATCTCCCCTATTAAATTTAACTCAAGAGTTAAAATTCTAAGAGCATCTTATTAGAGACTAAGCTGATTCCTTGGCAGCTGTAGGCACAAAAAAAATTTTTTGCTAACAATAATCTGTCTTTAATTCAAAAAAAGGAAAAAAAATATCAAAAGTCAAATGAGGGGGATCTAACACTCAACCTAGAATCCTCATCTTTTGACAGAATTTTCTCTTCTATTAAAGCTAACTAATTCAGGTCTGGCTCGTTGGAAAATCAAAAAATTTTTTTTGACGCACTAGTTCTTATATAACTGCGAATCAAATTCTGTTTTTCACTTTTTTGTTTTGTTTTTTTTTATCAACGAAGAATAATTGATCACTTTTAACGTAATATTCGAGCCGCTCATGCTAGGCCACAATAAATTGATTAGAATTTCGTTGATCGATACCGAGATGTAAGCGTTTTTTATATATATCTGCGAATCAAACTCCATTCCTCGCGTTTCGTTTCCGTTTTGTTTTTATTATTTTTTCAATAAACGGAAAATAAGTAATTGCTCGTAACGTAATATTCACGCCATTTATAACTATCCGAAAAACAATTCGTCGCTCCAAAACATTTGTGTAAAGTCTGGCGTATGATATCGCGTCGATACAACAATCCGATCGAATGTTTATGTTCTTTTTTTTTAATTTCCTCACGAAACATCGTCGAACAATATTGACGAATCGTTTATTATTGCTATCTCGCCACTCGACGTCGTCGCTGCAGTCGCCCGCAAGACGGAAGATACGTTATTTTTCTTATTCGTCGTTATATTCGGATAATTCATGCGTTGTGACAATTCGCTCGCGGCGATACGGAACAATATTTTTCGGGTCATTGAAACGCAACGACATTGAAATTCCATCGAAATAACCAATTTTTTCCGTTGATAAACGATAATTTTATTGTTTTTGATTAAGAAAAAAAAATTTGTCCGTTGTTGTTTTAGATTCGGGCGAGTCGAGCGTGATTTCACCGGGTTTGCCGGAACGTTACAGTCCTCTAGGTGCAACGGGATCGGCTTCGAGTCAGCACGATCCTTACTCATCCAGATCCGTCCAGGAATGTCCCGTTCCATTGTGTCGCGCAATGCCGAATGACTTTCCACTCGCGCGATCTCCTTATCTGACCGCGTTGACGAACGGTCATCCGCACTTGTTGGGACAGTCCGTTCAACAACAACAGCAACAACAACAACAACATCACCAGCCACCGCCGCAGCCGCCGCCGTCGTTGCAGCCACCGCCGCCTCATCATCATCACCAGCAACAACAGCAACAACAGCAACAACAACATCAGCAGCAACAGCAGCAGCAACAGCAACAACAACAACAACAACAACAACACGGGAGCAAACCTCCGAGAAGTCTCGGACTGATTTGCGTTGTTTGCGGTGACACGAGCTCGGGAAAACATTATGGAATTTTGGCTTGCAACGGTTGCAGCGGTTTTTTCAAAAGAAGCGTACGAAGAAAGCTCATATACAGGTAATTCAGCAATGAGATGATTTGTTTTTGTGTAATCTATGGTGAATCGTCCACAGAGTCATGTGGACTCCATCATTAACTTGTACACGAAGTTGATTCCAAAATGTTTTTTACTTCATGAATTTTTTTATGCGTGTAAATTATTCTAATTGCCCTCCTTATTAATATCAATTGATTTAACAATGTTCAAAGTATATTTGAGAATTTTCTCAACCCGATCGCACGGGTCAATTAAAAATGGCGGACAGTCGAAGTTTGCGCAGGGTCAAATCGAACGGCTGGCGCGTCGTTTGATCGCAAAAAATAAATGTGTGGTGTAAGGATTAATTCAAACAAGATAATAACGAGAAAAACATTTGACCAACATGTTACACGCCACATAAACTGCGCTGTTATCGGCGCGTGTGTGGCTCGCATCCGTTGGGACTCATTCGATATCTGTACGGACCAAATTACCCGCGCGTGTATTATCAATACGACGAGTTTATCCTTAACACGTGCTGTCGTGGCAAATTTGTTTTTTTTTATTTCTCTTTGATTCACCAAACAATGTTGGCGATTGATGTGACGTCCACCGGAAGAAAACTGGAGTCTCGAAAATCGTTTTTTTTTTTCTTACGCCCTGATTGTTCGCAATGGCGAACTTTTGTTTGTTCCGTGACGCCATGTGCGTTCCAGATCGAGTGGACTCATCCTCAATATCAGCACCACAATACCAAGTGGCTGGTATAATTCGTCGAGTACAGATTCCATCCCTCGTGGCCCATAGACGCTTGTGGTCTACATCGAACTCGTGGCTACGTGTACGCGCACACACGCACATGTTTAGATTGATGAATATACATGTATGTATGGATGATACACAAACTTGCGGAGATCTCGCGAGCTCGATACACCATACAGTGGCAGCAGGGGCATACGGGGCTTGTTGGAGAAACAGTTACGATCCCTCGGGAACGACCATCCATCTCCATCGAATCCCTCTCTCAACCCGAAATCGCTGTCCGCTTTGCTACGCCGAGCCCTTATCCCCCTCCACCTTCGTTTCTCCCTCGATCGCCCTATTCGAGATCGTATATTATACCGTGTATTAAGCCGACCGGCGTGGAACACGTTCGCAAAAGTGTCCCGAACGTCCCAACAGGTACCCACGGGGAGTCAACGTCATACGCAAACCATTGACCCCCCCTGAAAAACCGGTTGGATCGCCAATTTGACAAATAGACGTTTCGTCTAGTTCACCCTACGTAGTATCTCTTTTATCCATTTTTTATTTTTTCACCGGCAGTGTTAACGTTTCGCGTGTCGTACTCGTGTTTATCGGGGGAAGATTGAATTTCGAATGTCGTGGAAATTTGGACGAAGACGATGCTGAAGTGTTTGGGAGGCTAAAGAGAATAGGTTAATTTTTTCGAAAAATTCGATTGAGTTAGATTTTGGAATTCGGGTTGGGAAAATTGTTTTTTGAACATAGAGTTGTCGAAAAATTATCATACAGGATGATGGTAAATGAAGATTAACCTAATCTATTTGTTTGATGTAATTGATTTGTTCTATTTTTTTTTTTTTTTTCCTGTACTTTTTCTATAGTTACAATAAAATGTCGTTATTGAACAATGTATACCGATTATTAATTGTCTCGCATCGGTAGTAAAAACCAAATAAATCCAACGGCTTATTTTTTCATCCCCAAGTTACAGACTATTTAAATATTACCAAAAGCGATCTTGAATAGTATGTAATACTGCGTGTAACTTCATAATTATTCTTGTCTTCGTAATCAATTTCTCCGCCTTGAATGACCGTCCGCGATGTAAAATCGTTATTTCTCGAACCCCCTTTTTACGAACTTATTCGGTTTTGCTTGCAAAACATAGATCCACGACCCTTAAAAATGTACTTAAATGTAATGTAAATGTGTTTTACCGATTTTTGATCAATCGGTCAAGCCGAATGATAAAAAAGAAAAGAAGTTAAATCAATGTGCGCCAAAATATTCACACTCGCCTAGATAAATTGTCGTCAGATGGTCATAATCCGGTAAAGACCGAAGATCCTTTGCACAGATAAGCAATTACTCTTGGGGTGAATCCGGGCGAGATCGACCCTCGCACCCGTGCGGTGCATTTTCTCTTCACTCTTGTCGCGCGATCCCGCGAACCAACGCGACAGATGTGTCTTTCGAAACCACCGTCGCACCGCCGACGCCACCGCCACCGTCACGATGCTTCCATTTCTCGCGTACTCCCGCCAAATCCGCCCCACCGACTTATAACAGCCACGATAGTCGAAACGAGTTTGATCGATTACACGAAAACTAGAAAGAACGAATTTATTTATTTATTTATTTGTAGTAAATTTATTTTTATAAAATAGATTAATAAAGTTGCGGTAAAAAGAAGTATAGAAACTATCGGTATGACTTAGGGTAGTTCCAATTTGGGTTATTTATGAATTTTTATTGTGCCTACTAGGTCTCGATCGACTCCAAAAAAATAACAATAATTTTAGGCCTAATTTGGCCCTCATAATTATAGTAATTAATAGTAGTTGTATTGGCAGGGCGACTTTTTATTCCTGGAAGAATCAAATACTACATGAAATTCACGCGTGTGAACCTTACTTTCTCGAAAAAAAAACAATATACATATATGGGTCATCTCATGCCTCTAATCGTCGTAATGACTACAAGATCCGAGGGTCCTAGGAGACCCCTTCCCCCGAAAATTCTCGGAAAATACCCACCTCATCGAACAATCGCAATCGATGCAAGGCCCCGGAACTGTCAAAAATTCGAATACGACCGAAATAAGAACCACCCCAATATTGCACACATCATCCCCAGAAAAACAAATTGTGAGAAGCGTTATCAACGTATATCAGAAACGCGCTATGTGCCATTCGAAATAATCATTGGCACATGTTTCCGGTTAGAGAACTACGTAACTCGATTGTGCAAACAATGAGATTTTTCCATAGATCGAGAGAAAGAATGCGAGGGACGTACGGAAGAAAACGCGATCGGGATGGGTAAATAAATGTATGATGTGGTTCTGAAGGGTGAATGCTGCATCGTGCGGCAGTGGGGTGGCGCGCGCGTGAGTCGAGGGGTTAGCTCGGTTCTCGGCCGCGGGTGGCTTCGTTGGGGTGTGAACGCAAATCAATTTGTCCGACCCCTGCGGAGATACGACGGCACGCACTGTGCGCGGCACCGCGCTCGCGCCCCCGACTCGCCCCCTCTTTCTCCTCTTCACCTTCGCACCCTCCGCCGACACACCGCTCAACCGGGAACGACGGTCTTTCCAACTGCGCGTATACCGTTGGGATGTATCTGTGCACGAAACTCGGTACAATGTATCTCGTGCTCACGACGAACAGTCGTTTTGCCCGTGGACCTAATACCGCCCGAGGACAAGATAGACCCGCGGAGCGGAGCATGCTTGCTTGCCTGGCTGCCTGTCGCATTGACCGTAACGCGCGCGCGCGCTCGCACGCACACACGTACACGCCCCCGCGCAGTCACTGTGACTCGCGGACCCTTTTCACCCCCCAGCCGTGGGGCTCTCTTTTCACTTGTTAGTGACGTTAGTTGAAATCGTTCGAACGAGCTTCTGATTTATCCGGCTCCTCCACGTCCATCCCTCTCATCCGCTTTGCGGGTGACGTCCTCCGTAGACGATTCACTTACTTACTTATCATTATCATCCGTACTTGTCCTTTTAATCGTTATTTTTATTATCATTGTTATTATTATTATTGTTATTATAATAATAATAATAATAATAATTATTATTATTATTATTATTACTATTATTATTATTATTATTATTATTATTATTATTATTATTATTATTTCTATTATTATTTTAGTATTGTTATTATTATCATTATTATTCTTATTATTATTGTTATTATTCTATTATTGTTATTATTATCATTATTTTTATTATTATTATTATTATTCTTATTATTTTATTATTATTATTATTATTATTATTATTATTATTATTATTTCTATTATTATTTTAGTATTGTTATTATTATTGTTATTATTATCATTAGTATTCTTATTATTATTATTATTATTCTATTATTGTTATTATTATCATTATTATTATTATTTTATTATTAATATTATTATTATTATTATTATTATTAATATTATCGTCATCGCTTTTGATATCATCATTATCAACGTATATTCCAGATGCCAAGCTGGTACCGGAAGATGCATCGTCGATAAGGCGCACAGGAATCAGTGTCAGGCTTGTCGATTGAAAAAGTGCATGCAGATGGGAATGAACAAGGATGGTGAGTCATTGACAAAAATACATGTTTATAAAGTTAATGTATAATATATCAAGTTAATAATCGTGTGCCACAACTGCGCCACGCTAATCAACGCGGCCGGTTAAAGTTTTCGTCAGTTTGTTGGAACGAATCGTGACAGAAGCGTAATAAATGAAACTGGATAGGGTTTTCAGTTCGCGAAGATACGACGGCTCCACCCCCCCCCCCCCCCCCCCGCGAACAGTCGTCGTCTTCGTCTCTGGTCCCTCAGCGGTAGCGATAGGGAGTGCCAAATGGCTATATGTATAACCCACGCTTATGTCGTTCTGCGCAATTCCATTTGGAACAATTTAGGCGACTCGCGACGGTAAGAATTTGTGATAAATATACGAATGGGAACTTCAACCCCGAACGGCTACGATTCGGGGAAGTTTTACAACGAGCACGGAGGGTGCTTTCGACTCCGAGCGGATAAAAGTCGTGCTCTAAATTTAAGTTTTCGTTATTTTGAGACGTAAAAATGCCGGAGTATTCTTTGGCCCTTCAAGAATAAGGAGAAAGTCGTTTTTCCAGAAATTATAACTTCATCATAGTCACAGAAATATTGAAATAAATGTCGCGAGTGATTTTTTTACAAAAATTTTAATACCTTTTTCGAATATATTATCTAAATCTAAATTTCGAATATATTAAATATATCTAATATTTTTCCAAACTCCAGGTATTTACCGTCAATATAATATATCTACCCACGATAAGAATTGTCGCAATTGTGCCCACTTAAATCGTTTTGAATATTTTAGAGTACGAAGATGGAACTTCAACAGAAAAAAAATATTCAACTGAATTACGAAAAAAAAACCAACTATGCTTATTATTTCTTCAAATTCAACAAAAATTGAAACAAACCGATATACCGCGGGGTCTTTCGGACTCCAGTCGACCGTTAAGTGATGAACATGTACTCTCAAAAAAATATGCATAGATAATTCGTGAGCCATTAGATACGAAGTCGACCACGGACGAGTCACCCATCGACGAGTAAATGGCTGAGCTAAGCCGTTTCGGGATTTCCTCGACGACTCCTCGCACTCACCGCTGTGCGTAAACACTGCGGTCGTTAGCGAGGGTCGCGTGGCTCGACGCCCGAAGGGTTAATTGGAGGAAATAAACGTATGCAGAAATGGGGGCGGCGGAGAGGGTGGGGGGGTGAGTTTGAGGGAGTTTGCGGGCGGTTGCAGCCACCCAGTTACGCCGGTACCACACGTTTTTCGCAGCCTCTTCTTTCCGTCGTTGCCGCTTCATGTCCCGGTACCTTAATCACTCTCCGTGCTGGGCCATGGACCGTCGAGACCGCCGGAGACCGCCCGTCGCGCCGGTTCGTCCATACAAATGAGAACCGAGCGAACCACCGCAAACCAGCGCGAACCAGCCTCGACGTTTATCTCTTTGCCACCACCGCCGGTGCACGATTAAAAAAAAAAAAAAAAAACGAAAAAAAATAATAACTCTTGCGGACGATGGAGCCCAAAGGGCTGAAAAAAACGGGTACATATACATTAGGGTGGTCGTTAAAAATTAAATGTTTCGCGTTCGCCTGAAGAGAGTTTGTTTCTGGGGATGGAAAACGAGGACTTCTTCATTTTGTGTGAAGGAAAAGATGAAAAGAACACGTGCTGATGCATTGTCAAGGGAATCTTCTCGAGATAAAATTGCGGTTAATCGGGAATATCTCGTGAAATATGCAGATTACAATGTATAGTATTAAAGTCGGTTGAAATGGGGATATTTTCTGTTCCACGATTAAAAAAAAATAACCATTTATTTTCATTGAGGGACAGGGAAAAATCATTGAAAATTTATGAAAATATTTCCAACTGTTTTTATTGCGAAATAAAAAATATCACCATTTCAAGTGATCTTAATAGTTTGTATTGCCCTCACTTCTTATCCCCGGAATGTTTCGTTTAGCGGGAAAATTAATTGCGACTGAAAAAAAAATCTTTCTCACGTGCCAATCAAAGGCAAAATCGAATTCGAGAAAGCGGAACCTCCAAATATAGTCCAATTGAGCACAAATTTAGACAGACATCTCCTGATAGTATCTGCTTCAAACGTCGGAGCCGCCGGAAGAATCGAAAATCTTTTTCCCAACCCACCCCAATATACACGTGTCAGTTGCTGTTGATGGGAAATTATATCGTTCGGGGTGTTCTCAGCGATGACGAGTTATGTATCTCCATGAGAGCTGAAAGTTACGCAACGCGCCGGAACGTTGTATAGGTAGAAAGCTTCGGAGCGCGGTATATATCCATGAAATATCTTCTCGGTTTATGCGCGCGGTCCGTTGTAGACTCGCTGTCAAACGCAGATTCGAGCGCGAACCATCTGACATAATTGCTTTATGTGAAAACAGAGGAGGAGAGCCGTGTATAGTACGTTTACGGATGACGAGTATTATACGCTTCGTATACGCGTTTCGTACACTCTATAATATTACGGACAACACCCGGATCCGGGATTTCCACGGTTTCTCTTCCTCGGGACAGAATCATCCCTAACCCAGCCTATATAAAAAAAAATATAATGATGATAATAATAATAATAATGAATAATAATAATATAATGATAATAATAACAATAATAATAATAAAAATAATGATAATAATAATAAAAATAATAATAACAATAACAATAATAATAATAATAACAATAATAATAATAATAGCATTATTATTATTATGTTAATATTATTATTATTATTATTATTATTATTATTATTATTATTATTATTATTATTATTATTATTATTATTATTATTATTATTATTATTATTATTATTATTATTATTATTATTATTATTATTAGGAATATTTTTTGGATTTTCAATTTTGGAATTAAAAAAAATATTTCTAATAATAACAACAACAATAATAATAATAGCATTATTATTTATATTATTATTATTATTATTATTATTATTATTATTATTATTATTATTATTATTATTATTATTATTATTATTATTATTATTATCATTATTATTATTATTTTTAGGGATATTTTTTTAAATCCAAAATGTTGTCCAACGAGTTTTGTTAAATGTATATATGATTCGTGGTTTCAATGACATGCGCGGGTAATTTGTAATTGCAGCTGTTCAGAACGAACGACAACCGAGAAATACGGCCACGATAAGACCCGAGGCTCTCGTGGAAATGGACCAGGAAAGAGCTTTGAGAGAAGCTGCTGTCGCGGTCGGAGTGTTTGGGTGAGTTCCTCTATTTTGTTGCTTGTGCTTTTCCAGCTCTTGTTCGATACTGATCTGATTGATGATTTGTAAGCAAAACTGAATAAGTTCCTTTTTTTAAAAACTGAGATTCAAACGGATTCTTGTAACTTTGATTGTGATAATTGTTTCTGTACCTAGGATATTGCCGAAAATTGCGGTAGATTTGTTCGGGAAAAACCGAACAAGTCCAACGTTTTTCCTTGAAAAAAAAACGACAAGACTCATATCATATTTTTCACAAGTTTTCCCGAAACTTTTCCGTCGATATAAAATCTTGATGATTGACATTGCATATCGATTATGAATCGCCTCGTGTCGGTACGCAAAACCAGATAAGTCCATGATTGTCGGCAAAACAGAATAATTCTAACAGTGTATTTTTTTATCCGCAAGTTACGAACTATTCGAGTTTTACGAAATGCTACTTCGGAAAGTACCAAAAACCACGTGTGACCTAATAATTATTATTTTCTCCGAGACAAAGCGTTCGAAACGTAAAATCGTTATTTCTCAAAAACTTTTTTCACAAACTCACTTCGGTTTTGCCTTCAAATCACAGATATGTCGGTCAACGATTCGTTCGGTTAACATCGCCGAGAATGGAATCGGAATGGCGATAGGGCGAACGATAAAATATATACAATCGTTCGGTATACGATCGCGTGGAGATCGACGACGATGAATAAAATTTTGTCGATAGAGAATCGCGGGAAGTATCGAGAAGAGTAGAGGAACAGCAGAAAGGACGCCGTTACCACGTTTGATCTCGTTGTTAGCGTTATCTTCAACACCTATCGCGGTTAAAGCGTTGACCGGTCACGCGATAATACGCGAGCTACGAGAGAATCGAACGGTCCTCGGGTCGACCGCGCCACGCCAAGCGTGATCTATCATGAAAAATTACCTTTGACCGACTGGCCGTGAAGTATGTACTTGCCGGTTCAGGTAATACGACGGCGACGTCGCCGACGCCGACGCCCGTCGATGCTGCACGTATAGGTCGGGTTTACGGTGTCGAACGTAGCGGCAACGGAGCCATCTCAACCGATGATAATCGGATAATCAATAGCTCATACGAGTATAGCTGGTTATGCGCGGCAATCGGTCGATGGGCTATATAATATCGGTAAGACTCGTTATTCGTACACGCTCTCTTTCACTCTCTCTCTCTCTCTCTCTCTCTCTCTCTCTCTCTCTCTCTCTCTCTCTCTCTCTCTCTCTCTCTCTCTCTCTATTTCTCTTTCATATTTGTCTAGAATATCAATATCCCAGAGAAATTATTCAGTCAAAGAATCAATCGTTATTATAAATATGCTCATTCTTTTTACCCAATCATGACGATTATTCGAATTAAAATTATTATCTATTCAAATGTATATATCTATAGAAATGTAATATGAATTATAACAAAAATATTGATATTTATGCAGGTGGGTGTAATATTAATGACCATGAAAATTATTTCATCAATCAGTCATTGTTGTAATATTCTCGTTATGATTGCTTCATTATTATAATAATTATCGATATTGATATTGATATCGATATAGATATGAATATCACTCTCCTTTTCTCTCTCTCTCTCTCTCTCTCTCTCTCCCTCTCTCTCTCTCTCCCTCTCTCTTCTATATTTATGTAGAATATCAATATCCCAGAAGAATTATTCAATCGAAGAATCAATCATTATTATAAATATGCTCATTCTTTTTACCCAACCATGACGATTATTCAAATAAAAATTATTATCTATTTAAAATGTAATATGAATTATAACAAAAATTATTGATATTCATGTAGGGTGTAATATTAATGACCATGAGAATTATTTCATCAATCAGTCATTATTGTAACGTTCTCGTTATGATTGCTTCATTATTATTATAATTATCGATATTGATATTGATATAGATATGAATATCATTCTCCTTTTCTCTCTTTCTCTCTCTCTCTCTCTCTCTCTTTCTCTCTCTCTCTCTCTCTCTCTCTCTCTCTCTCTCTCTCTCTCTTCTCTCTCTCTCTCTCTGTTCTCTTTGGTCGTACGATGCAAGTGACAATATCGATCTACAAAAAGGAGGCAACGGGCACAGTCTTTATTCGTCGTACAGTTAATAATTGACGTATCAAAGCTCGCGGGGACAAAGTGTGTACATAAAAATTCGACGATTCGAGATTGCCCTCGCCGACGTTGCGGGCATCGACGCTTCCCTGACCCCATGATCCAATATTATTCACCCGAGAGCGAAAAAAAAAAGAGAAAAACCAAAAAAAAAAAAAAAAAAAATTAACTACCGTGAGCCTCGTCGAGATGAACGATCGCGTCCCCATTGACGATCTGAGCGAATATCGCACGAGCTCGTTCGCGCGGTGTAGCACGTTGGGATATTTTGTTCCAATTTTCACGTTTGTCCGATCGTTCGGTGTAATTTTCGTGAATCAAACGATTGTCACGAGTCGACGCTGAAACAACGTCCGGACTGTCACCAATATTTTTTTCCAATCGAATTGGTTGTACCATCGACGACGGCAAATTATTCCCATTGTTGGTGACGTCACCTTCCGATCTCGCGAATTTAGCGACGATAGCCGTATCGCGAATCGACGACGACGACGTTTCGATAACGCCCGTACGCTCGCGTTCGATTCTCAATCCGCGTTTACCGTCGCTCTCCGATTTTGTTTTTCTTATCAAATGCGCGACTCTCGTGCGGAAATCCGCTTTTGCGATGAAATAATCCTTATCGTCGTTTCTCGTTGCATCGTCTCGTTCCGGTGATCCATCCATCTTCGTATTTTCGTCACGATGCAATTTTCTCGTCACCGTTTCCTCGACCATCTCCAAAAGTCGATCGAACGACGTTGCTATATCGTCCAACGAACGCTGACTGATCAACAACAATCCTCGAGTTTCACGTTCTTTGTTGTGCAATGCCATTTCCAAATCCGACAAATTTTCTTTGGTTCGACGTAATTTCGATTCCGCAGTTTCACGTCGTATTCTTTCTTCGGCCAATAGAATTTCCGTTCTTTTTCTTTCTTCGATCAGTCGTTCTTGTTCCATCCGCGCTTCTGACAATTCACGGAGAATTTTATTGACCTCGTCCTCTTCCTCTTTTTCTTCCTTCTTCTTCTCCTCGTCGTTCATTCTCGTTGCCGATTGTTCTTCGTCCCGATGTCGATGACTTTTATCCGGATAATCGTCGTCCGTTCTATCCGTCCGTTCTTCCGTCGGCGACGTCGCGACGTTGATCGATCCGATCGCCGATCGAAGATCCACACAAACCGATATTTTCCGTTGACCCGCGTTGTCACGTTTCTTTGCGTCATCGTTCTCGACGTTGTTCCGTCGTACAGATTTTTCACGGATACACGTTGAAATCCCTTTTTTCGTACCGTCAACTTCCGTAGGATTTGAAATTTTCTTTGATCCAACGATTCGTTCGTCGATGCCGCAGTTTTTCGCGGTTTTTCTCGGGATATAAGCGGTTTTCGGTCTGTCATGGAACACCGATTCCGCCCGAATTTCCGAACGATCGACGCCAACGTTGTCGCAACGATTTCTCATTATCGCCCCAGCCGAAACGACGTTTCTGCGATTCGAACGATTCACGCTTTTCCAAACGTACGACGATTTTCCATTGATCGATACATTGCCGCCATTGTTCTCGAGCGTTTCAACGATGCGTCGTACAGTTTCATCGCTCAAATTTTGATTCATTCGTACGTCAACGATGGCCAATGTCGTGTTGTGTTCGAGAAGATGTATTATTTGTTCACCGATCGAATCGGTCAGACCGCAATGTTGAAGATCGAGAGCTTTGAGCCACAAACTGTCGCGAACGGCTTCGACGAGTTCGGACACGGCCGCGTCGCCGAAACGATAATTTCCATTGAGTGTCAAACGTCGAAGACCCGGCATGGCTTCGAGATCGGGTTCACCGTATCTCAACGATTCTTTCCACGTTTCGTGATAAAGACTCAATTTTTGTCTCGACAACGCGGTTGCCAACGACTTGGCGCATTTTTCGCTCAAATCGCATTCGCTTAGATCGAGACATCGCAAAGTACGAACATCGGCGATCGTTCGACAAACGAGATCGCATCCGGTGTCACCGATGCGACTGCGTCGAAGTGACAAATGACGCAGACTCGCGGTAGCGGCTATACCGACGCACAAAACGTTCAAACAATCGTTTGGAAAAGGTACACCCTCGAGTTCGAGCCTCGTCAATGATTTCGAATTCGTCAAACACTGAGCAACGCTGTGGGACAACCATTCGAGCAGATAACGCGTCAAAAAAATCGGTTCTTTGTGCTTTCTCATCATACCCGAAGTTTTGTTGTTGTCGTTGTTGTCAATATCGTCGATGGGTTTGCGGCATGGATTGCGACTTCGAACGCTCACCGATTTTAAACTACGATCGACCGACAAACAATTGAGAATTGGGCCCCAATCGTCCATTTTAACGCGATCGGTCGTTAGATCGAGACTGTGCGGCAATGTTACGCATATTACGGGTAACGGGCGTACTCTTTGTTGTTTGCACACTTCCATGTAACAAGACGCGAACGTATCGTTCGGCATTGTAATAACGGCCGTTCTTCCTACATTTCTTACCGATGACGCGTTGCTACGCACGATCTTCGCGTTCGACGAATCGACGACGACGGTTTGTGTTACGATCGTTCCGACGGATCCGAAACGGGGAGGATTTGTTCTTTTGCGCAAACCTTCGTTACCTCGTCGACGACGATCCCTCGCCGTGGTCTTCGTCATCGCGTACGGCGAGCTCATGATCGTTACAGATCAATCACGACCATGTTTCCCATCCGAAGAGTCCAACGACGATTCGATTGGTTATCCAAAACCGTCGTACATAATATATTGCACAATAATTTTCTGTTTTTCGTGTGTATATTAAATTGATATATACGTATGTATCGTTAATGCCTGATAACGATAGCAAACTTCGGGCCGCGACGTTGATTCAACCGCGTTACGAACGAACGAAAATAAATAAATAAATCGATAAATAAATATATAAATAAATTCGGAATATTTGCCATTCGCGCTAACCGCGAAACCTAACAGCGACGTGACATATTTTACGTTGCAAATATCCGAGTGTCATGATCGCACACACACGCACACACACGCGCGCATCGTCACACACGTTTTCGTACGTGCAAACAACGGAATACACGCGTGTGTCTTGTATTTCATTCGACCGAAGTTATCGTCCGTCGTTATAGATCGTTTGATCTATTTTGTTTTGTTTTTTTTTTTTTTTTCGTTTTTCTTTACGTCTTTCTTTTGATTCTGGGTTAGACCGCCGGTATCACTGGCAATGGCGAGATACGCGACACCGCTGTCATTAACGACCATTGGCTCGACGACGACGACAACGGCGAGCGTGAGTTCGGAAGCGGCTCCGTCGCGTCAGCAACAACATCAACAACAGCAGCAACAACAACAACAACAACAACAGCAACAACAGCAAGAAACCGACGACGGTAACGCGTCCGAGGACAGCATAGACGTAACCAACGAGGAACCCATGACCGTTCAACAACGTAACGTTTGCGGTCAATTGCCACCGATAATGCCATCGTTGTATTCACCGGCCGGTGCGGAAACCGTTTACGAAACAAGCGCGAGACTTCTCTTCATGGCTGTTAAGTGGGCCAAAAATTTGCCATCGTTCGCGAGTTTACCGTTTCGCGATCAGGTTATATTGCTCGAAGAAGCTTGGTCGGAACTGTTTTTGCTTAACGCCGTACAATGGTGCTTGCCGTTGGAATCTTCGCCGCTTTTCAGCGCCGCCGAATTGGCCGCTCTGACGGTATCTCCGCACTCTCATCCACCCACGGCGGCTCATCTTATTAACGGGGTTGGAAAATCGAGCCAAATCGCCGCCGATGTCAGACATTTGCACGATACGCTGCAGAGATACAAAGCCGTTATGGTCGATCCCGCCGAATTCGCTTGTATGAAGGCCATCGTTTTGTTTCGACCAGGTACGTTTTATTGTGGTTTTTATTATTGTCATTGCGTTTATTGTCTTTTTAGTTGATGGTTAGGTGACACCTTGGCAGTCTCGAGAGTTTGCGGAGTGTGTTACGTCGTGTTTCTGTTGATTGATGCTCATAAATTTAGCGATGAAATGACAAGTATCGATTATGATAGACTTTTGCATAGCGTTTATGGGGGCTTGTCGTATTTCGAGCATGTGCATTAGGGTGGTTCTTATTTGGGTCATTTTTGAAATGTGATTAGGGACCGGTGTCATTCAATGGCAAAAAAAAATGTTTGAGCCTTATTTGAACCTCTTAGTCCAACTCCTTCAACTTCCGAGAAGCAGGTGAAGCTTCCCGTTTAAAATACACGCAATTTTTCTCTATCCCGGTAATTATATTTGTGGGAGGACTAATTATTCTTGAAAAAATCCAATTCTATATGGAATTCACGGGTATAAACCCTACTTTCAGGAAAAAAATATGTCACATGGGTCATTTCATGCCACATTTACACGCACCTTCGCACCGGTCCCTGACGATCGTCCTGCTATTTATTGGGATAATTCTGAAATAAATAAAATATTTGAGAGAGTTGGGGCCCTACATTGATTGTGATCGTTCGGGAAGGTTGAGTTGAATGTTTTACGTTAATTTTGTCCCACTTGGCTCAGGTTTTATGCAGATTCATCAATTTTTCATTAAAAAAAGAGTGAAAAATATAAAAATGACCCACACAGGGGTCACATTTAACACACATTTCAAAAATGACCGAAATAAGAACCACACTAATGTGCATATTCGCTCTTAGGCGTTTGTCGATTATCCGTCCAGCACTGATGATTGGAGACGCTTCAAACAATGCCCACGGGCGTTTGATATCGACCGAATTGTATCATCAATAAATATTGATTTGGGTCGAGCCTATCGAAAAGTTTAGATTTTATATCACTGAATTTTCGGAAAAAGTTTTGTTCTAACTCACGTCAGCTTTGGACGATTCGACGAGGCATCGTATTTCATTGAAATTGGAATTTTTTAAAGCTTAACCTTCAACTTCAGCTTCAACTTGCAAACTGTTTCCTCCAAATTAAAAAAAAAGTACGAACTCTTCTATGAGAAACCCAGAATTAATAAAAATATTTTCCCATTAAAAAAATGTGTACATCACCTCAAATTCGGAGAAACCAATTTGCAAGTGTTTTGTCCATTTCCCACGATGATGTTGACGTTGATGAAAAATCGATTGATTTATTTGATTTCAATTGATCGATTGATTTTGACGTTGGCCGTTCGATCGTTCGATTCGCAGAAACTCGAGGTTTGAAGGATTCGAGTCAAATAGAGAATCTTCAGGATCAGGCGCAAGTGATGCTGGGTCAACACGCGAGGGGACAACAACCGGGAAGCCCCGCGAGATTCGGTCGATTGCTACTCATGCTGCCCCTTCTGAGAACGGTTCCGGCGGCCCGGGTCGAGCTCATTTATTTTCACAGGACCATCGGCAACACGCCTATGGAAAAAGTGCTCTGTGATATGTACAAGAATTAAAATTAACCTTTGCCGTTGCGCAAAGGGTCGGACTCACCCCGACGCATCTACGAGCGCGGCTTTTTCGTCAAATTTTTTCTTGAAAATGATTTTTTTTCGATATCATGATAATCGAAAGGACTATTTACAACTGTCGGGCCTTCTTCAGGAAGCTTCGAAGAGTATCCAGTACTTTTTTTAAGTCAAAGCAACGAATAGCGCGCCCGTGAGAGACGTTCGAACTCGCTGGGGTACGTCGTACCCCATTTGCACGATAATTAATTTTTTCAAAGGTGTCCGCGAAAAAATTCAACGATTCTTCATTATTCGACATTCATCTTATTCAAAACGACACTGTCAATCAATATTTTTTCAAATGTAAATAAGATGATCCGCCACAAGTATCTCGTATGTTTGCATAATCGTCGTGTCTCTGTCTATGTCTGTGTCTCTTTCACTGTCTCATTCAAACTGATACGACGAGGCCTAGAATATTCAAAACGAATCCAAAACTGGCCTCTCATTTTTTCTTATAAACACACAAACACAAACACTTACACACTCGTTGTTGTAAAATATATTTGTAGACGGAACGAAAAAAAAAAAAGAAAAAAAAATACATTTTCCAAGTTAGGATACTAAGTTCCTATATTACGATTAAACCGAGTTACGTTGATTGAATAATTGTCGGAGCAAACGTTGAATCAACAGCGTAAAGCGTATTAAAATTAATTGGATATGTATATTGTATGCATATCCATGATCGATAGCGAGTACAACCGGGCAGAATATGCCTGTCTGTTCATATTTCGTGTCGTCGTGATAATAAACGTATATCCCCCCCCCCCCCCCCCCCCCCCGTAGATGTATCACAGCCAACTATATATGTATATATCTATATCCACTTGTAATAAAACAGAATGAAAAAAAAAGGAAAAAAAAGATAAAAGAGAATGAAAAAATGAGAATTAAACAAAAAAAATAACGTAATTATTATTTGCGATACCCATCGTTGAGTATAATCCGGTGATAATCAACTTTTCTCGACAAGTGGTTGCGATTCGTTCGGGCAATGTATATAATCTCTTCGGGTCTCGCTTTGCCGACATTAGATTCGTATCGAGTCACGAAATGCCCTACCCTTCGGTAGCCGAACGAACGTTCCTGGTTATTCAGGGCGTGTCCCGTCCGTCAACCCCCTTGCCAACGCAAAGGGCTCTAGCCGTATTCCATTTATTTATATCGTCGTTTAATCCGCGTGATTTTGGTCCCGATGCGACGGGCCACATGGCACCGGTCCACGGCAAGTCCCCGCGGTACCCTCGAACCTCGTTTATGAATTACGCCGGAGTTAAACGACCATTCGAGGACCCGGACGAATCTGACATTGTCAATATTCCCTCCATGGGGAAAAAAACAACAGGATTTAAGGATTTGAGGATGAAGGACAACAACGAGAACGTTTAATTGTTCGTTGTTGGATTAACGACCGATGAATATCGATGGAGAAGTTGTTGCTATTTAATTTGTATTGTTTTTAGGGTCACGTGGGTTCAAAGAAAAAACAAGGCCCTGCGTTACAGCCGATTTTACCGGAAACTATGAGACGTAGAAACTTGGAACTTGGCATTTTATTAAACCACATATTTTAAACTAGTGAGAATTTAAAAACATTCGTATAATGATTAAAGAGGCGGCAAATTAGGTACTAGATTTTCGTTTACAATTTAGCATATCTTGTGGGGTATCATTTGAAAGGGTTTGTTACGCGGAATACAAAAATATATTCGTCATAATTAAAAATGGCACATTAAAAAAACATTCCGAAAAATATGCAAAACCAGACCATCCTCCCACTTATTTCCCGAACTACTGGACCTAAGATCAAAAAATAAAAATCAAGGTATATTCCGCCCTACTTAAAGTTCACAACAAAATTATAACAAAAAACTTAAGTCTCATAGATTTCTATAAATCAATTACCAAAAATAGAGGATAAACCGCTGCGCGCAATTCGAACTCGCACTTGACCGGCTCTTATCGTTTGATTTTCTATTTTGTCGAATATCGGGAATAAAAGGACAGCTTGATAGCAAAGCCGGGACAGCACGATGCGACGTAGGAACGTTTGGCACGGCCAGTGCCGTAGTATCGACTCGGTTTTGCGGTACCGGTTCGGAGGAGGGCGGAGTTTTCCGACCTCCGTAACCGTCGATCCGGTTCGGGTCGCGACGGTTCCTACGTTCGTTCCGGGACTCGGTGTGGCTAGTTGCCGACAATCCTAAACTACCCCTCGATCTCCTCGAACCCCTCCCAACCTCTCCCCCCCGCCCAACTGGCTACAATCCTCCGTTCCTCCTTCCCAACTCGCTTCCCGGCACGCACTCGTCCTCGTCGAAGGGTCTACGGTTCAGCAGCAATGGCGTCGCGGATTTCGCACGAAGTTTAACCCCCCCCCCCGAAGAGGGAGAAACGTACGACAACGGAACGGGGATAATGGAAAGCGAGACTGGAGATGAAGAAAAGGACGAGAAGGATGTTGATGGCTATGAAACGACACGGCCCACCCCTCAAAGTAGCATCCATTTATTTTATTACATTATCATACCAACTAGACGCTCGATAAGTGGAACTTTAAAACCGATGGTTCTCAAACGTTCTTACGTTGTTATTATTATTTAACTATTTTTCATCGATGAATTACGTAGTTACCGTAGTCACGAGTGTACGAAATATTTTCTATTCGGACGAGAGAATAAGAATGAAAGAGAAAGACCGAAGGTAAACAATTCCTTGGAGAATTTGAACTTCCGGCTCGGTTTATCAATTTTCGAGGCGCGTGCCCATCTTGAAAATCCCTCAACATTCTTCATCGAGTCTCAACGGCGAGCCGCGTTATACATACAACGTCTATAAACGCTGTATATACATTCGTGTCTGCGACCAGACAACGAAACAAAACCTCCACCCTTGGTAAAAATTGAGTTTTCTTCTCACGTTCTCAAGGATTATCGGACCTTTCGCCTTCGGTGAAAAACAAAAAGAACAAGGGTCCTGTATCTTCCCAGTCTTTATTTTTTATCAATTTTTCAACGTCCGGATTACCTGTAATCGCTCAAATGGCGTTAATAACGTTGCTTTTTTACTTTTTTTGTTTTTTTTTTCGTTCGGAAACAGTTCGAATGAAATCTCATGCACCGATTTTGATGCTGTGTTGGTTACGGTGCTACAAACCAGTGGTCAGAATCGGCCGCCATGAAGCTTCGCATCCCCCTTTAGTCGTCTCGCGAACATCCTCCTCGCGCTCCTCCAACTACCCCTCTCTCCGCAACCCGGTCTCCCTCTCTCGCTCTCTCCGACACCTCTGCCCCGTCGTTGATCGGTCCCTCACTCGCGCAACCTCCCAGTGTCGAAAAATCAATAGATACCCCGACGACCACCGCGATATACTCATTGGACCGTCGGTTGTCGTTCGGCCAGGTCCGTTAATGGACCGAATGTAAAACAAAACGAAAAAACGACGACGATAACAATCAAACGACAATAATTAAATAGTCATAGATTTGATTATTAATAGCTCGTATACTCGTTAGATCGTTCAACCAGGTCCGATGATGGACCGAATGGAAAGAGAAAAGAAGAAAAGTAATAAAGACAAATGACAACAATCAATCGACAATAAGTAAATAGTCTTATACTTATAATGCATACTTATTATAAATAATAAGTAAAATTATATAAGTATGATATAATAATATAAGTAATAAATAGAATTATTATAATGATATATACTTACTATAAATAACTTATAAGTCAATATATTTGATTATTGATCTCGCATACTCATTGAATCGGCGGAAGTCGTTCAGCCAGGTCCGGTGATGGACCGAATGAAACAAAAGCAAAATAAACAAGAACAACAATTACAACAATCAACCGACAATAATCAAATAGTCTTATACGAAATAATTCATAGTTCGTGACGAATAATTTTCAAAGCAAGCTATAATTCGATCGAAGTATTGTCATTGACAGAAAAGTAACGATCCCTTTATCGTTCAAAGTCTTTCGCGACATTTCAACTTGGCTGCAGCCAAATTCAATTTCCAGTCCCCTTTAAACAATAAGCACATGTTCGCACAACTGAGCGTTGCGTAAAACCCACAATCTACTCCAATACCCAGGTAAGTACATATAAATGATATATATACAGGGTATCCCAGAATGTATATTTATACATATATTTGTACATGAAAATGTACATACATAAGGCAAGGTTCGCTGCACCCGCCGACGACGCGAATTCAAGGGATTTAAACGACATTTTAAGCCCTCTTTGCCTCAAATTCGTGGTCCCCCGGCATCTTACCTCTTCCCCCAGTTCAGAATCTCGTTCGTACCACGGAAATGTACGTAAAACTGGATCGTCGCCACCCGCGGTGGAGATGGCGAATTCGCACGCAGAGAGAGATAGCTCAGGGAGGTACTTTCGTCCTTTTCTGTACAGTCGGGTGAGAATATTTGAGCCGCATAACCGATTGCAGCTCAGTAATGTGTCAAGCTGGACCTGGCGTTATCAACCGACTGTACGCGGAGCGAGGGAGACAGGTATGCTCCGTTGAGCTATCTCTTTTTGCGTGCGCCTTATTACAGCAGATAGGGTTCCAGTTCTATATACATTTTAGCGGTTTGTACGGGCTTACGCTTTAACAAAACCTCGATCGTACAATATACAGTAAAGGCCCGTTCAAACTGTATATGATATATATTACATTAGAGTGGTCCTTATGATGGCTTCGGACGAATTTTGACCCGCTTCCCCCCCAGATTGGCTCCAAATAATTTAAAAAAAAGTTCGATAAATTGGCAGCCCGCCATCTTTAAAACCGGCCATTACCAGCAGGGATCATTTTTCCCTTTAAAATACACAGGATTTACCGACTCTCTAGTAATATCCATATTCGGGTCTCTTGAAATCATCTTAAAAATCCAAGAAGTATCTCGATGAGTCCGTGGCACCTTTGTACATGAAAAAAAAAATCTTACGGTTAGATTTTGAAATGGTTATGGGTCCACGGCGTTCCACGCCGATATATAAACATATTTTTCGGGTTTTTTCAATTCCCGGATAATTTTGTCAGAAAATTTTTTAGTTTTGAATTATCAATCCTAAAATTCAGAATACTGATCTTGAAGCCATATTGGTCATTCTGACTCAATTTGTTTTTTTTTCTTCTTTCGTTTTTCCTCTAGTTGCCGAATAATTTTATCAAAAGAAAGTTCAGAATATCCGATCTTATTCTGAAAATTGAAAATACTGGTCTTGAAATTAATATGGGCTATGCCAACTCGAAACACTATTTATTTTGGAAAATTAAATTTTAATGGAACATAAAGAATGTTTCTAGTTGGAATGGCCCATATTAATTTCAAGACCGATATTTTTAATCTTTAGAATGAGATCGGATATTTTGAACTCTCTTTTGATAAAATTATTCGGCAACTAGAGGAAAAACGAAAGAAGAAAAAAAAACAAATTCAGTCGGAATGACCAATATGGCTTTCAAGATCAGTATTTTGAATTTTAAGATTGATATTTCAAATCTAAAAAATCTTCTGACAAAATTATTCGGGAATAAGGAAAAACCGAAAAATATCTTATATATCGGCGTGGAACGAACCGTACCTATTTCAAAATCAAACCGTAAGATTTTTTTATGCACAAAGGTGCCACGGACTCATTGAGACTGAGATTGGATCTTTGAGATGATTTCAAGCGACCCAAATAGGCATGTTACTAGAGAGTCGAAAAATCCTTTGTATTTTAAATGGGAAAAATGACCCCTGCTGGTAATGGCCGGTTTTAAAGATGGCGGGCTGCCAATTTAGGGAACTTTTTTTTAAATTATTTGGAGCCAATCTGGGGGGGGGGGGGGGAGCGGGTCAAAATTCGTCCAAAGGCAATATAAGGACCACTCTAATATTATATATATAACAGTATATAATATATATTTTATATATTATATACAGTTTGAACGGGCCTTTACTGTATATTGTACGATCGAGGTTGTGTTAAAGCGTAAGCCCGTATATAATATATATTATATATATTATATACAGTGTGGCTTAAAAACCGGTCCACATCCGCCAGTTCGAAAGGGCCCCAAGACTACCTTCCAATAAGTTCCAGCGCTAGAAGAAACAGCGATATACGAGGCAATGTCATTTCTTCCCTTCGTTTCCCTTACTCCTGCACCCCTGCCCTGACCAATACTACCCCGTCCTACTTAAACAGCTTTAAGGTGAAGTAATACATCGACTGAGCCGCACAACGCGAGATTGAGATAGCACCATCACCGGAATCGCCGGAGGGAAAGAGCACGGAAATAGGATGTAGCTAAAGCGAGGCAGAGTTAAGGTGAAGTGATACATCGCCTCTGGTAAATAGATTTACCAAGAATTGCGTGTAAATTGGCAAATATTCTGCAGTACTTCATGCCTGAACGGATGAGCGGAATTCGATGAAATTTGGTAGATCTATGGAGAATTGATCAAGGACCAACCCGTATCTCATGTTTTTCTCAAAATCGCAACAAATTCGAGAATTTGAATCTCTACCTTTTTTATGAAAAACAATATTGTTCGAATATAATTATTTATTGCTAATAATAATCAAAATATGTGAAGAATTCGGAGATTGGCCCAGTTTTTTTCCACTTTTGGACCATTGCTATTAAAAATAAGTGACACATTCGAATGGGAAAGTTATAAAGGACTAAATTTCCTACAACTTTCGTAGAAACAATATTTTCGTGCGACGAATAGATTACGGCCGGGAACACGGTCAACACAGCGGTGGTGTGGAAATGAGATGAGTCGCTTCCGCCACGCCTTTGTGTTGAGCGTGTTTCCTGCCGTAATCTATTTGTCGTAAGAAAAACTTGTTTGTACAAAAATTGTAGGGTATTTAATCCTCTACAACTTTGCCATTTGTATGTGTCACTTATTGTTACTAAAAATGGTCCAAAAGCTGAAAAAACTGGGCCAATCTCCTAATTTTTCACACATTTTGCTTATTATTACCAATAAGTAATCATTTGTCAACAAAATTGTTTCGATAAAAAAGGTAGAGAATTGAATTCTCTATAAATTTAGTTACTGCCATTTTTAGCGAGAAATGCAAATTACGCCTGCAAATCAACAAAACACAAAATTCAAAATTTCGGGCACAAGCCATATCAAATTTTGGGTCTAAAACTATGCATTATATAATATTCTCCTCCATAATTAGAGCGTAACTGGGTAAAAAAAATATATGTTTTATTTTTTTCACTAAGAACTTCACTAAGAACCAGGCTACGACCTTCTCTGGGCCTTAGAGTTATAATATATATTATATATATTACACCGTATGAACGGACCTTTACTGTGACATCTCTGATAATATTCGCCCTCTAGTGGGGTTGTGAGTTATGATAAATGGCTTCGAGACGCCAATAACAGAGATGAGTAGGGAGATTGATACAGCGGCCTATTCTCTGGGGGTAAAACTACTTCTCATTCGTCGAAAATTCCCGACATCCCACCACTGTCAAGTAAGTGGCGGCGTGGTGGGGCGTCGGGAATTTTCAAGGGAGTGGGGAGAACGTCGTTCAAGTTGTGGTGGGGCGTCTTTAACGGGTGGCACACTCAGGAACGGATTCGACCGTTCGAGCGCCTTTAATAACAGCTGGGGCTGCGCGACATCGAGAGGCAAACGAGGTTCAGCGTTCGGACTGGCTAAGTTTGACCCACCATAATCGATGCGTGCTGTGAAATACTTGAATGTCGTCAAATGGATCAAGTAATGCCTAAAAAAGGTTGATTTTAATAAGATATAGGGAAATAATATGTAGCAAAAAATATTTTTAAAAAAAATTTCTTTCTCGGGATTAAAAATAATAGATTGCACTATCTGGGTTATTTCGGGGAAAACCGTTCACGAATAATAAATTTAAAAAATATTGATAGCATCCGATTCGAGCTGCCGTGATAGCTACAGTGGTAGCGTGCTTGCGTGGGAACTGAAAATTTGTAGGTTCAAGTCCCGAAGGTAATTTTTTTTTTCCGAAATGTTAATCATACAATCATTCATTTTTCGAGTTTCAAAAATAATTATTTTAATAAAAAATATACGAAAATAATTTCTTTCGGTTGGTATGTCGGTTTCGATTTATCTTAGGAAATCTCAGAAAATACTCTGAAGTCTGTACAATAGACACGTATTTTTTTTAGATGGCTCGATCAGTTGTTCTGAAGCTATGCTTTCTTTTATTAATGATATATATTTTTTGTTTTTTGCGAACAATCAATTATTCATCAAATTTTCAGATAAAAGAACATCTACTATAATAATATTGATGTTCCGGAGTTTATCGCCGCATACTCCATCGGTGACGTTAATGGAACTCCATTGAACTCGTCCCAAGGCTACGCTCTAAGATCATTCTTTCGAAAAATTCAATGATTATTACAGTAATCGATGTTTATTACGTGAAAAATCTGAGAAAGTTCAGAGGAGAATAATTTTTAATAATTGTTGATGCCTTTAGAAAAATCAAAATAATAAAGCAAAGCATAGCTTTGGAACAACTGATTGTGCCATCCCAAAAAATACGTGTCTATTATACATAATTCAGAGGATTTTTTGGAATTTTTTGAGATACATCGAAACCGACATACCGACCGAAAACAATTATTTTCGTATATTTTTAATGAAAATGTTAATATTTTAAACTCGAAAAATTCAGAAAAAGATTTTTTCACGAAGTTTATGTAAAAATGCAATTTTTTGTCGGAAACATTTTTCTGTTTAATCGTATACTTTCAGGACATGACGGTAATTAGAAAATTTTGAAATTTTGAAAAACTCACCCAATTGTGATCCAAAAATTTTGAAAAAATGTACACTCTTTCATATAATTAAATAATTTGACAAAATGTCAATTATTTTAAGAGCAGACAACTTTTTGACCGTTCGAAACCGCATGGAATGCCTCATATATTATATAATATATAATATCATATATATATATATATATATATATATATTAGAGTGACCGTTAAAATAACTTTTTTTTTGGGCTACCTCTTGTTTCGATAGGTTATGATGTATAAAAAAAGGGAAAAATACTTTTTTTCGATTTAGTGCATGCCTGATAGTGCCGAGAATCGATTAAGGTGAAAAAAAGGGCTTTTTCAGAGTTTTTCGCGTGTATCTCGTGATATATGCATTTCTT
>OZ020175.1:1245075-1603112 GCA_963971145.1 Sussaba pulchella | reverse complement strand
GTACCGGAAAAGAACAACATATTTATGAAAAATAAAATTATCGACTGAAGTTGCAATTGGATCACAAAGGTCCGCACGTCATTTTAAGCAGTTTTTCAAGCGCTTTCAAATGGAACTAACCAGATCAACGTACCTATAAAATTAGCGGAGCTACGATTTTTTGAATGGGAACTTGACGCCCTTCCCATGTTAATCAAATGGGAAAACGAGAAAATCTTGCGCGACCCCTAAAAATATTCCGATCGGGCTCATCTTTGGACACAATTCTCTTGATGGAAGATACTTTGGCGTGAGTGTATTTTGGTTGAAGAAAAAAAAAAGTTTTTTTTCAAGCCACCCTAATATACATATTACGGAATTAACGCAAGAGACATGATTTATAGAAAAAGTTATAATCTTTCATTTATTATGAGTACTCATATTAGAAGAAATTGCATATATCACGAGATACACGCGAAAAACTCTGAAAAAGCCCTTTTTTTCACCTTAATCGATTCTCGGCACTATCAGGCATGCACTAAATCGAAAAAAAAAGTATTTTTTCCCTTTTTTTATACATCATAACCTATCGAAACAAGAGGTAGCCCAAAAAAAAGTTATTTTAACGGTCACTCTAATATATATATATATATATATATATATATATAAGAACTAAAAATTATACATATATTTCTATATGAGCAAGTCCACCAATTCAAGTACCGGTTTTGGGCGTCGATATCAGCGATCTTTTTGTAACTTAGAGAAATGGAAGCGCCCATTACAAAATGAACTCTGATTTTTTTTTAGATTTTTTTCCTTCGGTTATGTTCGCTTGGGTAATTGTATTGGGTATCGTATGGGTAATTCTGTGAGTTTTTTCTGTTTTTCTTGTTTTCATTAATTTCTCAATGTGTTTTGATAGCAAAAAAAAATTTGAGTCGACCATCTCCTATGGAAAAAAGCTCAGCTTTTCGAAAAAAAATACAAAAAAATTGTAATCATGCAGAAAGTGGACGCCACCCCGATTTCTCTCGAATGAAGATATGTTATAGAGGGTACTTTTCTGAGTAATTTCATACGTATATGTTGGGCGCGGAAACCAAGTCTTCATATAGTAATCCGTGTTTGAAAGTTTCAAACATATGAAATTACTCTGAAAAGTGCCCTCTACAACATATCTTCATTCCAAGGAAATGCAGGTGGCGTCCACTTTCTGCATAATTACCAAAAAAACTTTTGAGAGTTGAGAAGTTACTCAAAATCGCATTTGAAATATAAAAGTCGATTTTTCGCAAAATTGTATTTTTAAAAATTTTTGAAAGTATTTTTCTCGAAAAGCTGAGAAAATTTCACGTAATATATGCAGAAATAAAATTGGGACCTCTGTTATGACTCATTGAATCACCAAATGTATGACAAAACAACTAAAACCTCAATTTATATTTTTTTATTTTCAAATGAATCGTATTGATGTTTCTATTACAATTGCACAGTGACGTAAAACCGTGTTCGCCATAAATACATGAAAACCATATGATCAAAGATGAAACTTAGAGTCATGTGGTGACGCTGTCAGTTGCGCAAGTGCACCATCTACAACTTAAGGGTGAGGTCAGATTAGTTCGTTATTGAAAAAGGATATTATTGATAATTTTTTTGACAATACAGTTGATATACATTTACTTCTATAATGACTACTCAATAACGTAACGTTAGAAGAATATTCTTAAAAATTTTTATTAACCTTTATGATCAATTTTTCATTTACAAAATTCAGAATGTTGCCACTTCAAAATACGATAAAATAAAATAAAACGACGTCATTACCTGCAGAAACTTATCAACTAATCAAATCATTTTGGTTTCTTGATCTCAGTATTATGAATCATTTCAAAATGAGAAAACATAAATTGAGGTTTTAGAGGTTTTGTCACACATTTGGTGATTCAACGAGTTATTAACGAGGTTCCGATTTAATTTTTACATATATTAGGTACGTAAAAATTTTTCAGCTTTTCGAGAAAAATACTTGAAACATTTTTTTAAATATACTTTTGCGAAATATTGACTTTGATGTTTCAAATGCGATTTTAAGTAATTCTTCGGGTCCCAAAAAAGTTTTTGTATTTTTTTTCGAAAAGCTGAGTTTTTTTTCCATAGAAGATAGGTGGTCGACTCAAATTTTTTTTCCTATCAAAACACTTTGAGAAATTAATAAAAACAAGAAAAACATAAAAAACTCACAGAATTACCCATACAACTACAGCAACAATAACGAAGGGAAAAATCGAAGAAAAACTCAGAGTTCTTTTCTCAATGGGGGCTTCCGTTTCTCAAAATTACAAACAGATCGCTGCTATCGACGGCCAAAACCGGTACTTGAATTGGTGGACTTGCTCATATATATATATAGTTAAATAGAAGAAAAAATGTACTTACTTTTTAAAAAGTTTTTTTTTCAATTTCTTAAACGGAAATTAAACTTTAGCCACCTTGAACTTTTTGGGCCGACGCTTCGTTCGGAAGTTATAGCTTTTACTCGACATAAATAACCCGTAAATATTTACCCGGTTGTCAAGAAAAAACCTATAACTTTAGAACGGAGCGTCGACACAAGTCTGGCTGGTTGTCAACATTTTCGTTTTCGTTCAAGGAATTTGAAGAAAAATAAATTTCAATAATTGAGGATATTTTTTTTTTCATGTAATCTTTGACTACTAAAACATGTATATTTACGGGTTTTTTATAACAAAAAAAGCTATAACCTTCGAAAGAAGCCTCAGCCCAAGTTCGGCAGGGTTTCAAAATTTTTGTTTTCGTTAAAGGTATTGGGAAAAAAATAAATTTCAATAATTAAGAATACGTTTCTTTCATGCAATTTCTTACAAATACCATACGTATATTTACGGGTTTTTTATGACAAAAAAAGCTATAGCTTCCGAACGAAGCGTCGGCCCAAATAGTTCAAGGTGGCTGAAGTTTTCTATTCCGTTTAATTGAAAAAAATTTTTTTTTTTGAATTAAGGGTACATTTTTTGTCCTATTTCACTTTCAATTTTAAATCGCTTATGAGTAATTGTTGAATTTGTGCAACATAATCGTAAATGTTTTCATTGTATAGAGCGTTCAAGAACACCCGTGGTTCTTTAAGTCATCACTAACCGTTGCTGAGGTAATTCGATTTGAATGACGGAGCATGGTCGATAGTCCAAAAAATTCGTTTGACTGTACTCAAAAGCAGGGGCTCAAAATAAAAAACGCTGAAATTCGGCTCTTTCCATTTTCGATATATATTGATGTAAGAAATTCGGGGGCAAAAATGTTGACCCAACTGTCCTCAGCTGCGGAAACCTCCCGAAAGACCCGATTGACTGGACCTGTAAATTTGAGCTCTCTATCTTAACACTAAGGGACGCCTGAAAAGTGTTGAATATTTTTTTATCGACGTTTGAAATTTTTTTTTCCTATTTAAACAATATAAAGTTGAGCTCAAAAAGAACTCGTTTTTCAAATTTAAGCTCTCCATCATGATATGGTGATAAAGCGTGTCCGTGAATTTTCTTTTTTTACTTTTTTGTTAACTTTTTTTTTTTAATTTTTCCTAGTTGCAAAATTTAGTAGTGACCTCAAAGAATCAAGATCTTTCAAATTTTAGCGCTTTATCTTAATATTAAGGCGTACCTGTCAACTTTTTTAAAAATTATTATATAATTTATTTGTATTAAAAAAAAATGTATTCCACTTGAAAAATCTTAAGTTGACATCGTAAGAAGAAGATCCTCCAAATTTCAGCTCTCAATCTCAATAGTGAGGCGTACCCGTGAATTTTTCATTTAATTTCATTACTTATTTTTCTTTCATTTTCATTCTTTCATTTAGAGGACTTTAATTTTACGAGATTAACGTTCGATTGCCGAAGAAGCATCAAAACTGACTGAGAGCCGATTTCAGAAGAAAAACATTTTCTGTGAGGCCGTGGACATTTTGTTTCGGCTAGTAGAAATATATAAAGGATGTGAAGTTTGAAATGATAATTCAAATTCATTTATTTATTAATAAAGAATGATTTTTTTTGTATTTTGAAAAAAAACTTTTGATCATGACATGAAAATTAAAACAGAATATTAAAACAGTAATTCTTTATTTTATACACTACCGGAGAACATTATCAGGCCACAAACGTGCTCGTAAAAATCACTGGTTTTTGAACGTCGACATCTTTCAGATGAAAAACGCTAAGAAATTTCTGCAAGCACTATTGAAAAGCTTATGGATGTTTGAATTTATTAATATTAAAAAGAATATATTTCCATCATTAAGGATTAATCCCAAATTTTCTATCTTGATTTTGACTTATAGAGAAACTTAATTTTTTCTTATTTAAAATTTCTCACGCCTCACTTCTACATTTGTATCTTTAATTTAAGCCCAAGAACCACGGAAAATCTTAGCTGGTTCTTGAGTTATCATAAAGATTGTGCAAACGTGAGTGAATTGTGTTCTCTTGAGAAGGCAGGAGTGCTGTGAGTTATACCTCATATGAAAATATCAATGGACTCGATTATTTATAAGCTTTTCATCGGTCAGACTTAATTTTCAAAGGTTTGTGTTCAATCCAAAATAATATTTGCAATAATCGTTTATCTCGGAAATTTTACATAAATATACGCCATCAATGGAGATTTATTTTTTCGATAATATGCTAAACAATTTAGTTCAAAAATATAAATTTCACCGAATACGCGATATAATTATAACCAGAATGAGTTAGAAATAAATGCAAAAACATCGATGTACGGAGACACTGTAAAGGGAAATACATCAACGCTCGATCATCGTTGCGCGGCAAGCCAAGAACGCTTGTCGAAACGAGATATTCACGGCGGCGTCGAAAATCCTTCCCTCTACTACAATACATCCTAGCCAGCCTTCCTGTACGTGCACTCACACACACCACTCCGAGCTATGCCTGTACGCAAGCGATTCAATGCGGCCGAGAATTTGCTTTAGGCTACCCGGTATACGCTAAACGAGCAAAAACGACGGCGTCTTTTCCACGTCGACCACGAGGCGTCGCCTATGCACGACCAACGAATGAGAAGCAGCCGGAATGGCCGATATACGGCTCTGTATCAATCTCCCTACTCATCTCTGCCAATAATCAATCTATCGACAGTCGGTAAAACACTCGCGACAATCTGTGTATCTTCCATTGGTGTCGACCCTTATCTCTATCTTATCCGCCGACAAACAACAACATTGATGTAGATTGGATGCGAGAGAAGAAAAAATGCTTCTCAAAAAATTGTCGGCGCCGGTCGTTGTCGTTGGTGAAAATTGCCAAGGAGGGATATATTGAAAATAAAAAGCCTGTATTTTGAATGTTTATATCTGTTTGATATCACCGAACTGGCAGACCGGCAGTACGATCCAAGTAAATGCGAAAAATTAGGTGAAATTGGTATCGGCGAATCGTCGAATAGGTACGAGTCGCGTTAAATCGCGTAAAATCTCGACTAATGGTCTGTCCAATGAAGGAAAATGAATCCGTCAACAGATACGGTCCTCTCGTCGGTGCTATCGACGAAGGAACGAGCAGTGCGAGATTTCTAGTATGTTTACATATTATTATTATTACCATTATCAATATATTATTATTATTTGCGTTTCTCATCCGTTATTATCAATAATGAAATTATATATTATTATATAAGAAATATTAGAATAGTATTTCATTATTAATAATAATAACAGAGAAATAACCTGAATATATTATTATTATGATTATATTTATTACTCTTATTATTAATAGATTAAAAAATTAATATCGAATGGATAATAACGTTTATTTAGGTTTTTGCAGCCAATACCGCCGAAGTATTGACTTATCATCAGGTAGCGATATCTCAACACTGTCCAAAGGAAGGATGGGTGGAACAAGATCCGATGGAAATTCTCAGCGCAGTTCGAGAATGTCTAGGTCAAACGGTTTACAATCTTCGCCAGTTGACCATAGATCATTCGGACATAGTCGCCATAGGTGTGACCAATCAGCGAGAAACCACCGTCGTGTGGGACAGTCTCACTGGAGAACCTTTGTACAACGCCATTGGTGAGGACGAAACAACTTTGCGTTTCGTATCGTGCAACGCCGGATGTACAAAGGTTTTTATTGTTCTTGCTTACAGTTTGGATGGATATGCGAACAACGACCGTGGTCGACAGTATACTATCGACGATTCGCAATCAAAACAAAAATTACCTCAAACCGCTGTGCGGTCTTCCCATCAGTCCTTACTTCAGCGCTCTGAAACTCAAATGGCTTTTGGAAAATGTGCCAGAAGTTCAACGTGCTGTAGCTGAGAAAAGATGCATGTTCGGCACCATAGACTCTTGGCTCATATGGGTCAGTTGCGGTTTGCGAAAAATTCGTCTAAAGTAATTCGACTAAAAAACAATTCTCCTAATAACAGTTTGTCTAAGACAATTTATCTAGAACAATTCGTCCAACAACAATTAGTCTAAAAAAATTCGTCTAAAATAATTCGTCTAAAACAACTCGTCTAATAACAATTCATTATTTCTCAGAGAAACAACGTTTAATTTTTAGCGAACCCTGGGGTATTATATGGATTTTTATGTTCTTCACTAGGGTTATTTTCAGTTCTCCTTTTTTCTATTACAAATTTTTTATTTATTTTTTCCTCTGTTTCGTTTAGACGAATTCTTATTAGACGAATTCTTATTAGACGAACTGTTTTTAGACGAATTGTTTTAGACGAATTGTTTTAGACGAATTGTTTTAGAAGAATTTCTCTAGATAAATTGTTATTAGACGAATTCTTATTAGACGAATTGTTTTTAGGCGAATTGTTTTAGAAAAATTTCTCTAGATAAATTGTTATTAGACGAATTCTTATTAGACGAATTGTTTTTAGACGAATTGTTTTAGAAGAATTTCTGTAGATAAATTGTTATTAGACTAATTCTTATTAGACGAATTCTTATTAGACGAACTGTTTCTAGACGAATTGTTTTAGAAGAATTTCTCTAGATAAATTGTTATTAGACGAATTCTTACTAGACGAATTGTTTTTAGGCGAATTGTTTTAGAAGAATTTCTCTAGATAAATTGTTATTAGACGAATTCTTATTAGACGAATTGTTTTAGAAGAATTTCTCTAGATAAATTGTTATTACACTAATTCTTATTAGACGAATTCTTATTAGACGAATTATTTTTAGACGAATTGTTTTAGATGAATTATTATTCAACAAATTGTTATCAGACGAATTGTTTTAAACAAATTGTTTTTAGACCAATTGTTTTTTAGACGAATTGTTTCTGGACGAATTTTTCGCAAATATCCGTCGCAGGCATCGTTGATTGTTGCTTCGGTTGGTTTCAAACCGTTGAAAATTTTTTTCGTACCGATAATGTTACGATTTTCGTAGAATCTGACCGGAGGAATAAACGGAGGCGCTCACTGCACGGACGTCACTAACGCTTCCCGAACGATGCTCATGAACATAACCAGCCTTCGTTGGGATCCGACGTTGTTAAAATTTTTCGATATACCACCGGAAATTTTGCCTCGTATTCACAGTTCGTCAGAAATTTATGGACACATATACGATGGCATGCTCCGAGGAGTTCCGATATCCGGAGTACGCCGCGATTATTCGCTCAAATTTTTATCAAGACAAATTTTTGTTTGTTTTGTTTTTTGAATGTTGAAATGTTGAATTTATTTTTTGAATTTAATCGATTCGAAAATTAATTTGCAGTGTCTCGGGGATCAACAAGCCGCGCTTGTCGGTCAAATGTGTTTGCAGAAGGGACAGGCCAAGAGCACTTACGGCACGGGATGTTTTCTTCTTTACAATACCGGAACAGCGGTACAATTACATTTATTACACGTATATTGGGGTGTCCCTTAATTTCGTCATTATGGATTTTGAATGGTTCCGATCCTCTAGAATATATATTATTTAATATAATTTCTTACGAAGAAACTAAATTAACGACGGAAGTTGCAATCGGATTCCAAAGGTCTGCATGCCATTTTCAGCGGTTCTTAAAGAGCTTTCAAATGGAACTTACGGGATCAACGCAGCTACAAAATTGGCGGAGCTACGATTTTTTAAATGGAAACTTTACGTTCTTCCCATGTTAATCAAATGGAAAAACTTGAAAAATCTTGCGCGACCTCTAAAAACGGTCCGATCGTGTTAATCTTTGGGGCGAATTATCTGGATGCAAGATACTTTGCAGTGAATGTATTTTGATTGATATGAGAAAAAAACTTTTTTTTTCAAGCCGCCCTAATACACTATATATACTATATACTATACTATATATTACGGGTAAAATTCGATGACCGGGTAGATCCAGGTTTACCTAGGTAAACCGCGTTCTATCCGCTTTTGCTTGGGTAAAGTCCGAAATCCCAACTCCGAAGTCCGAGTCCGAGGCCATAAATATTTCAAAAACACATTTAAGTAAGAAAAAAACACATTTTACAAATAAAAGTAAGAATACTGTATCCTGATTAAGTAAAGGATACTATAATCTATTTTTTCAAACAAGGCCAAAAAAAAAAGTTTTCCAATAGCCTTACATTTACATTTATTTAGGTTATTTCTTTAGATAAATTATTATCTAAAGAATTATTATTATTATTATTATTTATAATTTATTATTTATTATTTATTATTTATTATTTATTTATTTTATTATTATTTAGGTTATTTATTTATTCAGGTTATTCGGGTAAAGCTCGAAAAGTGTACAATTTCAAATATATTTCGGACTTTACCCAAGCGAAAGCGGATAGAACGCGGTTTACCCGGGTAATCCTAGATTTACCCGGTATCGGACTTTACCCGTAACATATAAAAGTATAAATCTGAGTCAAATTGCAGACCTCTGCTACATTATTAACTCGTGCCGCCGAGCAATTGGAATTTCCCATTTGACAGAAATTACATTTTTATCGATTATTACAATTTAATTTTGTTTTAAAGATTTTTTTCGGTTTGAAATTATTACACTTCACTAACAGAACACGTGGGAATTTAGTTTAGAAACCAAACAGTAAAATTTTTCTATGATAATAATTAATCAAACCACACCAGGGTGTCCCTTAATATGTTCAGGTTGGTTTTTTTATGCTTCTAACTTCTGTTACGATTAAAGGCATATAAAAAAAATAAAACCGAAAAAACCCTTTACAGGGTTCTTAGACTGCTACAGAACCCTTGAAAAACCTTTAAAACAAAAGTTAATTGAATTAATCGTGGTCGAGCTCAGCAGCAGCGAAAATCGATTAGAAATGTTTACACCTCACTAACAGAACACGTAGAAATTTAATTTGTAAACCAAACAGTTGAATTTTTCTTTTTATATTGAAAAAAAAAAATTGAAACGTTCGAAACTCGGTGAAAAATCGTTGCTCCAATATGACGATATTAAGGAACACCCTCACGTATATGCATTAGACTGGTTTTTAGGAAAAAAAGTTTTCGCGAAACTCTCTACATTCAAAGTAGATGCTATAACAAGACTCCTGTCCAAATTTGAGCTTAATCGGACCATTCTAAGAGGTTCCGCCGCGATGAAATCGATTTTGCCTTTGATTAACACGTGAGATAATTATTTTTCCAGTAATAAGCGCCGCATTCAGCCAATATAAGTATCCGGCCATCGAAACTACGTGTAATCGATCGTATTACGTTCCCTTGAAATAGAAAAAAATAGGTACCGTGACGAATTTTTTTTTATTAACCACAATAATTAAAAACGTAAAAAATTGTTTTAATTCGAAAGATCGGTCATGTAGTGAATTTACAATTTCCAATGGGATACAATGCAAGCAGACGGGTAGAAAAAGTGATGAATGCAACTAATTCACTCATTAATCAATTCTTTCATTAATTAAACAATAACAATTAATTGATATTCGAATCCAGAAATCCAGAACAAATTGTAACCCAGAACCTTGTCATGAAATTATGTGAATTAAGGTGCTATAACAAGACTCCTGTCCAAATTTGAGCTCAATCAGACCATTCTAAGAGGTTCCACCGCGATCGAAATCGATCACGTCTTTCTTCCGAATTAATCCCATTTTTTGACGATTTTAAGTATTGGTATTAATTTAAAAAAAATGTCATCGCTGTATCCATTTTTTTCTATTGGAAGGTATCGTAATACGATCGTTTGCACTTAGTTTCGATGGCCGGATACTTATATTGGCCGAATGCGGCGTTTTTTACTGGAAAAATAATTATCTCACGTGTTAATCAAAGGCAAAATCGATTTCATCGCGGCGGAACCTCTTAGAATGGTCCGATTAAGCCCAAATTTGGACAGGAGTCTTGCTATAGCACCTAAATCCACATAATTTCAGGACAAGGTTCTGGATTGATATTTAAATAACAATTAATTATTATTGTTTAATTAATGAAAGAATTGATTAATGAGTGAATTAGTTGCATTCATCATTTTTTCTACCCATCTGGTTGCATTGTATCCCATTGAAAATTGTAAATCCATTACGTGACCGATCTTTCGAATTAAAACAATTTTTTTACGTTTTTAATTATTGTTGTTAATAAAAAAAAATTCATCACGGTACCTATTTTTTTCTATTTCAAGGGAACGTAAAACGATCGATTGCACTTAGTTTCGATGGCTGGATACTTATATTGGCTGAATGCGGCGCTTTTAACTGGAAAAATAATTATCTCACGTGTTAATCAAAGGCAAAATCGATTTCATCGCGGCGGAACCTCTTAGGATGGTCCGATTAAGCTCAAATTAGAACAGGAGTCTTGTTATCGCATCTACTTCAAATGTGGAGAGTTTCGCAAAAACTTTTTTTCCTAAAAACCAGTCTAATATGCATATTAGGGTGGCTTGAAAAAAAAAGTTTTTTTTCGATTTCGATCAAAATACATTCACTGCAAAGTACCTTGCATCCGGGTAATTCACTCCAAAGATGAAAAATGGAAAGTGGATTCTCCGGATGCAGGATACTTTGCAGTAAATTTATTTTGATTGGAATAAGAAAAAAAGTTTTTTTTTAAGCCAACCTAATCCATATACATGTGTTAAATTCATCAATCGGGTCTCAATGATTGATTCAGATTGTCGAATCTTCGCACGGTTTGTTGACAACGGTAGCATATCAATTGGGACCGAAGAGTACTCCGGTTTACGCGCTCGAGGGTTCCGTAGCGATCGCGGGTGCGGCCATGCAATGGCTCAAGGACAATCTCGGAATTCTGGACGATGTTCGAGATTGCGAGGCGATGGTTGAAAAAATTCCTACGGACAATCGGGTTACTTTTGTCCCGGCTTTTGCCGGATTGTACGCTCCTTACTGGCGAAAGGATGCAAGAAGGTGGGTTTCCATGAATCCGGACGATCGTATCTCTCGGCTTTGAACGATAAATTTAAATTCCAATTAAAATAATTAATCAATGAACAATGATAATAATTATTCTTCGATCAATAATTAATAATGATGAATAGAACTGAATAACCTAACAACAGAAAATAATAATAACATTATTTTTATAATTATTTAATACTCAGATTATATTTGGTCAATAAATAATTAATCAATAAGCAGCAATAATTATTCTTCAATCACTGATTAATAATGATGAATATAACTATATAACCTAATAATAAAAAATAATAATTGATTAATCATAATTAAGTTATTTAGTTATCATTGATTATTCAAATTATATTCATTTAATAAATAATTAATCCACAAGCAATAATAATTATTATTCTATAATCAATAATTGATAATGTTGAATATAACTTGATAACCTAATAATAAAAAATAATAGTTCATTAAAAATAATTAAGTTATTTAATTATTATTTTTTATTTCAATAATATTCATTTAATAAATAATTAATCAATGAACAATGATAATAATTATTCTTCGATCAATAATTAATAATGATGAATAATACTAAATAACCCAATAACAGAAAATAATAATTCATTGATAATAATTAGATTATTTAATAATTATTCAATACTCAGATTATATTTGGTCAATAAATAATTAATAAATAAGCAACAATAATTATTCTTCAATCACGAATTAATAATGATGAATATAACTATAGAACCTGATAATGAAAAATAATAATTCATTAATCATAATTAAGTTATTTAATTATTATTTATTATTTACATTATATTCATTTAATAAATAATTAATCAATAAGCAATGATTATTATTATTCCTTAATCAATAATTAATAATGATGAATATAACTAAATAACCTAATAATATAAATTAATAATTCATTAATGATAATTAAGTTATTTAGTTATGATTGATTATTGGCATTATATTCATTTAATAAATAATGAATCAATAAGCAATAATAATTATTATTCTTTAATCAATAATTAATAATGATGAATATAACTAAATAACCTAATAATAAAAATTGATAATTCATCAATAATAATCAAGTTATTCAATAATCATTTATCATTCAAACAATATCCATTCAATAATTGAATCAAATTAACGATAAGTATTTTATAACGCAGCGTTATTTGTGGAATAACCGAGGATACAACGAGCGCGCATATCGTTAAAGCGGCGATGCAAGCGGTGTGTTTTCAAACGCGAGATATACTCGAGGCGATGACCGAGGACACGGGTTTGGTTCTGTCAAAGCTTCTCGTCGACGGTGGAATGACCAACAATAATTCATTGATGCAAATGCAAGCCGATATTTGCGGAATACCAGTGGGTAAGTTCTTCTGGAAAACAAAAACAATGAAAAAAAAAAAAAAAAAAAAAAAAAAAAACAACAACAACAACAACAACCCCAACAACCACGTGCTGGAGTGACGATTAATTCTCATCCTCATCCGCAACACGACGTAACGCGTAGTCAGGCCTCTGATGAGTGAGACGACGTCGCTTGGGGTCGCCATAGCGGCTGGTAGTGCCGAAGGAATTAGAAAGTGGGACGTCAAGCTCGACGCTTCCGTTCCGAGCGATACATTTTCCCCAACTATTACGGAAAACGGTGAGCCTCATCGATTCTTTATTTTTCGTTTACATTTATTGGAATGGGAAATAAAAAAAAAAACATTTTATTATAAATTGCATTTTTTTTTGTTTTTTATGACAGAGCGAGATATTTTGTACTCTCAGTGGAAAAAAGCCATCGAGAGAAGTTTGGGGTGGGACACGTGCTCCCGACCGAATGGTAAGTATGTTTATAGGGGCTTTTTGGGGGGAAAAATTTATTTTTCGCGGCAATTATTTATTTTATGGTGAAGTGATAGATCGTCGTTGGTAAGTAGATTTACCAAGAATTACGTGCAAATTGGCAAATATTCTGCAGTACCTCACGCCTTAAGGGCTTGACGGAATTCGATGAAATTTGGAGGATTTATCGATCAAGAACCAATCTATATCTCATGTTTTTCCCAAAAAAATTTCAGATGAAGATTTTTTTTATCGTAAAGAAATCCGCGAAATTTTTTTGTGATTTTGAGAAAAACATGAGACATAGAATTCATCATAGAATTCATCGAATTCCGTTCAGTCGTTCAGGCGTGGAGTACGGCAGTATATTTGCCAGTTTACACGTAATTCTTGGTAAATCTGCTTACCAACGGCGATTGGTCACTTCACCTTAAAGTATCTTGCTTCCGTAGAATTCTGCAGAAAAATGAGCCTGTTCGGACTATTTTCAGGCGTTGCCCGGACTTTTTAATGTTTTTACGTTTAAATGAGGTTGCTCAATAATTTTTTTATCGAATAAATGTGAATCCTACCATCAAATTGAGCTTCGACGAAATGAACAACGAATGATTTTGTTGTGTTAGGCCCACTCGAAGTCGGTAAAATTCAATAATAATATAAGAATAAAAATTAAAAACATTGATTAATGATTTTTATGATTAATTATTATTTTTTGTTAAATTTTCTGACTTCGAGTGAGCCTAAGGCAACAAAATCGTTCGTTATTCATTTTGTCAAAGCTCATTTTTGTCGCACAATTCACGTTCGTTGGATTAAAAAATTATGACTCCATATAATTCTGATCCACTATCGTTAAAAAATCCGGGCAACACCTAAAAATTTCCCGATCAGGCCCATCTTTCTGCAGGATTCCCTAGAAGCGAGATACTTTCAAGCAAATCATTGCCACGGAATCCGAATTTTTTTTTTCAAAACACCCCAACGTTTATCGTTCAAATTACGAGCTGTGACAAAAATATTTCCAAAAAATCGCAAACCATATTTTCTTTCAGCTGGTTCAATCGGTCTGCATACGGCGACTGCACCCGGATTGTTTATAATTGGTACAGTAATATTACTTTTATTGGCAAACTACAGATCGATTGGATGAACCAATTGTGAATGAAAAAAGAAAACCGAACGTTGTATGAATCTTGTTTGAATGAATAATGTAGTCCGAAACGGGCGCAACTCGGATTGATTCCTGTGCCTTTCTTCCGTTTCATTTCGTCAAATCGCGTTGTCTAGTTTCAACGGTGTAATTGTTCCGAAATTAGGGTGGAGTTTGTTCCGACGAAGTCGTTGGTTTTTCCAATTCAACGACGTTAACTTCGGGTTGAGTGTTTTGTATCGCGACGTTCGATGTTTTGGGCTGGTTCGCAGCGACTTTTTCGGGAAATATCGGTTGACTCGGTAATAGTAATTTTGGATTCGTTGCTTTGGATTCATTCGCCATCGGATCATTGTGATTCATGTTATCCTAGATGAGAGATTAGGGAAGAAAGTAAGAAAAAAAAGGAATAACCAAAAGAAAACAGTTCGTTATTGGATCCTTGAGGGTTTAGGCCACGCTAGAATTTGCGAAAAATCGGTTTTTTTTTTTTTTTTTAATGGTCCCTTAGGATCTTAAAAATGATGTCGCAAAAGATTATGGCCCGGAAAAATTTCTAAGTACTCGTTTTTCGAATTTGAGGACAAGGCAGCCTGGTCCGCAACGACCGCAGCTCAAAACTTCTAACGGATTCATCTCAAAACTGCATTTTTTAAGTTGGCCGGAAATATAACTCAGACAATTTTTAAGCGATTCAATTGAAATTTTGAACATATCTTTGAAAATATATTGTCTATAGAAGTACGTAAGGTTTTTTTCTTATATTGTATAGTTCATCTGTTATCAACAAGTTTCTGACGATTTTCAGGCAAATATTGCACTTTTCATTTTAGAAGTGCGCCATTTGGCCAAAAATCAATGTACCGGAAAAATCCTACGTACTTCTATAGCTGTCGTTATATATCATCGAAATAAATTAATTGGCTCATCATAATTCAAAAATTACGGAAGCTGTTTGTCCGGCCCTGGACTCTGGAAAAACGGAGGTCATCGCAAAAACGCTGCACAGCCGCCATTTTGAAATTAATCGGTTTAAAAAAATTATTATAAACAGTCACTGATATGTATGATAAACACCTTTTCTTGTAATCTCGATTTATTTTGTAGTTTTTCTGAATAAAATTTTTCCAAAAAAGCTTATTTTGTCGGCCTCTAGAGTGGCCTAATCCCTTAAGAAAAACGAATGGTCTCGAAAACCGATGATTTTTCATTTGACAAACCCATGATTTTTCGGTGCTGTCAATATTGTTGGAACCGGAAGTAGCAGCGAGCCACGGATCCGCTCGAATATTCGCGATTTTCAAACGATATCTTTGTGGCGTCAATATGCGAGTGATCAACGAACGGCAGGCGTTCGATGTCTTTGGTACTTTCGGGAAGGTAACTTTGTTTTGAACTTGCTGAGAAACATCACAGAAGTAACGTGGAAAATCATTGTCTCGTATTAATCATTTTTTTGTATGATTTATTTTACCCTCTGGTCGGCATTATTTTCCAGTTTGTCGTTGATCACACCTGGGGCCTTGTGGGACCCCAGATTTCTATCTTTGACAAAATAGAAATCAATAGGTGATCTTAGCACATTCTTTCGTTTTGTCAACGTGGTCAAAGCACTGAATCTATATTTTTTTCTCGTTGTTCGGACCTTTGATTTAGTAGAAAAATTGTATCGATTAGTTATTTTGTTTCGTTTTTATCTCAATTAAAAAATGCAAGAACAATAAGCGCAAAGCGAAATCTTGAAAGAAAGACAGTGTCAAAATCGGTTAGCCAAATTTCGTTCTGGTCATTTTCCACTGAAAAATCGCGCGTCTTGTTCTTCCATTTTTTAATTGGGATAAAAACGAAACTAAATAACTAATCGGTACAATTTTTCTACTAAATTAAGGTATTACTGGATGGTTACTAATAAATGTCAGAAATTCTTGCAAATTTGAGAAATGATAGTTTTTGATTGAATAATAATACATGAATTATTTCAGATTTTTTTCACTGAATGGTTTAGGAGTTATAAATTTGTGAATTTAACACGGTCTCTTATGGCAGAACCACTTCTGCAGACGTTAATGACTGCAAAATGAATGGAACTAAATTTCAGAAAATTCTGAAAATATTATATCATGAAGATTTAGGATCGACAGATCGTTATGCTTAGTTTCAAATTAATCGTCTGAGTAATTGTCGAAAAATTAGTTAAAGTAATGAGGAGAATCGACTGAAACAGTTGAAACATTATATATATATGAGGCATTCCACGTCAACTCAGACGGTCAAAACCCTGACCCCTGCCGATTTAGTTCGTGATTTTTTGTTGGCTTCCATTTCACCCCCAAAGTACCCCCGATTTTTTTCAGAATTTTCGTATCCCCGTACAACCCTTAAAAAAATTCAAAACCACCCCCAAATGAAGAAAGGCGTACTTGGACATAATTAATATCTTTGATTTTTTTTGTGTGATATCAGTAGGTCAAAAAATAAACTTTGCCAAAATTCCAGAGTGGGCTCTGTATTGCAACTATATTTTAGAAAAAAATAAATCGGACGGTCAAAACCTGATCTTTGCTAATTCAGTTCTCGATTTTTAGTTGAATTTAGTTTCACTCCAAAAGTACCCCTGATTTTTTTCAGAATTTAAAATATCAACAAAATCTACTATTCAATGTACTGAAATCCTTAAAAAAATTAAAATTTTTAATTGTGTCCAAGTACGTCTTTCCTTATTTGGGGGTAGATTTTAATTTTTTAAAGGGTCGTAGGGGGATCCGAAAATTCTGAAAAAAATCAGGGGTACTTTTGGGGTGAAACTGAATTCAAAAAAAAATCGAGAGCTAAATCAGCAAAGATCAGGTTTTGACCGTCCGATTTATTTTTTTCTAAAATATAGTTGCAATACAGAGCCCACTCTGGAATTTTGGCGAAGTTTATTTTTTGATCTACTGATATCACACAAAAAAAATCAAAGATATTAATTATGTCCAAGTACGCCTTTCTTCATTTGGGGGTGGTTTTGAATTTTTTTAAGGGTTGTACGGGGATTCGAAAATTCTGAAAAAAATCGGGGGTACTTTGGGGGTTAAATGGAAACCAACAAAAAATCAGGAACTCAATCGGCAGGGGTCAGGGTTTTGACCGTCTGAGTTGACGTGGAATGCTTCATATATAATGGTGTTGCTCGTTGTAGCGCGTGAAGATGGTTATTTCCGTTGTACAGTCATTGACAAAACGTCAGTCAACCACACGCCAATATCGTCGAATTTGACTTCAATTCTTATTAAAAGTAGATAATTAATATTTCTAAGTGTTAATTTAATATTACTTTAGCTATTTGTAAGGCCAAACATGTACGGCATGTTCTAGAATTGCCAATCCACGATTCGCCGGTTTTGGACTAACTTTTTGCCCGATGATCCGTCCAGTAAGACCTTAAAGGTGGAAGTCCGAACAACAAGAAAAAAATATAGATTAGGTGCTTTGATCACGTTGACAAAACGAAAGAATATCCTAAGATCACCTATTGATCAAATCCGCAATGACTTAGTTGCCAATCCAAAATGTTCGCATTCGTTTTTTTCACACAATAAATAGTAAAATTTATTCGTTGAAAATTAAATAATGAGATAATCTATGAAAAAATATGATAACTCCTATTTTTTTTAATGGTGAAAGGAAAGATGCAAAAAAAATATGTCCAAAGGTCGCCACTTTTCTAATTCCTTGGGGTCACCCAGGACCCCGCTCGTGACCAGAGGGCTGAAAAAACGAGATTGAACGTCGGTTGGGTAAAATACCTTTAAAAGTTGTGCATAGTTGGTGTCATCGAATGGCAAACAACCGTAGACCATGGTGTAAAGAACCACCCCCAATGACCACGCGTCCGACAATTGCGGCTGATAAGGTATACCCCGAAGAATTTCGGGAGACGCGTACGCGTAACTGCCGCAAAACGTCTCGCTCAATTGTGCAACACCGTTTTTCGGTTTCATGTGTCCCCGGGCGAATCCGAAATCCGACAATTTGATATTGTAATCTTGATCCATCAGTAGATTTTCGCATTTTATATCCCTCAATATAAAATTATAGCATTCGGTATATACTCTTTTTTTTTTTAATTCCAGTGATTTACTATTTTAATTCTTAGTCTGTTACGTTATTTTTGGCAGTTTTACTCTGTAAGCATGAGACACTCGTGTTTGGCGCTTTGGAAAGTTTTAGAGCACTCTAAAGTGCTCTAAAAATTCTGGAAAAAATCACTAAATCTCATCAACAATCCTAGTTTAATGATCAATTATTATATTGCCGCAATAATCATTTGTTTAAACAATATAATCGTATGAACAAAAAAAAACGTAAATAGCGCGACGTTATGGCGAGGCACGAGTGACCCATGGTTACTAGAGTGGTTCTTAATTGGATGATGTCGGAATTTCCGTGGTTTCCGCCTTCAAAAGTAATCAACGTAAATAGAAAAAAAATTGGTCGCAATCGGGAATTTGTCCCATAAGTGTAACCCAGGGCGACGAGCAAATTACGTGATAAATATTAGATTCACGAAAATTCTACAAGAGACCTTTTTTGTAGAACATTGAATTTCCTACAAAATTGTCGGTGAACATTTTTTTATCGTGTATAGTTTTGAAGTAATAAAAATGTTTCCAACAAAATCCCAAATGCATGCATTTTCACTTCCAAAATTCGATTGCCAGTCGCCTTGGGTTAGACTTATCAGACAAATTTCCGATTGCGTCCAATTTTTTTTCTATCTATGTTGATTACTTTTGAAGGCGAAAACCACGGAAATTTCGATATCACCTAATTAAAAACCACCATAATGGTTACAGACTAAGGGACTCAACTATTATTATAGTATTAACCTGTGAACGACTCCACGTTCGTGGCAATAATCTACGGCATCGGTAAGTTGGGCCAACCATCGACGACTTCGAGGTTCATCGATAAACACATCTCGACAAATAACGTCCAGCAAACTGCCATTGTGAGCAAACTCCATAATTATGTAAACGCTGTGAAATTATCAAAAATTCAATGAATCGTATATTCGTATATGCCAGGGTGTCCCTTAATACGGTCAGGTTGGATTTCTTATGCTTCTAACTTCTGTTACGATTCGTGGCATATAAAAAAAATTAATCTGGGCGAAATCGGTGACCCCTACGACATTTCCATTTGAATAAAATTGCTATTTTCAATTGTAGAATATATTTTTACACTTTTCGATCTACCAGAGGGGATGAACATTTTTTTTTTCAGCAATCTTATCATTCCCTAAACCCCTAAAACCTTGAATCCCCTTATAGGGTTCTTAGACTGCTACAGAACCCTTGAAAAACCTTGAAAACAAAAGTTAATTGAATCAAAATAATAATTAATTGAGTCATTTAATCGTGGTTGAGCTCATCAGCGGTGAAAATCCAAAATGACTATGTTAAGAGATACATTATATTTTTAATTCCCATATTACGTACGATACGTATATACGGTCGTGAGCATTAATTCAACTAACCGATGAGTCGTTTCTATCGCTTGAAGAAAACGAATGAGGTGAGGATGCTTGAGACCTTTCACCACTTGAATTTCGCGGGGCAAAAATTTTTTCAAATAATCCTCGGGCGCTTGAAATTTCGAAACTATCTTGACCGCCACGTGACACTCGTGTCGATCGGACTTTGCAATCTACGTATAAACGTCGAACATTCACTAAAACAACGTTTACGTTATATTTTTCTGGCGATTTTAAAAATACTTAATCTATACGAAGACACAACGTTGTAGTTGCGAACTATTCATATAGAATAAATACCGCAAATATCGCGTACGGAAACATTTCCGCAATTATACTGAAAATATACGGAAATATAGTTTTTTAATCTAAAAATATACTTATTCCATACCGTAATTTTACGGTATAATATTCGTATGAATTTCGTTTAAGGTGAAGTGATACGTCGCCGTCGGTAAATAGATTAACCAAGAATTACCTGTAAATTGGCAAATATTCTGCAGTACTTCACGCCTTAATGGCTGACCGGAATTCGATGAAATTTGTTGGATCTATGTAAAATCGACCAACCTATATTTCATATTTTTCCCAAAAAAATTTCAGATAAAAAATTTTTTTATTGTAAAGAATCCCGCGACATTTTTTTGCGAATTTGAGAAAAACATAATATATAGGTTCGTCCTCGATCGATTCTACACAGATTCTAAATATATACATTTCCTTCTAGTATTATCATCGTTAATTTCTAGTATAATACTCTGATTTTACTGATAATACTTCATCCAAGAAATAAACCAAAAATATACCAGGACAATCGGTGCAATCTTATCCGCCAGGATATGGATTATATTATCATATTTATCATTTTACCTTTACCGTCGCGTACGAACCAGCTCCAATAGTCCTTCCCAGAGCATAACCGTGTGATTCGAGAACCGTTGGTTTACGTATGTCTTTACCGCTCGACAATTTTTCATGACCATCGTTACTGCTCGCTTCGACGTCATAACTACCAGCTACCGATATTTCCGTATTATCGTTTAATTTCGTCTCGTTCGTCGGCACTCTTGCCATAATCTCTCAGTACGCGCTTCCAATCTACATCTCGGTAATTTCATCTTTCAAAATTTACGTTCGACATCTCGTTCGAACAACGTGATGGATGCCAAATGATGTTGGCGATAAAAGCGCTTTGTGTTTATAAAACAATTGCATATTACATGGATCAAGTTTAAGACGCAATGTAAAAGCAATATCGGGTGAATTTTAAATTTCCCGCTAAAACATCTCGCGAAATGTCATGACGCGACGCCTGTGGCCAATTTTTGAACCAAAAACGCTTGACCTTGTTAAGCACTTCGACGCGAGTATCCATGTTTGACGACAACAAGCGAAAGAGCTCGTCGTGTCGTTGTAAACGTTGTAAACCAACGACAACTTATTCTGTAATTACAAATAATCGTTCGTAATGGCAGACGTTTTGGACATCGATAATGCCGAAGAATTTGAGGTCGATGACGAAGGAGACCGTAAGTTTTAACCAAATTTCCATCCCTGCGTAATAAAAATCTATAATTTTTGACAACGCATAACCTCAAAATATTGAATTTTTAACCCTCGTTGGAATATCCATGATTGGTTCGCATCAGAGGGTATCGCACGATTGAAGGAAAAGGCGAAAAAGAGGAAAGGCAGAGGACACGGAGCGGAATTGGCGTCAACTCGCGGTGACGTTGGTCATCACGAATCGTCGGGTGTCGTTGATGAAGACGAGGACGAACCTGGACCAAAGCGATGTAAGTATCTTTGATTTCACACCGACGTTCTTTTATCGAGAAAAAATTGATTACGGTATTGTCGTTTGATTTCCCAGCGGTCGAAGGATGGATACTTTTCATAAACTCCGTCCACGAAGAGGCTCAGGAAGACGACATACAAGACAAATTTTCGGAATTCGGTCAGATTAAAAATCTGCATTTGAATCTGGACAGACGTACGGGATTTTTGAAAGGTTACGCACTGGTGGAATACGAAACGTTCAAAGAGGCACAAGCGGCGAAAGACGCTCTCAACGGAGCGGACATCCTCGGCCAAGCCATATCGGTCGATTGGTGCTTCGTCAAAGGACCAAAAAAGTTAGTACGCTCTACTGCGGTTTTCTACGAGTTTGTTTTCATCGACTCTTGTATTTTATCGTTGAATCGATTGTTTTCAGAATCAAAAAGAGAAGCCACAGGAGACGATAAGCAGGAGCCAACGTACGATATTCCCCTGACGATTCCTAACGATCGTCGTGCTATTGATACACACATATTTATATATATCATCGACGACAACAAAGAAACATCAATGATGAACCGACGAGATATGTACGATAAATAACTATAATAACACGATGTAAAACCGAAATACTTTTCGTTTGTTAACTACTTTATTTCATTACAATGATTATGATAATAAAAATTAAAGTTTCTTCTTATTGAATAATTGCGTTTGACGAACGATCGAGGGATGTCAATGGACACGCGAAGGTTGGATTGATTTAAGCGTAATAAATGAGATTGGCCTTCTTCTTGGCTTGAACCTCATTGATCGCCTCCATGAGGTCTTCGTGCGTAACTGCGGTTGCGTTGCGCCTGAGTGCGATCATACCCTGGAAAAATGATGAAAAATATATCGGCTGCTGTCGAAGACGATCAAAAAGAATGAATAAATGGAATGAATGTTATTTAAATGACTTACCGCTTCCACACAGACGGCTTTACACTGTGCTCCATTGAAATCGTCGGTCGATCGTGACAATTCTTCAAAATTAACATCCGGATACATGTTCATCTTTCGCGAATGAATTTGCATTATACGAGCACGAGCTTCCTCATTCGGATGTGGAAATTCGATTTTTCTGTCCAAACGTCCCGATCGCAAAAGAGCAGGATCGAGTATGTCGACTCGATTAGTCGCAGCGATTACTTTTATATCAGCGGTGGAACTGAATCCGTCCAACTGATTTAGCAGTTCCAACATGGTTCGTTGTACCTCTCGATCACCAGCTTTTTCCGAATCGAAACGTTTAGTTCCAATCGCATCCAATTCGTCGATGAAAATAATAGCCGGAGCTTTTTCTTTGGCCAGAGAAAAAGCGTCTCTGACGAGTTTTGCACCGTCGCCGATGAACATTTGAACGAGTTGCGGACCGGCGAGTTTAAGGAAAGTCGATTTAGTTTGTGCGGCGCAAGCTCTGGCCAATAAAGTTTTTCCAGTACCCGGAGGTCCGTAGAGTAGGACGCCTTTGGGCGGTTGTATGCCCAAATTTTCGAATTTTTCTTTGTGGGTCATCGGCAATACGACGGCTTCTATGAGTTCTTGAATCTGCTTGTCCAAACCGCCGATGTCAGAATACTGTTCGGTCGGCCTTTCGTCCACTTCCATGGCTTTTACGCGAGCGTCGTATTCGGCCGGCAGAGTCTCAAGCACGAGATAACTGTCTTTGTTGACGCCCACTAGATCGCCCGGCTTCAAACATTCCGCATCGACTAGTCCGATAACCGGCAAAAAATAAGTCTGACGCGTAGACGTTTTAATAACCGCGCATTTGCCCTTTCTCTGAGCATCCAAATCGACCACCGCTCCGTCTTCTTCTCCGCTGTCTTGCGGATCGACATCCAGCAATTCAATTACGTTGGATACCAGATAAGGCAAGGTTTTGTTGACTTTTATTTTTTCTGTATTTTCTTTTATCTTGTCATTTTGAGCTTGCAATTCGTGCGATATTCTCATTACTTCGCTCTTCATTATTTTTATTTCGTTGTCCAGAAGACGAGTGCGAGATACTATCTCGTCGGTGGACATGCGAAGAACATCTTCGCTCAAGCTTTCCTGGCAACGACAAACATGATTAGTCAATACGGAGTTAATATAACTATGAAAAAATTATTTGGTCAGTCAATGATAATTAGATTAATCTATTCAGTCGGATTATGTTTTCAACAGTCCGTGACTAAAAACCGCAAACAAATCCGGTCGAAACAACTCTGCCTATGGCTAAAAAACTGACTGAAACATATTTATCACAAACAATTTCTTCCCAAAACCTGTTCTAAACATTAACACCAACCCCCTTAAGATTGCAATCTTGAGGAAAACATCAAAACCGTATTAATAATTGATGGAAGAAATTTAATTACGTTGCCCAAAAGCCCAATCCACAATAATCCCAAAGAACCTAAACCTAAAGAACGTTTTGTGCAGGAGTCGTTTTAAATCAGATTGCAGAAGAAAAGAGTCTACGTCGATAAGAGTTTTCTTTAAACGAGTTTATTCTCAACCGGGTTGTTTTTTGGAATTAGGAAGGACTACGTGCATGATGGTCGAATGAAATCGCTTGTCATTCGCCATACATAACCTCGTTTTTGTGTTGCTTCTTCCGGACTATCATTGATAATAAATACCTCTCGATCTTCCCATATCGATTTGTCTTCCAAAGTAGCCATTTATCGCGTCGATAATACGTCCAAAAGAATGTTGAAATCCAAGATTTTTGTCTATAACAGCCGTTGTACAATTGGCGTTGCGATAATCAGAATCAATCGGAGTATCAAAAGTGTGATCAAAGCGGTCGGCAAAAGAATCGTTTCAGTTGCACGGTTGTCCGTAGCGAGCGAGAGTGTCATCGACGGTGTTCATGGACATGTGGACCGATAATGCTGCGATAAAAGTGTTATCGCGATAGAAAGAGAGAAGACTACGGATGGCTCTGATCCTCCCTTTTCTAGATAAAGCTGATTGGTGGAAATTATCTATATCTCGACCATTTCGACCAACCAGCTTCAAGTTGAAAGAGAGAGGCTTAGAACCACTCATTAGTTTCTATCTTTCTATCACGATTACACTTTTTCTCGCAGCATCACCGGTCCATATGCACATCTCGACGATGATGTCGGCTACGCTCGGCAATTCTCGGCCGTGCTCGGCAATCTCGGGTGTTCCCGGTGCACATCGCAACACACTGATCGCAACTGATTTGATTGGACCGATTGGGGACCATCGAGCAGTCAGCAGCAGTCGGTCCATTATTTTGGTCTCTCCGCATTTTAGCCATTTGCCATTTGCGATAATCGCGCGGCCCCAACGGGCTGTCCGTTGTCGTCATCGCCTTCGTTGTTGTTATCGTCTGTTCGAGAGTCCGAGCGTGCTCAAAGGACTCGCTCGATAGCAATTCGTTCGCGCACGCCGTACGCGACATCCTACAAACCATGTTGATCAATCTATTTTATCACGTTTGAACATTATATTTCAATTGACTTTCGTTAACGGCGAAAAGCTTGACGATTAAATTGAAATAAATATTTGTAAATCGGAGAAACAATCTGATGGGGGACGAGAGTTATTATCACCGACCCCCGCTCAATGCAAATGGCGAGGCAATGACAATGGATGCAAATGGTAATGGCAAACGTTTGGTACTGAAATTAAGAGACATGGTTCAACGAGGAAGACAGGATTCGGATGTACGTTTTTTTTTTGCGTTGTGTATAATTTTTTTTTGACATGTCGATGATTCAACGATATTCTGATTTTTCCAATGATTTCGCAGGACGGAGACGAATGCACGGATCTTGATTTTGTTTACGACGATACGGACAACCACGTCAATGAGATTGCCGAACTCTACAGTTATACGGAGCAATACGAATTGCAACTCAATGTCAAGGTAATTTTAGTCGTCGACGGACGTCGTCCAACGAAGATAAATTTTTAATACAATTTTTGTTTCAGGCGTTCGAAGATCAAATGGAAAGTTACAAAATACGAGCCGTGTGGCAGAGTCTGTCGCGATCCAATCAAAAATCGGTGATAAACAAATTGTTGGATCAATTGGAAGTGTCCAACAAACATTCGAGAATGAAAGCCGCTCGTTGTATTCTTTATTTGGCCCAAGGATGTTGGGGCGAGGTACAATCGGACAGAGAGCAGCAGGAATGGACAAAGACGAACGTTATGCTTTTGTACGAAGCTGGAATTTTTCCGGCGTTTGTGGAATTGCTCAACATTGAAATCGAGTAAGTATCGTTTGTTTAACTGGAATATTTTTGATTAGTGATTATTTGATTTTTCAAAAATATTTATCATTGATATTGCAGAAACAACACAGCCGCAACGTCGGCTATGAGAAAACTAGCCGTAAGTCTTGCGGATTCGGTCGATCTGCGAGTTATATTATCCGTATTGTACATAATTACCGAAGTAATGAGAGAGGAATCGACTAATATCGAGAACAGTATTTACAAGGAAAATATAGAATCGTTCAAAGAGGAACTTGGTAAATATTATGTATCGAACAATATATATACACTACCGACGGAAATTATCAGGCCAATAACGAGGTGCGCAAGCAAAAATCACTTCTGCGTTCTAACGTCGACAACTTTGCGACAAAGATAGCTAGGAACATTTTGTGAGCACCGTTCAAAAGCTTATAACTATTTGAATCCATTGATATTTAAAAAATTATATTTTCATCACAAAGCACTGAGGTAGTGTATAAAATAGATTGAAAAAAAAATCGGATTTTGCCAAATGTTCTATCTTGCCTTCAACTTATGGCCAAAGTTCGATAATTTTTTTTTTCAAGAATTTAAATTTTTTCACGCCTGATCTCTAAAACTTTAACTTTAATTTGCGCCCAAGAACTATAAAAAATCTTTACTGGTTTTTGAGTTATCATAAAAATTCTGCAAACGTGCGTGAATGAAGCGCGGGCCATCGATGCCACGAATCGACGATCTCGGTTGTTCGTTCTTTCGCGAAAGCAGGGCTGCAGTGGGTTACGCGTAGGGCCAGCGCTCGCATGGTGTGTTCTTTGCTCTGCTTCACGCGTGGCCCAATGCGATCCTGGCTCTGCGAGAAAACAAACAAGCGAGACTGTCGTCTCGTGCAATCGATGACCCGCGCTCGAATCACGCACGTCTGCACAATTTTGATCATAACTCAAGAACCAGTGAAGTTTTTCCATGGTTTTTGGGCTCGAATTGAAGATGAAGTTTCATAGACTAGGCGTGAAAAATTTCAAATTTTTTAAAAAAATTTCCTAACTTTGGTCATAAGTTAAAGTCAAGATGGAAAAAGTCGGAAAAATCCGATTTTTTTTCCAATCTATTTTACACGCTATCTCAGTGTGCAGTGATGGAAATATTGATTAAAAAATATCAATGGATTCGGATATTTATAACCTTTCTAATGGTGCTTGCAAAAAGTTTCTAGTTTTTTTTGTCGCGAAGCTGTCGACGTTCAAAGGCAGAAGTGATTTTTGCGACCGCGCTTCGTCAGTGGCCTGATAATTTCCGCCGGTAGTTTATATGTATTAGAATGGTTCTTAATTGGGTAATGTCGGAATTTCTTTGGTATCCCCTTTCAGAAGTAATCAACATGAATAGAAAAAAAAATTGGTTGCAATCGGGAATTTGTCCGATAAGCCTAACCCAAGGCGACAAGCAATCGAATTTTATAGGGAAAAATGCATAAATTTAGCATTTTATTGGGGAAATTTTTTATTACTTAAAACCTATACATGATAAAAAAAATGTCCTATGAGAATTTGGTAGGAAATTTGATGCTCTACAAAAAAGGTCTCTTGTAAAATTCTCGTGAATCTAATATTTATTACGTAATTCGCAAAAAATGGTTTTTTTGAGCCAGCCATGAAAATCCAGCCATTTTTACGCAATAAATATTAGATTCACGAAAATTTTACAAGAGACTTTTTTCGTAGAGCATCAAATTTCCTACGAAATTGTTAAAGGATATTTTTTTAGCATGTATAGTTTTGAAGTAATAAAAAATTTTCCCAACAAAATGCGAAATGCTTGCATCGAAATTTATTTTCTATTTATGTTGATTACTATTGACGGGGGATAGCGAAGAAATTTTGACATTACTCAATTGAGACCCACCCTAATATGTATAGACCCGGAAATCACTGCACCCCTTGAGCCATGGTAAATTAACATTCCGAATCGTTTTTTTTTTCAATGCAGTAAATCCTTATGGACAAGAATTGCTAATCGTCAAATTGCTGGGCATGGTGACGTGTTTCTGCAGCGGTTCGGCTCCTCATTTTCCAATGAAAAAAGTTCTTCTCCTTCTCTGGAAGCTCATTCTAGTTTCTCTCGGCGGTATAGACGAATTGCGACGATTGAAGAAACTTTATCGGGAAGAAGCGAATCTCGATACGCAACAGGAGGACACGATAGAAACGGCGAAAACAATGAGAGCTAGTTCACCACCTTCGAGCGCTGGGGATTTGCTCGAAACGCAGAATCAGAAGCGTAACAACCGACCATTCCGAAGGGTTACACATTAATTATATATTTCTCTATCTTAATTATGACCGTTAGTTATTTTTAGGGTTCTGTTTTTCCAAAGGAAAAACGTAGCCTTTGTAAAATCACTCGCATGTCTTTTCGTCCGGCACAACCGATTTTATCGGGGACTGTGCGACGTAGAAACTTGGAATTTGGTGTAGTAATACATCTTACGAACCCACGTATTTTGCACTAGTGTTAACACGCAAAAATATTTTTAAAAGAATGAAGGGGGGAGCAAGTTAGGTTCTCAAAATTATTATTTGTTGAATTTTATATATCATATGAGGTATCCTTTGAAAGGGCTTGTTATGTGGAATACTTAAATAGATCTTATTAACTCACGTATTTTGCACTTGTTAACACTAAAAAATATTTTTATAAGAATTAAGAGGGGAGCAATTTAGGTACTCGAAATAATGATTTGTTGAATTTCATATATCATATGGGGTATCCTTTGAAAGGGCTTGTCATGTGGAATACTAAAATATTTTTTTCATTATTTTAAACAGCACATTTAATGAGATATTTTGAAAAATATGCGAAAACAGACTTTGCCCCCTATTTCCCAAGCTACTGGACGTAAACCGAAAGAAGAAATCAGGGAGAATCTTCCCTTACTCGAAGTTTATAGGAAAACTATAACAAAATTCCCCAGTTCCATCGCTGACCACATAATTAAGGGGGGGTAAAGGTTAATTCGGCGAAAAAGAAGCATGTGTTTAAGATTTTTTTCTGGCGATACAAATAGTGTGAATTTATTCAATGAATTTCCATATAATAATACAACATTTAAACAATATTTTCCTAAATTTTCATTCCAAAATATTGAAAATTAAGCGGGTGACAGTAAATCTCCAGAGGCGCCTCGAAAAAAAAGTTGCTTTGCGGTGTTCATCATAACTCGCAAAAGAATCATCTGAAACAAAAAAATCAAAATGCATTCGTTAAAGGAGATGTTTCTCAAGGTAATCACGAAAAGATTTTTTTTTTTTTTTCATTTTTGATTTTTTCGTAGCACTTGGAAGCCAAAAAAACCGATTTTCGCTATAAAAATCAGCTAATTTCTTGCTGTAAAATTAATAATTATTAAAGCAAAGAAAAAGCTCTCGACAATACCTGGTAAATTATGTAAAGAAGTAGTGTACAAAATTTCAAAACGATTGCTCCAGTAGATTTCGCGTTATCCCGAACACGGACTTTTTCGAGACGCCTCCGGAGATTCACTGTCACCAGCTTAATTTTCAATATTTTGGAATAAAAATTTAGGAAAATATCCTTTAAATGTTGTATTATTATATGGAAATTAATTGAACAAATTCACACTATTTGTATCCCCAAAAAAAAATCTTAAAAACATGCTTCTTTTTCGCCGAATTTACCTTACCCCCCTCCCCCCCTTAATTATCAAAAATACGTTACAAATCTCATTTCTCGAGTCGAACTTCGCACCTCACCGATTATTCAATCTTCGTTCACAGCAAAGTTTGATAAAACAAAGTTCCCTGGACGATCCGGGAATGGCAATGGAACTGGAGGGAACCGAAGACGGTGGCGGAGGTGGAACGTGCGGCAGTGGCGGAACAAACGCGGCCGAAAGCGACATGTTCGCGTCGTCCAAGGATCATTTGAACGTAACGGGAATGAAGTTCAATACGGAACCGGGATTTAATTCAGCGGGTTTTGACAGAAGAAGAGAACCCATGAGACCGTTGACTCCGCCACCGCCCAAAGGCAAACGTTTGCCATGGGCACCGAAAGTTCGACAAAGAGACGTCGACATGTTTTTGGACGTTTCGAGATTGAAATTCGTCGGTTACAAATTGGAAAACGACAGCGTGAGCTTGGCCGGTTTGCCACAACCCATTCACGAGGGAGTCAACACTTTGAAACGGGTTAGTCGACGAATGATCGTTCATCATCGATGAATCGACGAAACCGAAACGTCGACGATTGTACGAAGAGCGACAAAATACCGGTACAAATATTGGCCGACGTTAAAACGCCAAACAAAAAAAGTTCATCGGGTTATTTAGGTTATTTGGGTTGGATTTAGTTTATTGAGTTTTTTTTTTTTAATACTTAATAGTAGGGGTGATACTTGATAGTGGGGGGATGTTTTTTTATTCCCTCGAAATTGAAGGGAGTTGAAGTATGAGGAGAAATAGTGGTTGACTTTAAATCTTAGGCCTGTACTTCTGTAATTGGTATTTTGACTACTTTCGAAGGTTTCGAGGCGTGAGTCTTTAGTTGTGAATTAAATTGATGTTGTCACGAGTGTTTTGGAACGGAATTTTCCTGTTTGTTTCAGATAAAATTATGAGACCTCGGTATCAAAAATGTTTTCTTATTTTTTGAGGAAAAAAAAAAAGAAAAAACTTCATATCTCGAAAAGAGCTATTTTTGTTTTGGTCCAAATTTTTTGTTATCTTCCCATGATTATTTTGAAGCTACTGTATAGACTTAGTGATAGAACTCAGAAATGTACGGTACCCAGAAATTTTTACAGTAGCTTCAGAATAATCATGGGAAGATTACAAAAAATTGGGACCAAAACAAAAATAGCTCTTTTTCATAATTTTCCCAAATGTCTGGGTACCGTAAATTTCTGAGTTCCGTCGCGAAATTTATACAGTAGCTTCAGAATAATCATGCGAAGATTACAAAAAATTTGGACCAAAACAAAAATAGCTCTTTTCGAGGTATGAAGTTTTTTGTATTTTTTTGCCTCAAATCATGAGAAAACATTTTTGATACTGGGATCTCATAATTTTATCTGAAAGAACGGGAAAATTCCGTTCCAAAACACTCGTGACAACATCAATTTAATTCAAAAATGAAGACTCACCACGCCTCGAAACCTTCGAAAGTAGTAAAAATACAGAATTACAGAATTACAGAAGTATAGTGAGAAATAAACCTAGAGCTCTAAGATTTGGAGTCAACCACTATTTCTAGTCATACTTCAAACTCCTTACAATTTCGAGGGAATGAAAAAACATCGGCTTAAAAGGGGGTTCTTTTCGTATCGAAATACCCCAGTCTTATCAAGAATAAATAACTTCATTATCATATCATATGCATATAATCTATTGAAGTTTATTTGTGTTTGTTGGTGTTTCGTCGTTGGCGAATAGTCGCATCGGCGTTTTGTTGCTCGGCTTATAGTCCTCGACGTTTTGGTTTCGGCGAGTTGTCATAAAACCTTCACCATCGCACCGGGTGCAATCCATCCGTCGATCGAGCGATTTTATCACCGGTTTTTCTTTTCTTTTTCATCGCTCTGCAAATTTTTTTTTACACGTTGCTATTTTATTTCTTGTAAATAAACATTTCGTAGTTCATCCGAAATGTTCCAAGCATGTTCTTGTAATTTTTTTAACCACTTCCGACGGATAGTTTGCTCAAAATCGACATTTCGGTGATATTATTTAGTAGCGTGACGGTGAAGGATTGATTAAGAGGTTATACGCAGTTGCAAGGCCAAAAAAACGTCATTTTTTACGATTTTTTTCTGAAAAGGGTTTTTATTTGACAAATACAAGAAGTATTGATAATTGTAGTGGTAGCTTTTAACTTTATATCAGCATTTTTTATTTTCAAAAATATTTACTTATTCTGATCCTGTAGACGATCTCCTGGAGGTCCTCCGAAAAAAGGTGTCTGGCGGTGAGCACGATATCTCCGGTTTGGATTATCTAAAATGAAAAAACCAATAAGATTCTATTAGTGGATAGATAAATCTAGATATTGATCGAAGGAATAGTCAAAATTTTAATTTTTGACAAAATGGCGGCTCCAAGAAGAAAAAATTCCAATTTTCGACCGAAATTTTTTCGTTGAACCGTTTAAAAAAAATAGAAATAATTATCGGAATCCTTATTCCTTCAATCAATACCTGAAGAATATATCTGAGAAGGTTGTGATAAAATTGCAGACCGATCGGTTGCGCCGTTTTTACGAAATCGTACTCACCGACATTGAAAACACCGTTTTGGGGAAAACGCCTTCAAAGTTTAAAAAATCGTTAAAAAATTATTTTTTTTTCAACTTACATGGAGTCATCTACGCCATAGCCATAAAATGAACCCTCCGCATCATTAGCAGCTTCTAATATTCCAATTATTCGTTGCATAAACGAAAAATCGATTTTTTTATATTTCCAACTGCGTATAATTCCTTAAATAAAACGTTCGTAATTTGTGAGTCGTCTCGTTGAACCGACGAAAAACGTGAATTTTTTTGATAACTCTTACAGCACATGTACACATCTTTGGCGGAAATTCAAATACAAAAGGAGGAAGAGATCGCGCGAAATCCAATGAGCACCCGGGAACCTCCGCTGCGACAAACACCCACCGAAATTTTGTATCAAGCCATTCTTTCGAATTTGCCGCAATACATGATCGCACTTTTGAAGATTCTCTTGGCTGCCGCGCCTACGAGCAAAGCGAAAACCGATAGCATTAATATTCTCGCGGATGTATTGCCGGAAGAAATGCCGTAAGATAAATCACCAACCCGATTCTCGTCAATTATTCATCTATCACGATATTTTTTCGTAACTTTAATTTTGTTTTATTTATCAATTGCAGAATGACCGTTTTACAATCGATGAAACTCGGAATCGACGTGAATCGTCACAAAGAAATAATTGTAAAAGCCGTATCGGCGATTTTACTTCTGCTTTTGAAACACCTGAAACTCAATCACATATATCAGTTTGAATTTATGTCGCAACATTTGGTATTTGCCAATTGCATACCGCTCGTGTTGAAGTTTCTCAATCAAAACATTCTCGCTTACATCGAAGCCAAGAATGTGTGAGTGGTTTGTTCTATATTTTTTACGGATAAAGCCCGATATCGGCTAGATCTACCTGGAGTAAACCGCGTTATATCCACTTTCGTTTGGGTAAAGTTCGAAATATATTTGATATATTATTATTTTTATTATTAATATCATTATTATCATTATTATCATTATCATTATTATTATTATTATTATTATTATTATTATTATTATTATTATTATTATTTTTATTATTATTATTATTATTATTATTATTATCATCATTATTATTATCATTATTATCATTATTATCATTATTATCATTATTACTATTATTATTATTATTATTATTATTATTATCATTATTATTATTATTATTATAATTATTATTATTATTATTATTATTATTATTATTATTATTATCATCATTATTATTATTATCATTATTATTATTATTATCATGATTATTATTATTATTATCATCATCATTATCATCATCATCATCATAATCATCATCATCATTATTATTATTATTATTATTATTATTATTATCATTATTATTATTATTATCATTATTATTATTATTATTATTATTATTATTATTATTATTATTATTAATTATTATCATTATTATTATTATTATTATTATCATTATTATTATTATCATTATTATTATTATTATTATTATTATTATTATTATTTTCATATATTCAGGTTATTATTATTTAGGTTATTCGGATAATGGAAAATAACATAAATAATAATAACCTAAATAAATGTAAATGTAAGGCTATTGAAAATCTTTTCTTTATCTTGTTTCAACAAATAGATTATAGTATCCTCTATTTAAGCAGTATACAGTGATCTCACTTTTATTTGTAAAATGTGTTTTTTTTCAAAACGACTTCGAACTCGGAATTTCGGACTTAACCTAAGCGAAAGCGAACGCAACGCAGTTCACCCGGGTAGATCTAGATCCACCCGTTCATCGGACCTCACCCGTAACATATTCATTGTAAAATTAATTTTTATTACGTACGAATTTTCTTCAATGTCCGCAATGTGATTCGTAAATAGCATTCCACTCCTGGATTTTCCAATTTGCGTGATCGGCGATCAACCGGAATTGACGATAGAGAGTCTCGAAATCGGTGACAGCCAAACGTATTCCTGGCGAAACGTATTTTCGTGTATAAACCTTTTACGAATTCTCAACAAATTGACCAAATGGAAACACAGCCGAATAATGGTCAGTGATCGTCGATGACAAATCGTTATTTCCGTGTTTTACACAATTTTAAATTAAGAAAAATGTGTTTCAATGAAACGAAAAAATTTCAGATGCTCGTGGTATTCAAATCGGCCCCTATTTTGAAACGTACCCTTAAAGTTAGACACGCGATGATGCAATTGTACGTGTTGAAGCTTCTGAAGATGCAAACCAAGTATCTTGGACGACAATGGAGAAAAACTAATATGAAGACGATCAGCGTTATTTATGCCAAAGTTCGTCATCGTTTGAACGACGATTGGGCGTATGGAAATGGTAAGATCGCGTTTGTGGCAGCAATGGAAAACAAGTTGCAAGTTTAAACTTACAAATTGCTTCTTCTAAATTTAAGATATTGTACGAATTTTTTTAATGAGGAAATATTGTTTTCTCATAGAGGAAGGTATGTTATCGTGAACATTTTTTTTCGAGATCTTTGTTTCATTGTGTTCTACGTACCTGTAGCGAGTTTGGGCTCAATCTGTCAAAGCTGTCGTGAGTTGGAACGAAACGTTGATTTTTCGAAAAATTCGAATTCCTGTAAAATTTGAACTTCTCGATGGATTGGGCTGAAATTCAATACAAACAAACCTTGGGTACAAACCGATTTGTAACGAACTATTTGGATGAATAGCTCAAAATTTTAGATCGCTATCGTGTGAACTTTTTTTTTTTTTTTTTTTTTTTTTTTTTTTTTTTTTTTTTTTTTTTTTTTTTTTTTTGGTAATTTGAAAACGACATAAAATCCGAGCTGCAGCTTCAATCATGATGAAAATTAGAGTCAATAAAGAGATTTTAGAGCTGCACATGTCTGGAAAATTTGAGGGCTGTAGTTAAAAGCGTTCTCGAGTTGTACACGTTTAAATTTTGGGAGTCTATTACACGCACGCACACTAGGGTGGTTCTTAATTGGGTATCGTCGGAATTTCTTTGGTATCCCTCTTCAAAGGTAATCAACATAAATAGAAAGAAAATTGGTCGCAATCGGGAATTTGTCCGATAAGTCTAACCCAGGGCGACAAGCAATCGAGTTTTATAGGGGAAAATGCATGCATTTGGAATTTTGTTGGGGAAATTTTTTATTACTTCAAAAATATACATGATAAAAAAATTTCCTCTGATAATTTTGTAGAAAATTTGATGCTCTACAAAAAAGGTCTTTTGTAAAATTTCCGTGAATCTAATATTTATTACGTAAAAACGGCTTTTCATGGCTGGCTCAAAAAAGCCATTTTTTGCGAATTACGTAATAAATATTAGATTCACGAAAATTTTACAAGAGACCTTTTTTGTAGAGCATCAAATTTTCTACAAAAATATCAGATGGAATTTTGTTATCATGTCTAGTTTGTTTTGCTTTTTTAAGCCAGCCATGAAAAGACATTTTTTTCCCAAATTAATATTAAATTCAAATAAATTATTGCAAATAAATATTAGGTTCACGAAAATTTTACAAGATACCTTTTTTGTAGAGCATCAAATTTCCTACAAAATTGTCAAAGGAAATTTTTTTATCATGTATAGTTTTGAAGTAATAAAAAATTTCCCCAACAAAATTCCAAATGCGTGCATTTTCCCCTATAAATTTCGATCGCTCGTCGCCCTGGGTTAGGCTTATCGAACAAATTCCCTATTGCGACCAATTTTTTTTCTATTTATGTTGATTACTTTTGAAGGGGGATACCAAAGAAATTCTGACATTACCCAATTAACAACCACCCTAACGCACACACACACATACATCCGTACGTTTTCCCCAAATGTTTTTTTTTTTTTTTTTTACGTTTTACTACATTCCCAACTGAATGGCATAAAGATCTCAATGAAAAAAAAATTCACCATAACAGAGCTTACTCCAAGATCAAACAAGAAGAAACGTCATTAAATCGTGTTTAATCATAACACCCAGATCTCGAGGCGAGACCGTGGGACTTTCAGGCTGAAGAATGCGCGTTGCGAGCCTGCGTGGATCAGTTCAACAATCGTCGTTATCTCAATACCAACAGAGACGAACAATTGGAACCCGTTGACACATCGGTCACATCCGTGCTCGGTGTTAATGTAGAATTGACCGACGAATTCAAACAACATTACGAGCTATGGTTGCAACAAGAAGTATTTCAAACAACAATCGATTGGGACAAACTATTGGAATCGAAAAACTGTGACATCTGAATTCGTAATTGTCCCCCCCCCCCCTCCAAGTGTGTTATATATATATATACAAAAAAAAAACAAAAAAAAAATTATATCAGTGACTAACCAATATCGTTTGGATTTTGTATACGCGTTCCAATAGAAGATCCAAGCATAATAATATATTAAATGATAATAAATAATTATAAATATTGATAATAGAACATTTTGAATGGTCGAGTGATTATTTATTCGCACGCTTAAGGCGAAGTGATGCATCGTCGTCGGTAAGTAGATTTACCAAGAATTACGTGTAAATTGGCAAATACTCTGCGGTACTTCACGCCTTAACGGCTGAACGGAATTCGATGAAATGTTGGTGGATCTATGTTGAATCGATCAAGAACCAGGAACGGGCAAAATGTATTAAAAAAAATAAAAATACAAAGTGATTTTTCAATTTGTATTCTAACGACGTTAAAATACAAAGTGATTTTTCACTTTGTATTTTAATGACGTTAAAATACAAAGTGAAAAATCACTTCGTATTTTAACGTCAATAAAATACAAAGTGAAAAATCACTTTGTATTTTAGTCGCGTTGAAATACAAAGTGGAAATCCACTTTGTATTTCGATCGCGTTAAAATACGAAGTGAAGAACCACTTTCTATTTCTATCGCGGTCAAATACCGATTTTATTTCCACTTGAAATAAATTTTGTTGTGAAATGGTCAAGCACTTGACGCCGGAATAAATTCAAAGTGAATTCACTCAAAGAATTAACTAACTAACTAACTTAAGAATTAACTTAAGAATTGACTTGAATTTATTTAAAGTGGAAATAAAATCGGTATTTGATCGCGACTAAAATACAAAGTAAAAAATCATTTTGTATTTAAAATAAATTAAAATACAAAGTGATTTTTCACTTCTTATTATTTTATTGACGTTAAAATACAAAGTGATTTTTCTCGTTGTATTTTATTGACGTTAAAATACAAATTAAAAAATCACTTTGTATTTTAATGGTGTATTTAAATACTTTTTCATTTAATGGTGTCCATCCCTGTCAAGGACCAACCTATATCTCATGTTTTTTTCAAAATCGCAACAAAATTTCGCCGATTTTTTTACAACAAAACAAATCTCATCTGAATTTTTTTTTGGATAAAACTCGAGATATACAGTGAGTGTTAAAAGCATTCGGGCACCGACCATTTATTAATCAAATCACTTTTTTCAATGAATATTGATGATATTTTTTCGCTCAATAATTTCGGGTACTCTTGGTAAGGGTTAGCAGCAACGATTCCAGTCGACGGAACGACATTTCTTCCAATTATCACTGGGTAATTAATTAAATCATAGAAATGTTAGCGAAAATTAAAATTAAAATTCGTTTACCACGTGTCTTTGTTTAGAATATATCAGCGGCATCACCTCTCGGTCATTGGTACTAGTGAGCATGACCTTTTCAACAACTCTCCGTTCGAAAAAAAAACATTACTAGGCTTCTCAAAGCCAACGAAATGGGTCAGAAGTACTGCGAAACGCTTAAACAGGAGCGAAAAATTATAATTGGGCTTCATAACCAGTACGAATCGTTAAAAAAAATCAGTGAAGCTGTGGGGAGACCTCGAAGTACGATTTGGACTATAATAGATCGATACGGGAAACCCAAATCGATCATAAACAAAGCACGAAAAGGTAGAGCAGTTGTAAGTAAAACTAAAGCGTTTCTTTGTCATAAAAATGAAGATAAATGAAGATAAAGAAACTGAACTCAAGATAAACATATGTGCAAACTCGGTGAGAAATGTATTGCGTTAATCTGGGTTACGTGGGCACGTACCCAGGAAGAAATTCTGGATAAATGAGAGGAATAAAAAAAAGGCTTTCCTTCGCTAAAGAAAATATTCACCGGCCATTGGGGTATTGGGAACGAGTTATATTCATGGATGAGAGCAAGTTCAACATTTTCGGATCGGTTGGAAGTGCCAAAGTATGGAGAGAAAAAAATACAGCGTTAAAGAAACGAAATTTGCTTCCGACGGTTAAGCACGGTGGGGGTTCTGTGGTCGTGTGGAGGTGTATAAGCGCTGCAGGAGTAGAGAAATCGGCGTCCATCGACGGGATAATGGACCACGAAACGTGCATCGATATTCTCAAGAAAAATTTGCAACCGTCCGTCGAAAAAATGGGACTTCCAGCGAATTATTTAATTTTTTTAATTTAATTAATTGATTATTTGTTCTCTCAACTGCAGGATAACGATCCTAAACACAAGGCGCTGTATACGAGACTTTGGTTGCTCTACAACACCCCCAAATGCCTCGACACCCCTCCTCAGTCCCCAGACGTTAATCCGATAAAACGTCTTTGGGATGTTTTGTACCGAAATGTTCGAAAACGGCCGATTTTAAATTAAAAAATTTAAATTAAAAAAATTAGTCGCTCCGTCCGCGAAAAATTGGTCCGATCGATGACAAACCGGCTCAAAGAAATAATCAGACATCGTGGAAAACCCTAACAAATGCTAGAAAGAAAGAAATCGTTCTTGAAATGTCGTTGAATCCGTTTTTTTTATTTGGGTGTCCGAATACTTTTTGCGCATCATTTTCGCTTATATTCTTATGATTTAATTAATTTCTCCGTTACAAAAGAATAAAATGTTCTGCTAAATGGAATTGTTGCTCTTGACCTTTGCCAAGTGTGAATCAAATTTTTGTTAAAAAAAATATCATCAATACTCATTGAGAGAAGTGATTTATTTGATAAATGCTCGGTGTCCGAATACTTTCTACACTCACTGTAGGTTGGTCGTTGATCGATTCTACATGGATCCAACAAATTTAATCGAATTCCGTTCAGGCGTGAAGTACCGCAGAATATTTGCCAATCTAAACGTAATTCTTGGTAAATCTACTTACCAACGGCGATCTATCACCTCACCTCAATTCCATAGGTAATCAATTATAATACTCGCATTGAGATTTCAAAAATATATATTTTTATTATTCTTCGGGACGTGGTGATATTTGTTTGAATGAATATTAATACGAAAAATAAAACGAAAAGAAAACCGTGGAAAATAGAATAATTGCCATTCGAAAGAATTAGATTTTGGTAGGAATGAATGATGAATCGTAGACGGTAGGAAATATTACAGTACGGTTGTTGCAATCGTATTCAGTGAGGCCTGATCCACTTGTAGGATCCGTAATAAACAAAATTATTTCGTTTAGCCATTTCGTCGGCTTCTTTTGGTCCTCGCGATTTATACCTGCAACAACGAAACGAGAAAACCAGTCATTAGTTTTTTGGGGGGTTATTTTTTTTTTTCAATAAAAAATATAAAACAACGACGACGACTGATGATAAAACAAAAATATATTACTTGTAGGTTATCGGACGGATTTTTTCTTTTTCTATACGATGAAGCAACGGCGTGAATATTCTCCAAGCTTCCGAGAGTTCGTCGCTGCGAACAAAGTGCATTTGGGAACCGCAGAATACATCGAGAATCAATCTCTCGTAAGCATCCGGTAATTTTAAATCCTGTGTTGAACGATTTAAAAAACGTTAATTGATTGATCGGTGAATGAATTATGTGGAAATTTTGGTGATTGAGGGATTACGTACTTTGTAACGATGACCATAAGTGAAATCGAGTTCGGTTTCTTCCATGTCGAACGTAAGACCGGGCGTTTTGGTGTTCATTTTTACGTACAACGCCTCGCCGGGTTGTACGCGGATTACCAATTCGTTTCTTTTTGCTTTACCGTCGAAAATGTCACCCGGTACATCTCGGAATTGAATTCTCACCTCGGCTTTACGTTCGTTCAATGCTGTATCGTACACGATTATTGATTATTTATTTATTTGTTTGTTTATTTATTTATCTTTTAAGGGGTTTGACCACTCTAGAATTTTCGGATAGTCGATTTTTTAAGGGGTTTCACTCTAGAATTTTCGGGAAATCGATTATTTTTTTTAAATTTAATGGTACCGTAGGGCCGAAAAAAAGATGTCCCAAAAGATAATGGTCGGGAAAAATCTCCTAGTACTCGGTTTTCGAATTTTAGAATAAGGCCACCTGGCAGCGACCGCAGCTCAAAACTTCTAACGCGTTTATCTCAAAACTGCATTTTTCATGTTGGCCGGGAATATAACTCAGACAATTTTCAACGGATTCACTTGAAATTTTGAACATATCTTTAAGAATACATTGTCTATGAAAGTACGTAGGATTTTTAAAATATTGCATTGTTCATTTATTTTTAAAAATTTGCCGACGATTTTTTAGGCAAATTTTTTACTTTTCACTTTAGCAGTGGGCCATTCGGCCAAAAATCAATGTATCGAAAAAATCCTACGTACTTCTATAGCTGTAGTTATATATAATCGAAAAAAATTCATTAGCTCATCATAATTCGAAAATTACGGGAGCGGTTTGTCCGGCCGTGGACCTTGTAAAAACGGAGGTGTCATCGCAAAAACTCTGCACAGCCGCTATTTTCAAATTAATCGTTTAAAAAAAATTATTGTTTATAGTCACTGACATGTACGATAAACACCCTTTTTTGTAATCTTGATTTCTTTTGTAGTTTTTCTGAAAAAAAAAATCCCCAAAAGAGCCTATTTTTTTGACCTCTTGAGTGGCCTAACCCCTTAATCTGTAACCATGGGTTCCTCGAGCCTTGCCTCGACGTCGCGTTTTTCGCATTTTCATTTGTTTTATATGATTATATCGTTCAAACAAACAATTATTGCAGTGATGTAATTATCGATCCTTGTACTAGGATCGTTGGTAAGATTCCATGAATTTTGCGGAATTTTCTAGAGCATTTTAGGGCACTTTTAAAGCCCTAGGCACGACTAACACATGCCTACAGAGCGAACGTGCCGAAAATAACGTCACAGACTGAGAATTAATTATTTATTTCTATTACTTATTCTTTTATCATTAAAAATCGTACCTTTGCCGCACTTGAGAATAAACGGAACGCCGTCCCATCGTTCGTTGCTTATCTTGAGAACCGCCTGAGCGAAAGTCGGTGTGTTAGAATTCGATGGAACGGTCGGATCGTCGAGGTAACCCAATTTTGCCTCAGGCTCATCCGAATCGGGATCACCGACGTACTGTCCGAGAACAACGTCCTCCAGCTCCAATTCATTAATACATTTCAAAGCCTTGACTTTTTCATCTCTAATCAAATTGTCGTTGTCGTCGTTTTTTTCCCAGAAAAAAAAATAACACAAGGAATATTAGGAAAAAAAATGCTTTGACAAGAAAATTGTTTACCAGAATAGAAAAAAACTACATAGTTTTATGTATTAAATTGGACATACGTATTCCGTATACAGACTGTGTAATCCATAGACAAATTATATTTGTACACACCTAGAAATTATAGTTTTTAATTAAAACTAATACGATCTATATCTAGAAATTATAGTTTTAATTTAAAACTATATATAGTTCTATACTATAATTAATTTAATGTATATAATAATCTATAATATAATTAAAAACTATAAATATATAATACTATATTATAGTTTTAATTAAAAACTATAATTTCTAGGTATTAGATCGTATTAGTTTTAATTTAAAACTATAATTTCTAGATATATACAAATGATTAAAACTTTTAATCATTATTATAATGAATAATAATAATATTATGATTGTAATCATTGTTGATCTAGAGTTTTCGACATAAATCATTCATTTCCCTGTAAATTATATGCAGATGCCATTCTAGATAAATATTGATTGCATATTAATCATCAATATTAATTATCGTCCTACTAATTATATTCGAATTGTCTACAGATTTTCTACAGCCTGTATAAAGACTATAAACGTCAAATTCCATTCATAAACATTTTTTCTTCTCGCTTGGGTAGCGTTGTTACCTTATGTCATCCGGATGACAAGACGCCGGTTTCTCCATTGCGACGAGTGCGAGAATTTGCAACAAATGATTTTGCATGACGTCTCGGATAATTCCAAATTCGTCGAAGTAACCGCCTCTACCCTGGGTACCGAAAGGTTCCTTGAACGTTATTTGTATCGACGCGATGCTGTCGCGGTTCCACGTTGGTCCGAAAATTCTATTGCCAAATCTGAGCGTCATCAAGTTTTGAACCATCTCCTTGCCGAGATAATGATCTATGCGATATATCTGTTCCTCCTTGAAAAGCGAGGCCAGATGGTCGGTGAGACGTTGCGACGTCGTGGCATCGCGACCGAACGGTTTTTCAATTATAATTCTCGTCCAACCTCTGGCCAGTCACCGGAGAAATAAAGTAAATAAATGAATAAATGAAATAAAAAAATAATTAATTAAGTAATTTTACTATTATTATATTATAATTATAATGCGATTAATTAGTATTAATAATTGTGATTATTTGTTTATTATTATAATATTAGCGACAAAAAATAATCCATAATTGCATTATAAATTTATAATTATTATTACTGATTTATTATATAATTGTAGATTATTTTATTGTTGGTGATATTATTATCATAAATGAACGATAGTTTTTCAATTATAATCCTCGTCCAACCTCTGGCCAGTCACCGGAGAAATAAAGTAAATATATAATTAAATGAAATTAAAAAATAAAGAATAATTAATCAATTAACTTTAGTATTATTATATTATAATTATAATGCTATCAATAAGTACTGGTAATTATGATTATTTGTTTATTATTATAATATTAGCGACAAAAAATAATCCATACTTATATTATAAATTCGTAATTATTATTACTGATTTATTATATAATTATAGATTATTTTGTTGTTAGTGATATTATCATAAATGAATAATAGTCTTTTAATTATATTTTATATATAATAATTTATAATAATTATAAATTTATAATTATTATTACTGATTTATTATATAATTATAGATTATTTTGTTGTTAGTGATATTATTATCATAAATGAATAATAGTTTTTCAATTATAATCCTCGTTCAACCTCTGGCCAGTCACCGAAGAAAAAAAGTAAATAAATGAATAAATAAAATTCAAAAATAAAGAATAATTAATTAATTAATTTTAATATTACTATAATTAAAATGCGATTAATTAGTAATAATAATTATGATTATTTGTTTATTATGATAATATTCTCAACAAAAAATAATCCATAATTATATTATAAATTCATAATTATTATTACTGATTTATTATATAATTATAGATTATTTTGTTGTTAGTGATATCATTATCATAAATGAATAATAGTTTTTCAATTATAATCCTCGTCCGAACCTCTGGCCAGTCACCAGAGAAAAAAAGTAAATTAATAAATTAATAAATTTAAAAAAAATAAAGAATAATGAATTAATTAATTTTAATATTATCATAATTATAATGCGATTAATTAGTAATAATAATTATGATTAATTGTTCATTATAATAATATTAGCGACAAAAAATAATCCGTAATCATTATTACTAATCGATTATATAATCATAGATTATTTTGCTGTTGATATTATTATAATAAATAATTAATAATAATTATATAATACATCATTATTTTGTTATTGTTAGTAAAAATAAATAAACAAATACGGTGAATATGCGTAGCATAACCGATGAATAAAGTACGTAACGCGCATGCTGAAAAATCTAAAACGACGTACTTGTCTCCCATGCAACATTGCCGTATCTGAACGGTAACTGGTTCGAACACGCTAGGCGGCAATGCCAGATAAAACAACCGATTGGCCGCCGCTGCAACTGGCGATGCACCTCCTACCGCCTCGATCTCGTGTTTCTTCAATTTATCGTTCAATCTTTCGAAATGTTCGCGCGAGTCGTAATTACCCGACATGTAATTATTCAATTTCCAAAATTCCTCGTATCTTTCCTTTTCCCCGGGTTTAACGTTCATCCAACGATCGCATTGTTCTCTCAACTGTTCGATCGTCATTTTGCTCCTTGCATAACCGAAAAACGTCGTCGTCTTCGGCAAAAGATTGTCCCTGAAGAGCCACCAAAGAGTCGGATAGATCTTCTTCTTCGCGAGATCACCCTTAAAAAACCCAACCGTCATTTTTTAAATTTTTTATCGTTCATATAAATTCTTCGTATCAACGTTTATCGAACATCACTCACGGATGCTCCCAGTATCACGAAAACATGAGGAATTTGACCATCGAAATGGGTTCCTTCCATGTGATCGAATTCTTCGGACGTCAACGATTGCCTGATGAGACTCAGGCTCTCTTCCGTTGATGCTCCTATTTTTATCAATCGAACGAATCGTATTTAAACGTAATCAATATTTTTTTAAAAATCTACAATAAATCTTTTTCTATTTTACAAAATAGATTATTTTCTTTCGTAATTTTAATCAAATACATATTTGTTTCATAAGTATGGAAACATTTATAAAGGTGACTCACTCAACATGATTCCGCTGTCGTAGGATTTCGCTATCACCGAATTATACGAGATTGCAAATCGCGATTACACGTCGATAAACAATTATTGTGAGAATAATGATAATTAACGTTACGAAAGATCACGCGTGAACGTACGATGGAATATCCTGATCGAGCAAGCTCGAGCGTCGTTGAACGATTGTCAAATCGTCGAAAAACATCGTATCGAAAGCGATGGTCACCGTTGACGAAGGTGGGAGCCGGATTGTCCGTCGGGTAGGGGAGAAACATCGCGGAGTTACGCACCGTCGACGAAAAAATCACGCGATCGTTTTCCAATCGTTTTCCCGGCTCGTGATGTACGAAGAATCGGCTTAACGAATACTTCGCGTCATCGTTCATCACCGAACGACGAAACAATGCTTCTTCGATCATTCATCAATACCCCAATTGCGATGAAAAGAATTTATTAAACAAATTAAAAAAAAAAATAAATAAATAAACTCGTCAGCGTTTTTTATTTTCGCGCGATTGCGCGCGACTGAGATTTTTTTTATCGTCGTAGGCGATAATTATTTGGCTTCTTTTTTTTTTTTTTTTGTTTGGATTTTTTCTTTGGTATTTAATCGCAACGTAGTGGAAAAAGTATATTCGCGGAACAGGTCGGCATCGTTGTGTCGGTATTACGCAACTATTTTTCGCTATTATTATCAGACGTCCGGATTTTTTTTTCTTTTTTTTTTTTTTTTTTTTTGAGTTCTTCCTTTTTCTTTTATATGCTGTGGTTTATTATCGCTTGCTCATTATGCCGCGTACGGACGCGACGGCGACGTATGTGATTGGGGTTCGAGCGTATTTCGAAATTGTGCGTTCTTCCGGCCCAATAACGGTTAATCGAATCGTCGAGATGTGTATTTCAGTGGTAAGGTTTTAACGTGACTGGGATTCTATGATTTTTCTATGAGCTCCAAGCAAGGCGGAAAATTCCGTGATTTTTTGAGGAATACGTTAAGCAGTTTCGGAAGTAGAGGGAGGAAGCCTCCATTTTCGTACATTTTTCGGAATACGATATTTAAAATGATAAAAAAACGATTTTTTCGTACTCCTCATTACAATATCTTTTAAATGATATCCCACATGATATATAAAATTAAAAAAATTAAAAACTTCGAGTGCCTAACTTGCTCTCCCCTTAAGGTGAAGTTATACATCGCCGTCGGTAAGTAGATTTACCAAGAATGAGATGTAAATTGGCAAATATTCTGCAGTACTTCACGCCTAAACGGTTGAACGGAATTCGATGAAATTTGGTAAATCTATGTAGAATTAATCAAGGACGAACTTATGTCTTATTGTTAGGTTCTTCTCAAATACATTTTAGATGATTTTTTTTATTGCAAAGAAATCCGCGAATTTTTCCGCGATTTTGAATTCGCCAATTGCATAACACCTTAATTGTTGTGTCAACATTTTTTAGTGTTAACTCAGTCCAAAATATGTTATTTAATTAAGATGAATTACTGGGACGAATTTAACGTTTCCACGTCGCATAGTTTCTGAGAAAATCAGAAGACGGACGGACAGACACACAAATGACCTGATAAAGGTTCGGCATTGCGATACGGAACCGTGATTACGATCAAACAACAAAATCCGTGACCCACAGCGACGATGCGCAAATACTTATTTGTTGAATAAATGAGCTGTTTGGGGTGAGAACGAAAACGAATTACGCTAATTCACGTATCGGAACGACGAAGCCCATAACTTCCGTTTCCAACCGGAAGTTCTGAAGTCGCTCCAAGCGGAAAATTTAGCCCTTAGTCCAGCATGGGTCACTCGTGCCTTGCCCATCTATAGGTTATTTCTCTGGCGGTATTATTTCTGTTTAGAGGAATTTGTTATATAATCGATAGTCCACGATATTAAATACATATATTTTATATATTATAAATATTTAAGAAAATATAAAGTATTATAGAAAAATATTAAAAATATTACGGAAATATTATATAAAAATATAAAAAATATTACGGAAATATTATATATTTTCGAATAAAAATTTTTATTTAAGAATTATTTATAAAATTTGATCAAATTCCAAATGAAATTCAGATCAAAATGTAGTAATATCTAAGTAATAATGAATTGCAATAAGTAAATAAAAAATTAATTATATGATGGTGCGTTTATCCCGTTTTCATTCGTTCATATGATTATATTGTTCAAACTAATGATTATTGCGGCAATATAATGATAAATCCTTATGCTAGAATTGTCGATAAGATTTTTCAAATTTTGTGGTATTTTTTAGAGCACTCCAGAGTATGTTTCAAACCGTCAGGTACGAGTCACCCATGCTTACAGGGAAAAGGTGCTGAAGAATAACGTTCCACAAATTAAGGGTTAATTAAGGGGTTATATGCAGTAGAAAATATCAAAAAATCGATTTTTCGTTTATACAACAAAAAATTGGAATATTAGAAGCTGCTAATGATGCAAAGGGTTCATTCTATGGCTCTAGCATAGATGACTCCATGTAAGTTAAAAAAAAAAAAATTTTCAACGATTTTTGAAGCTTTGAACGCGTTTTCCCCAAAACGGTGTTTTCAAAGTCGGTGAGTACGATTTCGTAAAAACGGCGCAACCGATCGGTCTGCAATTTTGACACAACCTTCTCAGATATATTCTTCTGGTATTGATCGGAGGAATAAGGATTCCAATAATTATTTCTATTTTTTTAAATCAGTTCAACGAAAAAATTTCGGTCGGAAATTGGAATTTGTTCTTCTTGGGGCCGCCATTTTGTCAAAAATTATAATTTTGACGATTTCTTCGATCAATACCTAGAGTCATTTATCCACTAATAGAATCTTTTTGGTTTTTTCACTTTACATAATCCAACCCGGAGATATCGTGCTCACCGCCAGACACCTTTTTTTGTAGGACCTCCAGGAGATCGTCTACAGGATCAGAATAAGTCAATATTTTTGAAAATAAAAAATGCTGATATAAAGTTAAAAGCTACCACTACAATTATCAATACTTCTTGTATCCGTCAAATAAAAACCCTTTTCAGAAAAAAATCGTAAAAAACGACGTTTTTTCGGCCTTGCAACTTGCGTATAACCCCTTAAAGGCAATCGTCCTTCGATTGGTTTTGTAGCGCAGCTCATCTAGATTTATCGGTTGCTTCGAAAAATATTGGTAAAAATGATAAGACGATGATAACGCGATACGACGGTTTCACACGCGGATTTTCCGACGCGACCTTGGGAACACACATCTGATAGCTTCGCCGCAGTTGTGGCGCTAAATCGAGGACAACTCGCTTGTAACGCGATGGCGGAACCTCGGGATATCTAGCGTCAAAATCACGGTCAAGAATCGCACGAGGCTTTCGTTATAAATATGGATTATCTCGTCGGTTGAACTTTGACGCCAATCGTACGAACGAATAGAGCTACAGTTATACATACAGTTATATCCACTACAGCTACAATATATATAGGGTATTCCATACGAACAGAGAAACCCTTTTTCAGCCGATGTTTTTTTATTCCCTCGAAATTGAAAGGAGTTGAAGGATGACTCGAAATAGTGGTTGAATCCAAATCTTAGGCCTCTAGGTTTACTCCTCATCATACTCCTGTAATCGGTATTTTTTATATTTTCGAAGTTTCGAGGCGTGGTGAGTCTTTTTTTTTTTAATTTAATTTATATTGTCACGAGTGTTTTGGATCGAAATTTCCCCGTACTGTCAGATAAAATTATGAGACCGCAGTATCAAAAATGTTTTCTCATGATTTGAGGCAAAAAAACACAAAAAACTTTATATCTTGAAAAAGAATTTTTTCTTTCTTGGTCCTAATTTTTTGTAATCTTCCCATGATTATTCTGAAGCTACTGTATAAATTTCGTGATGGAACTCAGAAATTTCTGGGTACCGTGAATTCCGTAATCAGAAATACGGATATTTCTGATTTTTCATAATATTCCCAAATTTCTGGGTACCGAAAATTCCGTAATTAGAAATACGGGTATTTCTGATATTTCATAATATTCCCAAATTTCCGGGTACCGTAAATTTGTGAGTTCCATCACGAAATTTATACAGTAGCTTCAGAATAATCATGAGAAGATTACAAAAAATTGGGACCAAAACCAAAATCGCTCTTTTCGAGATATGAAGTTTTTTTGTGTTTTTTTGCCTCAAATCATGAGAAAACATTTTTGATACTGAGATCTCATAATTTTGTCGGAAAGAACGGGAAAATTCCGTTCCAAAACACTCGTACCAACATCAATTTAATTCAGAAATAAAGACTAACCACGCCTCGAAACTTCGAAAGTAGTAAAAATACCAATTACAGAAGTAAAGTGAGAAATAAACCTAGAGCCCAAAGATTTGGAGTCAACCACTATTTCTCGTCATACTTCCACTCCTTTCAATTTCGAGGGAATAAAAAAACATCGGCTGAAAAACGTGTTCTGTTCGTATAGAATACCCCATATACAGTTATATGTGGTTACACTACTGCAGCTATTATAGTTATTCCCGAACACCAGCTTACAGCAACGTGTTGGCGTGTTAACGTCATGTGTAACATATTTTTCTCGTTGGCTCGAGTTTAATCCAATCTCTTCGTGCGTAATTTCTCGTTCGGAAACAACGAAACATTGAAAAAAAAAAAAAAAAACGAAAATAAAAGGACGTGAATGAGAGAAAAATATTACAGACCCATCGATTATTATCAACGATTATTTTTCTCACGTTTAGTGTAATTAAAAAAATAATTGTATTGATCATTCGAATTGGATTTGTTTACAAACACTCGTTACCGGCATTTGGGGAGCAATCGACTACTCGTATCAGCCGTGATAACGAATATCAACCGGCTGAGATAGTACATTATGCGTAATTTTATTATCATTATAATGAATGGACGAGTAATTTCGTAGTTATATATCATGCAATTAATATCAAACTCACTTCTTCGTGTGACGGCCATGTTTTCAAATTTCCCACGTGTGCTCGCGTATCACTTATTTGCTCATCAATGCGTTACAATCAATTCATTAATATATATTGTCATTCAAAAGTTTGGAAGTCGAACGAGGCACGTGTTTTCTTGTGGCGTCTCGGGCAAAGAAAAAAACATGGACGTGCGTGACACACCGGTGGCGCGCGCACTGCTTTCACGGACGGCGATGATGTTAGAAGTAGCAACACACGAGTTACATGTGAGTGTTTCGGAATGTACCTGCATGAGTCGGCGAAACTCGTCGGTTATACAGAAATTATTTATTTCAATTGTTTCTCATAATTTTTTTTTTAAATAACGTCAGCTTTAATGCGATTCAAAAATAAGGGTAATTTATTCGGCTGATTACTTCGCTTATTTATTTGATCGTTCACGATCCTTGTTTTTCGGTAGCAGGGGGGGGGGCGGGAATCGTGACAATCCGTGCTTACCGACGGAGCCTATGGAACGGTGATGGCGGAAAGTGGCCTTTGGGAAAGTGGCCCCGTGTCAGTTTGCCTCAAGTCTCCCACCCTTTTTCCGAGCTCACCCGAAAACGAATGGACCAGTGGGTCTCAATCTGCGGTTCGCCATCCAAACTTCAGAACCCGTAGTTAACGCGATTTTCGAATCAGCGCAGACGGATGTAATCATTGAAATTGGATATCCATTGAAAATTCGAAAAAACCATTATGCGCGAACGTTTGTATTCGATTTTCATACTTTGCTCGTGTTTGCTCCGAAGTTTGGACGGCAAAGCGCAGATTGAGACCCACTGGATCGCGTCGCCGTCGGGCTCACTCGGGAATGGGGAAGGAGGGTCGAGTGACGTCATCCCGGTGGCGAGGCAAACTGACACGGGGCAAACTGACACGGGGCCAATTTACACCATCCCCTATTTACCGCTTTTATCGCAAGACTAACCACTACTGATATGTCAACGACCTTTCTTACCGACTGTCACTATATGAGTAACCTGAATACCCCCCGAAACCGGTCTTCTATTAGACGTACTTCATGTCGTCGACCTCGATTCGTGGATTCATTGGGATTAAGGTGATGGGCTACATCGAACAGTGCGAGAGAGAAAGCGCTATCGGCGCTCGCTGCGGAGCGAGAGAGAAGGAGAGAACATTTGTAGTCCATCGTCTTAAGCGCGAGAGGGATGGGAATAGTTTGCGAGTTCGACTCGCGAGGTCATCAAATGGGCCCACGTACGATGTTCTCGACCGATAAGCACACGTTGATGGAAGAAATTGTAAAAAATTGTAATAATCCGAATCAAAGAAGACGATGAAATTACATGGAATCGCAGGGGGTCTCATGGAAGTCGATGGCACGACCGTTCGGGGGTAAACCAAGCTTTCACCCCCGAACGCTGCGAATCCTGGCGCTGTTTCCCCCGTCCATGTGCAGGCATAACCCAAAATATGGCTTTGCTTCCCTTATCGACATACACATATACATATATGGTTCGATAATGCTACGCGAAAAAGTGTAATCGCGATAGAAGGAGGAGACTATGGATGGTTTCGAGCTTCTATCTTTCTACTTGAAGCTGAGTGGTCGAAATCAACGAGATATAGATAATTTCTACCAATCAGCTTTAATTAGACAGAGATAAGTTCAGAACCACCACCAATATTTCTCTCTTTCTATTGTGATTGCACTTTTTCTTGCAGCATTATCGGTCCATATATATATATGTCAATGGCCTCGCCGGGGTCTTTAGGCTGCTTCGCTCCTACTCCTGTGACTTTGCTAAGGTCGCGCTGTCCCTCTCCCACTCGCGCTAGGTACTAACCCATCTGCCGGAGGCTATGGGCTCGCTCGCTCTTGCTCTTGCGAAACCCTTATGGGAGCCGAAGACAGCGAGCAAGCAAGCAAGCGCGAGGAGGAGGATCAGCGTCATTAGCCGAGGATAGCAGACGCAATTCCCGGCGCAGGGATAAAGCTCATCGACGGTCCCGCAATGCCGCAATACAATAGCTACATCATTAGTGCGTCTAGGCGAACGTATACAGCCATTACAGCTCGATGGCGTGATCACAATAGATAAGCGGCGGAGGGGGGATTTCAGGGTTAGACGAGACTCGCAAAATCCGCGCGTTTTCAAACCGAAATAACCTAAATAACCTATCGAAGGGGATGAATAACCTATTGATGGGCTTAAAGCACATTGAGATAACCTATCGATAATTTATCGATGGGCTTATTTCATAATCATCGATAGGTTATTTGGCTTTAAGTTTCCCATCGACAGGTTATTTTGATTATGATCGATAGATCATAATTCGGCGGTCCTTCGATAAACCGCGCGGGTAGGTATAAGCCCCTAATTAAGACCTAACCAAAATGAAACCGAACTAAACTGATAATACGAAAATACGAAGACGGTAATGACAATAAGCTTCGCGAGGTTCAAAATGCGCAGCTGGAAACGCGCGGATTCCGCCTCATAAAAACTAGCCCTTAGGGCCCGTTCAGACTTGCGGATGCGGAGCGTTTTTCGAGCCACACTGTATATATCACATACAGAGTGGCTCAAAAAATCGCTCCCCATGCGCCAGTCTAAACGTGCCCTGAACCCTTAAATGCATCGTGTTGCCGTTTGGCAACATATATTTTCTGGCTCCATATTTACTGCAGGAACAATTGTCTGCTTTTCAAGCATTCTAGTCAAAAGGCAAAAAACTAAGTAAATAGTGCATTTAAGGGTTAAGGTCTTTTCGCGCGCTCGTCGTACCGACATAACGGTGCGCTGACTACAGGTGGAAATCGACACTACATTCGTCGTGCCAATTACCAACGCAGAACCTGCAAATTCGTGCGGATTATTTCCTCTTTGTCCTAAACCGTTGACGCGCGGGTGGGGATGCAGCGGCAGCAGCATCGACATCCACACACATGGACCGATAATGCCGCGAGAAAAAGTGCAATTGCAATGTAAACAAAGAAAACTATGGGTGATTCTGAACGTTTCTCTTTCCACTCGAAGCTGATTGGTCGAAATCATCGAGGTACGGATCATTTCGACCAATCAGGTTCAACTGGAAAGAGAGAGGCCTCTGAACCTCCCACAACCTTCTCCATTTCCTTCTCTCTTTCTATCGCGATTACACTTTTTCCCGCAGCATTATCAGCCCCTGCCAACGACAGCGACGCTCGGTGCGGGCCGGGGGGAAGTTCAACCATTCACACGGGTTTGGTTTGGTTTGGGTTAGCTGGTTAGTCACCCGCCAGTCACCGCGGGGAGAGGTTTAAACCTACGGTCACACGGACCAGCAGACGGTTCGGTGAACGCGCGCGCGCGCGCCAATCCCGTACGTCGGGTTTTTTTTGTCGTCTCCTAATAAATAAATAAAAAAAAAACAATCACGTTAAAAAATAAAATATATATATATTTAAAAAAAGAAAAATGCTTTCTCGATGGTCGGACGATGTTTCGGTGCGTGGAGTCGCGATATATTTGGTGCTATGTTTGGTTCTATCGAGTGAAACGGTTATTGGCCACAAACGGGATACGGAAAGCGCCGCTTCCGCTGGTGTTGGAAACGTCGGTGGCAATCTCGCCACGAGGATGCGTGCGATAAGCGAAGATTTGGACCGGCAGCTTCAAAACGTCATGGCTTCGCAAGCCGTTAATTTTACGATGGTCAATACAACGGGATTGCCGTACAACGCGACGATTAAATTCAACGCCAAGGGCATGGGACAACTTTACAATATTACCAACAAATTCATTGATTTTGTACAATCGAAACAAGCATTTCCCGAAGGTGAGTCGGGTTCGGATGCAACCGCGATGCTTGTGTCTATAAATATATTACTGTATACACGGGGTAATATGTATACGAGACGGAGGGAGAGACGGAGATACATATGTATACACAGTAATATATATTTATATATATATATTCATCGGTCTTTCTCTCTCTTTCCCTTCGTCTTGTTCGTTTTATCTCGCGCGCGAGCGAAGGCTCGGTGTCGCAAAGCGTATGCGTATGCAAGGGAATATCAACAGCCAGACGACGGTTCTACGGTCCACGAATTTGTTCATTGCGTTGGAAACGCCCTGCGTAATTCAAACGGCGAGAAAAAGAAAAATTACGAGAAAAAAAAACAGGGAAAAGAAGAAAAGATTTTTCGATGCGGAAGAAAAATTGTATGGGTTCAAGGGGTTGTGTGTTGGTAAACAGGGAAACGATCGAGCGTAACCCCCTCGGGGGGTTTACTCCGGGATTTGTTAAAAACGCAGCCCGACGAAAACTTTCTCCATTGGCTGTCCTTTCTCGGGATTCGCATCTTTACCGGGATATTGATTTAACCGCTTTGTTACCGTTACTATTATCGTAGTTGGCTTGTTGCTAAGCCACGCGGAAATGCTACTTGTCACTCGTTTTTTTTTTTTTTTTTTTTATTAGCTGGCGAGGAATGACGACGATTATGACGCGTTTTTAGGGTTCGATGGGGAAAATGTGACGGACGGGGGAAAAAAATGACGGAAGTGGGAGTTTCGTGCAAATCTCGAAACTTTGCTTTGATATTTTCACGATTTTTTATGGAAAACGCGGGACGATATTACGGATATTTATTTTAAATAATATTTTTATTAATATTTTGTATTTACCTGAAACAAATGATAATGATTATAAGAAATATTATTCCTGACTGTGTCGCATAGTTTTACTAATTTATTCTAAATTCATTGTCATTAATTATGATAATTAATTCAATCGATAAATGAAATAGATTCATCAATGAATAAACGTTAATAGCGATTTAATTTATTTTAATAAACATTGATCAATTGGTATTACTATTTTAACTTGAATTAGACATTTTAATAAATAGTATGATAAATTTTATATTACTGTATTTAGTGCCTCGCATGATTGATTCGTTTTGTCATAAGAAAAATTAATCGACTGTCTCGGATTTAATGCTAGATAATAGATGTAATGTTTGAATCGAAATTAATCGATGGAATCTAGTTTTTGGGGGACGGATGGAATTTTATGCTTCGTCGTTGTTTCGTGCGTGTTCCGCAATTGAACCATATATTTTCTATTTTAAAAATCGAACGCTAACCGCATTTATCTTTCGGATTTGATATTATGTTGTTCAGTTATCGTTTAATTGATTCAATCCGTCGGTCAATTTCACGAACCAAATGACATCTAAATGGGTTTATGATGCGGATGCCGAGTAAACATGGCAATGAACGCATCGACGCTGTAATCAGCAATTAAAGATTGAATGAATAGACACACATATATATATAGCGATATATATATATATTTATTTTTATTTTTATGAATTACCGGAAACGCGAGATACTCGGCGATTGCGTTAACGAGAATTCGATAAGACTACGGAGTATAATGTGAAAACGTGAACAATGCAATGTTTTCATCACATATCCGATGCGTTACGCGAGAAGTTTGTGTGTATTATCGGGGAACCGTGTTGTGGAGCGCACGATGCGCGCCATTGGCCATTGTTCGGGAGCGAGGGGGAACGACGGGATACCACATCACGGCGGAGACGTTTATCAAAAGCGTCTGTTATCTATTTGGAATCCGTTTGATCCGTCTTATCACTAATGATTTTTTTTTTTCAATTTTGTTTTATTGTACTCGCAACGACGAGGTTTGAATGATTTTTACTGTTTATCTTTTTTTTTGTTTATTATTATTATTATTTATATTATTATTATTATTATTTATATTATTATTATTATTATTATTATTATTATTATTTATATTATTATTATTTATATTATTATTATTATTATTATTATTATTATTTATATTATTATTATTTATATTATTATTATTATTATTATTATTATTATTATTATTATTATTATTATTATTATTATTATTATTATTATTATTATTATTATTATTAATTATTAATATTATTATTATTATTATTATTAATTATTATTATTATTATTTATATTATCATTGTTATTTATATTATCATTGTTATTATTATTATCATTATTATTAATTTACTGGTAACTGGCTCCAGCAATTACGTTCACTGATTCATCAATATTCAATATTATCTCAAGTTAAATATCATTATACGAAGAAAAATATATTTTTAATAATTAATGACATCTACTAATAATTTTCAATTATTAGAAAATAATTATTAAAATATAATTTCTATTTGTATGATAAATTTCAATAATATTCAAGTTTTAATTAATCGAAAATGTCGTGAACGAATTAAGTACAAACTATCGAACTAATCTAATGAAAAAAAGCGTAGTGCCAAGCTTCGAAAGCTGCGATAGAGAAAACAACGAGAAAAAAATACGCGATTCGAAGTTCTCGGACGAGCTTCTTGGCTTTCGTCATTCACGAGGCCCAAAGAAAGAAAAATGAGGGGAAAAAAAACAAACAATATATACGCGAATGATATCCGGGCAGACGGAGCGGACACGCGGACCTCGCGCGTCTCCGGGGTTCGTGACCAACCGGAAGGCCCCCGACCGTGTTTTATCACATACGAGCGTCCGCTCGGAACTCGCGATTAGATCATTATCGTCATGTAGGACGATTATTATTATCATCTTTTCAAGAGTTTCTTTAACTTCTGTTGTGGTTTTTGTCTTCATTGCTTTATCTTCATTTGATCGAACTGAGAAGCGAATTACGGGATCAATTTTTTTTACCAATTCATAGACTTTTTTTTTCAATTCGATTATTATTATTATTATTATTATTATTATTATTATTATTATTATTATTATTATTATTATTATTATTATTATTATTATTATTATTATTGTTATTATTGTTATTATTGTTATTATTATTATTATTATTATTATTATTATTATTATTATTATTATTATTATTATTATTATTATTATTATTATTATTATTATTATTATTATTATTATTATTATTATTATTTTTATTATTTTTATTATTATTATTATTATTATTATTTTTATTATTATTATTATTATTATTGTGATTATTATTATTATTATCATTATTATTATTATTATTATTATTATTATTATTATTATCATTATTATTATTATTGTGATTATTATTATTATTATTATTATTATTATCATTATTATCATTATTATTATTATTATTATTATTATTATTATTATTATTATTATTATTATTATTATTATTATTATTATTATTATTATCACTATTTCGTCATTACTTTTTCTAAACGTTTAATCTCGAATTTTTTTTGTTAAGAAGTAACGAAAAACAGAACAGAATGAAAAACATTTCGATTAAGTCGTTGTTACTGCTACAACGTGATGTATAAAAAATTTGAAATGATTGTTCGTATTACAGGCATGATAACGGTCGTCGATCAGAAAATAAAATTCGCGGATCCAGCGAAGGAATGGCAAATAATCGTGACCCATTACGGTGGTTTGGCCGGACTGGCCATAATCGGTCTTTTGATAGCCGCAATTCTGCCGTGCGTCGGCCTGTTTTTCTGTTGCTGCCGTTGCGCCGGCCACTGCGGTGCGCGCAGTCAACCTTTCGACAAGAAACACGATCATTGTCGAAAAGTAATGTTGAATTTTCTTCTCATTGTATCCGCGACGATAATACTGTGAGTATGCCACCATTTTTCCATTATAAGTTTAACGATAAAAAAAGGGAACTCATTTTTAACGTGTGTATAGTTTAGGTTTTTTTTTTTGCACTACACGTTTTTTTTCTTTGAATTGTTGTAGAAATTTTCATTATTCTGATTTTTCATTATATTTAAATTGTCTTCTTATGCTATCGTGGCGTCTCTAGAATTTTTTTAAAATAAAAAGTTGAAATAATAATGAATTAAATATCAAATATAATTATTTAACAATGATATATGGGGCAAAATTTTCCAATTCACCGAACTGAAACCCTCCCATCCCCCGATGTGGACGATGATTTTTTTTTAGTATCCTTTGGATCCTACGACCTCACTAATTTTTTTTAAAGATTTTTTAGACCCCTCCTTCCCCTCCCCTCCCCCCACCATATTATTTTTATCAAGAGGTAACTGCTATTTGTCCCCTTTTTATTTGGATGAAATTTTTTTCCTGGATACTCTATTGAATTTGAAGAAATTTTTTCATAAAATTCGAGTGGGCAGCGGGTTCCTAATATTTTTATTTATTTTTTTGAAATTTCGAAAAAAATCGATTTTTTCCGAAATTTGAATTTATGATAATGGTTTCCTATCTAAAAAAAGATAAGAAATATGAAATTTATCTTGCAAAAAAATCGATATTTCGATTATTTCGATATAAAATCGACAGGAAATCGGAGTTATCTCCTGATGATAGCAACAATTAATTCATACTCAAAAATCGATTTTCTATCGAAATCTTCGAAATATCGATTTTTTTGCAAGACAAATTTCATTTTTCTTATCTTTTTTTAGATAGGAAACCATTATCATAAATTCAAATTTCGGAAAAAATCGATTTTTTTCGAAATTTCAAACAAATAAATAAAAATATTAGGAACCCGCTGCACACTCCACTGTTATACAAAAAGTTCTTCAAATTCAATAGAGTAGCCGGGGAAAAAATGTCATCCAAATAAAAAAGGGACAAATAGCAGTTACCTCTAGATAAAAATAATATGGTGAGGGGAGGGGAGGGGAAGGAGGGGTCTAAAAAAACTTTAAAAAAATTAGTGAGGTCGTAGGATTCAAAGGATACTAAAAAAAAATTATCGTCCACATCGGGGGATAGGAGGGTTTCAGTTCGGTGAATTGGGAAATTTTGCCCCAGATGTATTCTATTCTAATTTATTACAAATAATTTAATATCTACATATTTATAAAAATAAATATACACGAAGAATTTAAAAGAATCTAAAAGAAATGGATATAAAAACATGCAATTGCAATCTTTGTTGGCTGTTTTGTTTGTAAAAATACATAGATATTTGTTTTTTTTTCGTATTTCTCGTTGTAATTGCCTCATTTTGATGTAATCGTTTGCAGATTCGGCGTGGTGTGTGCATTCGTGACGAACGAGTACATGCAAGATGGTGTCGAGGGTTTGCCCGATCGTGCGAAAACGAGTTTGGAAGACGTTGAGCTTTATCTAACGACGACTAAAATGGAAATAAACAATCTTCTTATAACGAATTACGGGGAGCTCGAGATAACACTGAACAATATACTTCACGCGAGCGGTACTATAGTAACCAAAGAATTAGCGATATATTTGCACGCTGTATCGTTGACGAATTTGAACGATATTGTCACGGGTTTGGATGCGATAAGAGAGGATCTGAGAATGATGAACAACGTGACTCAAGCATTGAGAACAAACGCGAGTAAACTTGATTCAGGTACGTTTTAATTTTACGAGACAAAATTAATGTAAATTCTACGATTAAGGGGTTAGGTCACTCTAGAATTTTTTGAAAAATAATTATTTCAAACGCGTTTATCTCAAAACCGCATTTTCGAAGTTGGCCGGAAACATAACTCAGATAATTTTCAACCGATTTACTTGAAATTTTTAATATATTTTTGAAAATGCATTGTCTATGGAAGTACGTAGTATTCTTTTTATATTGCGCATGGTTTATTTGTTATTAACAATTTTCGGCCGATTTCTTAGGCAAATTTTTCACTTTTCACTTCAAAAGTGGGTTATTTGGCCGCAAATCAATATATAAAAAAAAGCCTACGTACTTCTATAGCTGTTGTTATATATGATCGGAAAAAATTCATTGACTCATCATAATTCAAAAATTACGAGAGCCATTTGTCCGGCCGTGGACCCTGGAAGACAGAGACGTCTTTTTTAAAAATGCTGCACAGTCGCCATTTTGTAATAAATCGCTTCAAAAAAATTATTGTACACAGTCACTGAGGTGTATGATAACTACCCTTTTTTGTAATCTCGATTTATTTTGTAGTTTTTCTGAAAAAAAATCCCCAATTAGCCTATGTTTTCGGCCTCTAGATTGACCTAATTCCTTAATGATGAATTAAAAATATTTTCTTTGCAAGAAGAATTTGAACCAATAATCTATGAGGATGGGTCACTCGTGCCTTGCTGAAATCGTGCTTTTTCGATCCTTATTCCAGGATTGTTGATAAAATTTCATGAATTTCGTGGACTTTTTCAAAGCTCTTTAGAGTCCTTTTAAATCGCCAGGCACGAGTGACCCATGCTTACAGAGTTAAGCTGCCGAAATTAACTTTACAGATTAAGGGACGATGAATAATCAAATGTTAAAAAAAAATTATTATTCCAGCCGTTCGCGCCGTTAAAAAGAATCTGTTACACACTTTGGCCGCATGCCCGACCCATACCTGCAGACAAGTCGAAAAGGATTATAAGATCAATGAAATGTCCGTTCAGATTGAATTCGATAAGGTTAGTGCGATGATCGATCGTTCTGAATTTCGTCCTCATAGTCATTTAATCTAACTGTGTTGATACAAATATTTTTTTATCGATTAATCGTATTACACGCAGTACATGGATCGATACTTTCCTAAGGTACGAGACGATTTTTCATGTACGTTTTGTACCGAAAAGTTGTGTACGTTGAGAAATAGTTTTTGCATTGATATATTGATATTTAGAGCCACAAGAAGCATGTGAAAATATTTGCATCGCTGCTGGATTCTAATTGATAAATTCATTATTAATTTTTCGCTCGATCTATCGATTATATATTATTATTATTGTTATTGTTATTGTTATTATTATTATTATTATTATTATTATTATTATTATTATTATTATTTTTATTATTATTATTATTATTATTATTGTTATTGTTATTATTGTTATTATTATCATTATTATTATTATTATTATTATTATTATTATTATTATTATTATTATTATTATTATTATTATTATTATTATTATTATTATTATTATTATTATTATTGTTATTATTGTTATTATTGTTATTATTGTTATTATTATTATTATTATTATTATTATTATTATTATTATTATTATTATTATTATTATTATTATTATCATTATTATTATCATTATTATTATTATTATTATTATTATTATTATTATTATTATTATTATTATTATTATTATTATTATTATTATTATTATTATTATTATTATTATTATTATTATTATTATTATTATTATTATTATTATTATTATTATTATATTATTATTATTATATTATTATAATTATATTATTATTATTATATTATTATTATTATTATTATTATTATTATTATTATTACTATTATTATAATATTATTATTATTGTTATTTCTCTTAACGCATCGTTACACGTCTGCTCCTTGCACTGTAAGCAAACAATTGTCATCGAATGTTTCTGTCATTTATGCCAACTGCTGTTAAACATTTCGCCTGAAAAAAAAAATTTTTTATGCTTCGAAACTGCTTTCATGAAAAAAAATATAATAAAAAAGTAGGTCAAGAAATTACGACACTCATGCCGAGAATGAGAACGTCTCGAGCAATGCTTGTGTTAAATTTAGCATTCGTTCCAGTATTTTCATGCCTATAAAAAAATATCGATGCTTCGATAATCACATTTTTGCACGTAAAATAAAATTTTTATTCCAAACGTGCCAATTTTGCTACAAGTTTTGCTTCGTTCGCTTTCAATTTTTTGTACGCGAAATTTTTGTGATAAATTTCAGTTGCCCGACGTTACTCCTTCGCTGCAAAACATCACGCTGCTGATGGAAGGCGACATTGTTTCGGAAGTCAGAAAGGGCAGAGATTCCTTCGAACAAATTCAACAGGACATTCAACGCGCTGTTAATCAAACGATTCCCATCGTAAGCGCGAGTATCAGAAACGCCGGAGAATCATTGGCCAAAGCTGCGTCGAACATAACGATGGTTCTGGATAATATCAATCGCGATATCAACAGAAATTACAAACCTCATTTGAGAACAACGAAAGATCACATCGATCAATTTTCGTATTACAGGTAATTGACGCAACCAGAAATTGAAGCAAAAATCGTTGGAGTGACGACAAGATGGAAAAATTATTGTTTTCTTATCGTTAATTGTTTTTTTTTTTTTTTTTTTTCTTCAGATACTACGTTGGTCTTGGAGTTTCCGGTGTTTTGCTCACGGTTTTGATGTGTTTGACTTGCGGGCTTTTCTGTGGAATTTGTGGGAAACGTCCGGACGGTTATGGCGATGATTGTTGCAACAAAGGAGCCGGTGCCAGATTTCTGATGATGTGAGTATTTTTATTTTCGTCGTGAATAACAAGCTGCAAGTTCGAACTTGTAGATTGCTTCCTCAGAATTAAATAAAGCTGTAACTTGTAATTGGCAAGTGGCTCCCCCAGAATTGAAGATATTTTCAGGGTCTTTCTCCACGAGGAAATTATTTGTATCAACTTTGGTTTTCTCGTAGAGGAAAATCCTTACAATATCTTCAATTTTGGTAGAGGTGGTTGCAAATTTTAACTTCCAACTTTCTTGAATAGGTGAGGAAGCAATTTGCAAGTTCCAACTTGCAGCTTGTTTCCCCATATAACGTTTAACGCTTGAGTGATATTCCATACATGTAGCGAGTTCGGGTTTGATTGGTCGAAGCTGTCGTGAGTTCGAGCGAAACGTGACTTTTTCGAAAACCTCGAAGTCTTATAAAATCCGATCCCTCTATTCGATCTTCACCAAATTTCATACATAGAACAGTCGAATAATGTTTCATACCTGTAGCGAGTTCGGACTCGATCTGTCAAAGCTGTCGTGAGTTGGAACGAAACGTTAATTTTTCGAAAAATTCGAAATCCTATAAAATCTGAAACGTTTGGATGGATTTGGCTGAAATGTAATACCAACGAACTTTGGGTACAAACCTATTTGTAAAGAACTATTTAGACGAATATCTCAAAATTTGCGATCGATGTCGTGTAAACGTCTCTTTTTTGGTAATTTTAAAACGACGTAAAATCCGAGCCGCAGCTTCAATCATGACGAAAATTACAACCAAAAAAGAGTTTATAGAGCTGCACATGTCTGCAAAATTTGAGGGCTGTAGCTAAAACCGTTTCCGAGTTATACAAGTTTGAATTGTAGGAGTCTATTACACACATATACACACTGGGGTGGTCCTTATTTGGGATAGAAAAAAAAATCCATGCTGGAGCCCCTCCAATCGGTTCGAAATGACGAAAAAATAACTCCCTAATTTTTTCAGATTTTTATATCGTTCCCTTCGTCTCCCTATTTTAGGGTGAAGTTTCAAATTGGGGATAGGTACGATATCCATGGCCCGACGATTTCATGCACTTTTCGTATAGAACACCCCAAAATAAGAAGAAAAACGTGAACAACATTTTTCGATATCTCGCTTAGATTTCGAGTTATCGAATTTTTTTGGTTTTATTTTTGTTTGAATTTTTTTAATCGTAAAAATAAAACAAAAAAAAAATCGATAAATCGAAATCTAAGCGAGATATCAAAAAAATGTATTCCTTTTTTTCTTTTTATTTTGAGGTGTTCTATACGAAAAGTGCATCAAAACGCGGGGAATATCGTACCATCCCCAATTTGAAACTTCACCCTAAAATAGGTAGACGAAGGGAATGAAATAAAAATCTGAAAAAATTAGGGAGTTATTTTTTCATCATTTTGAACCGATTGGAGGGGATCCACCATGGATTTTTTTTTCTACCCCAAATGAGGACCACCCTAATACATCCGGCCATTTTCTCCAAATGTGTTTTCTCGACGTTTCATCACATTCTGACCATAATGCCATAAAGATCTCCAAAAAAAAAAATGCTCACCACAACATAGCTTCTTCTATGAGAAAGCAAAATTAATTACATGTAATCGGTTTACTTTTTTTCCCTTTACTTTACTCATTCCCGATATTATAATTATGTCTCATAATAACGTGGCCAAAATTCAAACTGACTTGAAAATGTATTTTTCGAGAGTTGCGACCGTTCCCGAATAAATACATTTTTATTCATTAATTACTCATTCATTATTTATTTATTCGAAACAGTTCGTAGCATCGACGACGAGATCGATAACGAGATTTAGATGAGAAATATATACCGACGATCAATCAGCAATGATCTATCCATGTTTCAAATTGTTTATTTCCGGCATAAATTCCCTTTCCACGAACTTCACAATTAGAATCGTCCTCCAAACTGGATGCCAATAATTTTATTTCTTCATTTATTCTCATTAAAAAATATTCCATTCGACATTCCAGGGGTGTTTGGGTGATGTTCTTATTCACGAGCATCCTAATGGTCGTAACGGTGACGCACATGGTCACGGGTGCGGTGGCTCATCGTGCAATCTGCGAGCCTCTGAAGAATCCGAATGACAATCGCATGTTCAAATTGGTCGACGATATGGTACAAATAAAAGACAAGCTGTACGCCAATCATCCCGAAGCCGATATCAACATGAGTTGGGTCGTCACGTGAGTACACATTACCCCATTCTTTGTCTCAAAATAATCGACGACCCTCGCTTTCGCAATTTAGACCAAAAAAAAAAAAAAAAAAAAAAAAAACACCAAAGTCTCGTTAAAAAAAAATGTAAAAATATAAATTTAAAAAATTGCAGAAAATGTCACGCCAACGAAACATTGTTCAAAGTTCTCAAACTCGACTATATAATGGATTTGGATTCATTGAGAAAATACGCGGAACGTTACGCGATAAGTAGCACGATCGATCAATTGCGACAAATGATTAATTTGTCACCGAACGTCGAGATACTGAGCGAAAGCGCAACGTCGAAATTAAACGCTTTGGCGCAGAGCGGATTGAGCGACATAAAGTTTTATCAGTACGCCGAACTTTTGAAGGACAACATAACTAACACGAATTTGGAACAATTGGCCGAGAAGCTTCGCGACATATCCGACAAACTTCCGAACGGTCAAGAATCCGTGAGAGACAGTTTGGAGAAGAACGCGGATAATTTGGAATATTATCATCGAAGTTTGGTCATGCCAATGTCGATGCTAAGCGAACAATTGAGCAATAGCGCTTTGACGCTACAGGAACACATTAAATTTAATCACGGCTCGATGGCCGAAGCTATTCACAGTTTGGTCGACGAGGTTCAAACTGCTCAACAATTTTTGAACGCCGAGGGACCTCAATACGTTCAATATGTGAGCTTCGATCGCTTCGTTCTGCTTGGAAAAATGTTTTTCGATCGATTGGGGATCGAATCTGTTGGGGATTTTGCTTTGGGTGGGAATAAGGTGGAGTTTTAGGGGAAAAAGGGTGCAAAGTCGGATTTCTTGTAATTTTACACATTTGTCAGAGTTTCCTCTATGAGGAAGTATGTGTCGATCAATTTTGGCTTCCTCACAGAGGAAGCTTTGGCAAATGTGTGAAATTATGAGGAAGCAATGTAGAAAGTTCGACTTTCTACATTGCACCCTTTTTTTTCATATAAAAACCGCTCGTAAATGGGGCATTCCATGACAGATCGATCAACTTCTGGCGGTCATTTTTTAGATCGTTTTCATAATTTTTTATTCGAAAGTACTCATCGAAAAAAGCGAGCCCAATTTTTTTTCAAATTAAAAAAAAATATATTTTACGAGATTTTCTTTTTTGAAAAAAAAAAAAAAAAGAATGTCCGTTTTTTTTTCGCCTGAAAAAATTCACAAAATTCTTATGAATTATAAGAAAATTTTCAAACGCTATTGCGAGATGGAGCTTTGAAAACTACCCGAGAAAAAAAAATAAAAATCAAAAAATTCGCCAACAAATGTGGCGAATGGTTGGTGTGGATATTGGTGCTGCATTTGTCACGTATACAATTTTTCGATTTTTATTTTTTATCTCCGGTAGTTTTGAAAGCTCCATCGTTCAATAGCGTTCGAAAATTTCCTTATAATTCATAAGAATTCTGTGAATTTTTTCAGGCGAAAAAAAAAACGGACATTCTTTTTTTTTTTTTATTTCAAAAAAAAAAATCTCAAAAAAAATGTTTTTTAAAAATCTGAAAAAAATTGGGCTTGTTTATTTCGATAAGTCCTTTCGAATAAAAAATTATGCAAACGATCTAAAAAATGACCGCCAGAAGTTGATCGATCTGTCATGGAATGCCCCAAATATATCTAGTCCGGAATAAATATATGGCGAATTGCAAGTCAAATAAAAAAAATGGAAAATGGCATTAAATCTGAACGTCTGGGTGGATTTCGCCAAAATTCAATACGAAACATCTTTCGATTATAGTGCAACTTTGTACTAAAATTTAGTCCGATACCTCGAAAATTGCGCGAGCTAGAGAACGCACGACAATTTTTGAAAAATTTCAAAATTCTCTAAAAACAAAAGCACTACATAGATTTACCTCAAATTCCGTACCAAACATTTCCCTGTAATATTGCAACATCTTACTGAATTTGAGCTCGGTATCTCGAAAATTGTGCGAGCTTGAGAGCGCAAATAGATTTTTGAACGATTTTAAATTCGCTTAAAAACAAAATAACCGCATGGATTTTTCGATAAATTTTATCACACACACACACACATCTGGACATTTTTTCTAAATGCGATTTCTCAGCGTTTTGGGACTTTTACATGAAAATCTGGAAAAAAAAAAATGTCCACAAAAACAAAGCTTCCTCTGTGCGGAAGCAAAAAAATCTTTTTCTATGAGAAAGTATTTTAATCAACTCCCCCTTCCTCGTAGAGGAAGATTTGTAGAATACCTCACATATTAAGAGAGCAATTTCCAAATTTTAAACTGCAGCCTCTTGAATCACAAGTAAGCAAAGGTTGCAAATTTTAACTTTTAGCACATTCCGAACGCAGGTGACATGAGAAAACAAAAAAAATGTTTGAATGTAAGAAAAAAAAAAGACAAAAATGTCCGAAACAGTCTAAAGTCATGTTTGATTTCAGCTGGCAACCAAATTCCGAGACGCTTTGATTCATCAGGTGGACGATTTTCTCGAATATTTGATAAAAAGTACGCGAGAGCAAATCGGTAGATGTGGACCGGTTTCAAACGCGTACAATGCGACGCTCGTTGCCGGCTGCAACAGGATCTTGGATCCCTTTGTACGTTTTTTGTACTAATTTACATCGAAAAATTTACAATCATTTTATTTTTCGAACCATTTTTTCGATAATTCAAAGACAAGGAAAAAAATACGTAACTTGCACGATATTCATTGATTGCAGAATGGTTTTTGGGTGAGCGTCGGTTGGTGCTTGCTTCTTTTCCTTCCGACGATAGTGCTCTGCGTTAAATTGGGATCGTTGTACCAAAAATCCGATCCATATCCCGGACCTCTCGTCGAACCGTAAGTACCCGCACGAAGCTCATTTATTATCTCTGATTCTTTTCGAAAACATTTTAGTTTTTCCAATATCGCTACGCAAATTGTGCTGGGAACTTGCTCCGCAGTCTTTAAGGGGTTAGGCCACTCTAAAAGCCAAAAAAAAAAAAAAAAGGCTTTTTTGGGGATTTTTTTTTCGGTATAACTACGAAATAAATCGAGATTACAAAAAAGGGTGTTTATCATACATATCAGTGACTGTATACAATAATTTTTTTGAAGCGATTAATTTCAAAATGGCAGCTGTGCAGCGTTTTTGCGATGACGTCTCCGTTTTGCCAGGCTCTACGGCCGGACAAACAGCTCCTGTTATTTTTGAATTATGACGAGCCAATGATTCTTTTTTCGATTATATATAATTACAGCTATAGAAGTACGTAGGATTTTTTCGAAATATTGATTTTTGGCCAAATGGCGCACTTCTAAAGTGAAAAGTGAAAAATTTGCCTTTAAAAATCGTCAGAAAATTGTTAATATCAAATGAACTATGCAATATAAAAAAAAAGTCCTACGCACTTCCATAGACAATGTATTTTCTGAGATATATTAAAAATTTCAAGTGTATCAGTTAAAAATTGTCTGAGTTTTGTTTCCGGCCAACTTAAAAAATGCAGTTTTGAGATAAACGCGTTTGAAGTTTTGAGCTGCCGTCGATACGGACCAGGCGGCCTTGTACTAAAATTCTAAAGCCGAGTACACATAGATTTTTCCCGGCCATAATCTTTTGGGACATCATTTTTATGGTCCTAAGGAACCATTTAAAAAAAAAGTCGATTTTTCGAAAATTCTAGAGTCGCCTAACCTCTTAATATATATCATTCATTCAAAATTCGCCATAAACCTTCGATCGTTTGGTTTTTAAAAATTAATTTTTTTAATTTCATTCTTTTCGTTACGACAAACACTTCACATACATTATTTTTATTCGTCAACGGGAAGCGAAAGGTATAAATCCTTTAAAAAAAAAAAAAATCCGGTGAATTTTATAAGGCAGTAACGTGACTATTTACACATTTTTTTACAAATATTTTTATATTTTTTTCATCTCGAGTTAATTTTCCCCGCAAATATTTCCACGTCTCACCGTACGATCATTTTTGTTTTGTTGAAAAAATTATATAATTTTATTGCGTAGTCGGATGAGTGTGCATGCATTTGTGAACAAGTGAATGATGATTCACCGGATTCGAAAGTGCGACGTGAAACGCCCAAACGATTATTAACGTACGCTTTCGTTGTTCAACGGGTTATATACAGTTGTACCGCGCAAAAAGATGAAATTGTCTCGATTTTTTTTTGACACCATAAAAAATATTTATTCAAAATCTTTTGTCAACGTCGAATGGTACATGTTTCTAAGAACTTGTTGAAATTTTTTCATTAAAAAATATGAGATAATAAAAAAGTTATAGGCGAATTCCAGAAACGCCTTTTTTTCGACGTGACTTGCGGTGGACATCATATCTTGACAACGGTTCATCTGAAATCAAAAATTCAAAAAAATTCCGTTAGTACATTGTATTGTTCAGACGCTGAACGAAGGATTTGTAAAAATTTTGATTTTTTAAAAAATGGCGACGTTTGTAACAAAAAATGTACTTTTTCAATGTATAACATTTCGGATTTTTTGCTCTAAAAAAAAAAGTTTTCGAAAAAATTGAAAATCCTTCGTTCAGCGACTAGCTATTGTCATAATTAATAAGTGGTATAAATTTGGTGTTGATCGGATTAATAGTTTTTTAGTAATCGTGTCCACCGCAAAGGTAATTTCGAAAAAACAAGATTTTGAGATAATCGCGTTTAAAGTTTCAAGTTTGTTTCTTTCGTATTCCTAATAAATATATTTGAACTTACATCGAGTCGTCTATTCCAGGGCCATATAGTAGTCCTTCTGCATCATTTGCAGCCTCCAAAACATGGAGGCAAAACACGGAGCTTTTTTCATCCATCGCAACTGTATATAACCCCTTAAAATCTTACGAACAAACGAAAAAATTTATCTTCCTATGGACCTCGATGCCCACTATATCCCACTATTTTATTATTGAAAAAGCGCTTATTCTTTACTAGCCCTTAAGGTGAAGCGATACATCGCCGTCGGTAAGGAGATTTACCAAGAATTACGTGTAAATTGGCAAATATTCTGAATTACTTCACGCCTTAAAGGCTGAACGGAATTCGATGAAATTTGGTGGATCTATGTAGAATCGATCGAGGTCCAACCTCATAGCTCATGTTTTTCCCAAAAAAATTTTAGATAAAGATTTTTTTTTATTGCAAAGAAATCCGCGAAATTTTTTTTTTTGGGAAAAACATGAGATATAGTTTGGTCCTTGATCGATTTTACACAGATCCATCAAATTTCATCGAATTCCGTTCAGCCGTTCGAGCGTGAAGTACTGCAGAATATTCGCCAATTTACACGTAATTCTTGATAAATTAACTTACCGACGGCGATGTATCGCTTCACCTTAAAATCGTATTAAATTTCTTAAAACGAACGTTCCTTCGTAAACGTCTTCAATCGCACATCCCATTCGAACGTTACGCGAAGTAGATGCATTTTTTGTCTGCGACAGATCGTTTGCAACAACAAAAAAAAAAGTAATTTGATGCAATTCGATCTTCAATCGCCGTTCAATGAATAAACTCGATATTAATAATTAACTTCAATATTTTTTTGAAGTAATATTTTTCAATCAATTTCGTTGTCTCATTCTGTTTCTTATTAATTCATTTTATTTTCCATTTTTTACATTCGAACGATTATACGTTAAACGCGCGGTGTGCGATCGAAGACTTAGAATCGAAGATTCTCATGTGTGGAATTTTATAAAAATATATGTGTATTACGATAAATTTCAGTGAGTATTTGTATGATGCGTACGCAGACAGGGATAACATGCCCCTTGCTCAGTGAGTACTTTTTGTAAATTAACACAGGTTTCAGCATGCGAAAAATTGCGAAAGAAATGAGGAGCGAAGAGAAAAAGAAAGCATGATGAGCTGCTTGGAATTATATATATATATTTTTTTCTGCTTTACAATCCGGTAGTTACGATCCGGTATTTTGTTCTATTTAGCTCGTAGCGATTATTTTCAAACGAGTTATAGAGAAATAACCTTTTTTTTATGCTGTTCGGAGTGCGTTTGTTCGATCTCACGATTTTATTCGCATTGGTTTCGACTTATTTTGCTATTTTCCTTTAAGGGGGTACATCTGTGTAGATCGCCGGAAAAGTAGGTAAATTTTGGAAATTATTATCTCAAAAACTATTCGTCCGATTGGATTCGAGTTGGTTTTATTTAAAAGTATATACTAGGGCGGCTTGAAAAAAAAAACTTTTTTTTTTCTTTCAATCAAAATACATTCACGCCAAAGTATCTTTCATCAAGAAAATCGTGGCCAAAGATGAGCCCGATCGGACCATGTTTAGGGGTCGTGCAAGATTTTTCTAGTTTTCCCATTTGATTAACATGGGAAGATCGAAAAGTTTCCATTAAAAAAATCGTAGCTCCACAAATTTTATAGGTACGTTGATCCGGTTAGTCCCATTTGAAAGCTCTTGAAAAACCGATTAAAATGACGTGCGGACCTTTGAAATCCGATTGCAAGTTCCGTCGATAATTTCTTACGAAACAACAAAATTATTGATGGAAGTTGCAATGGGATCCCAAAGGCCCGCACGCCATTTTAAGCGGTTTTTTAAGAGCTTTCAAATGGAACCAACCGGATCAATGTACCTATAAAATTGGCGGAGCTACGATTTTTTTAATGGAAACTTTTCGTTCTTCCCATGTTAATCAAATGGGAAAATTAGAAAAATCTTGCGCGACCCCTAAAAATGGTCCGATCGGGCTCATTTTTGGACACGATTCTCTTGATGGAAAATACTTTGGCGTGAATGTATTTTGATTGAATGAAAAAAAAAAGTTTTTTTTTCAAGCCGCCCTAGTATATACATTGAGGTATGTTGACGATTTTTTATATAAATATATAGTGAATGGGAGCGCTGTTATTCTGGCCGGCGTAAAACAACTTTGTCGTAGGCACGGTTTGCGGTTTCCACTTTTTCTTGCAGTCGGTTGGTTCGAAACTAAAATTTCAAGAAGATTCTTAAAGTGTAACGTCTTGAGCTGTTCGGCACGTAGGATTTTTTTTTTTTTTTTTTTTCACAAAATGGCGCTTGATTGAAATTGAAATTCACTTTTTAACCTCAATTTACGACCTTTTTTGGTTGATAAAAAAAAAAAAATTAGTTTAAAAAAAATCCTACGTGCCGAAGAGCTCAAGACGTTACACTTTAAGAATCTTCTTGAAATTTTAGTATACATACAGTATACAAACAAAGTATATTATACAAACATACCTCAATGTATATACTTTCAAATAAAACCAACTTGAATTCAATCAGACGAATAGTTTTTGAAATAATAAATCCCAAAATTCACCTACTTTTCCGGCAATCTACACAGATGTACCCCCTTAAAACTGATTAATTCCCTGTTTTTTTTTTTTTTTTTTTTTTTTTTTTTTTTTTTTTTTTTCGTTTTACCGTACAAATCCTCACCTTTGCCAATCTTTTTCCCGACAACGTTGTCCCGAAGGGCATCGCGCGAGCCTAATCGGCAACCAAACCGAATACTGGCGCGCAATTAATTTATTTTTCCTTCCACGAGTTTCTCTATTACGAATTATTCATCATGATTTTCCTTAATATTTATTTCTTCGATTGTGTGAATTAAAATCGTTTCGAGAGCGATATTTGTCGGAGCATTGGATTAATCAAAGTCTTCACCACGCTTTTGACGATGTCGCGTGCATCACTCACACACGATTGCTCGCACATACTCACAATTCACATTACAGAAACTTGATACTAATGTTTTTATTGCACATTCAATGATCCACGGATTTTTTTTTTTTGTTTTTTTTTTACCGAATCGACGTGGAAAAATGTGATAATAATGATGATAATTTGCAGAGTTCATGACAAAAAATATGTGGCACATGCCAGGCAACATGCTCATGCGTATGTGGAAAGCTATGACGGTCCGGCCGTCGGTTATAGCGGAGCTGAAAGAATAGCTGATCCTTATCAGGGATCGTCGCATCACGATTCACGATATTCGGATCATGCGCCCAAGTGAGTATTCGAATAATGAAAAAAAAAAAAAACAAAAACAAAAACAAAAACAAACAAACTAAATTTTATAAAAATTATTTTATGGTTATTATTTATTGTTTTTTTCTCTGTAAAATTGTATTAGTTTGAGATACGGGAATATTAAATTGTGTTTACTGAATTATGGTGGATCACTGGTACCATAATTGATTGTATTTGATCCTAGAACTGTGCACATGGGTCATTAGTGGCAACCTCGACCACGTTTTACGGCTTTTTGTATTTTTTTATGGTATTTTTTTTTTCAAAAATGAAATAATAATTGTATGGTAAAGTGGAATAGTTGTACGGTATTTGAGAATTTTTACATAATTTTTGGTGAACATTGAGTAGCTGAAAAATCGAAACGTGGGTAAAAAAATGTTGCACGGTTCTAGGATTAATTTGTTTATTGTTGATACATGATTAATCGGTAACCAGTGGATCTGTCGAAAGCGCATGGATTTTTATCGCGTACATTCTCACCGAGGGTGGGCATTCTTTCAATGTAAATTTTTTTCAAATTAAAATATAAATGTAATTTTTTTTAAATTTTTTTAAAAATAATTTCAACAAATATAAATAATAAAAATATAAAATAAACTTTTTTCAACAAATAACTATGATTAAATAGCATGAAGCAATTGAAACGTTAATATTTCTGCAATAATGACGAATAATTTGGCTAAAATTTAGCTTTACAATTTGCTCTAATATTCAATAATAATTATAATCCAGGATAATTCACTAATAAACGTTAATTACAATTTTGATCGAACGAATGTCCATTCTTGATTCGAATCTCGCGTCGTACCGCTGAAAATTATTTTAATTTCTAAAGTCATTGATAGCCATAGCAACAGTTTGTTCATTTAATTAATAATATTTTATTTTTTGATTTTTTTCATTGAAAAAATTTTTCATTGTAAAATAATTGGAATATACACACTGATGCAATGAACTTGAATAATATTTTGCAATTGCAGCAGTAAACCCGGCGCGAAACCTAATGTAAAAAGGTAATATTATTCTGCTCATAGAAATTGGGACTATCCCAACGGTGGTCCGCCCAGGTACGCACCACCAGCCGGAGCTCCACCATTGAGCACGGAATATGAACGTCCGCCACCGTATTACTTCCCAGGGCCTGGGTAAGATTTCCTTTTTTTTTTTCCTTTAATTTCGTCGAAGTGATTCATCACCGTCGTCAAGTAGATTTACCAAGAATTACGTGTAAATTGACAAATATTTCGCAGTAATTCACGTCTAAACAGAATTCGATGAAATTTCGTGGATCTACACTCGACTCTCCTTATAACGAAGTTCCCTATATCGAACGTTCCAGGTAACGAACGCTCGATCGTTCTCCACAACGAACAGAATGCTTTTCCCGTTGCCTCCACGATTTTCTAGTGCATTTTTTTTTTTTTAAAGCGCGCGTAAATTTAAATCAATAATCCACATCTGTCGATTCGAATGATAAAATTCGTTGAAAATTTTGCTGCCAGCATGGAAAATAAATGTAAATGATCGTTCTCAAGTCGTGATGAAATTTTTAAACATCATGGAGTGTAGAAATCGTAAAGATAATTGAGAATTCCTCATCAAATCATGAAAAATTGAACTGGGAAGATCGGTAATATTGCACGTTTCGAAGATTGAATGAAACTCTCAAAGTCCCAAAGAGCATAACAAAATGTTATTCAACATTTTCAATTTTCTTTATTACGTCTATTGAATATTTTTAAATGTTTGTGATCGACTGAATGAATTGAAAACTGCGTCAGAAGGTTGAAAAAAAAAACAGCTTAGACCGCACAAAGTATATTCCCAGATGATGATCGAATCCATACTTGGGTTCATCGTTAGCGATTGAGCCCAGTTAAAAGCCGGTTGGGACAGGCTGTAGATTGCTGCACGGACCATCTGTCAACGGAGTGACGTCATTGGCTGTAGACGTTTTATAGTAGACGTAAATATTACGAATATTTGACAATTTACACGTAATTCTTGGTAAATGTACTTACCAACGGCCATGTATACCTTCACCTCAACTCGATTCATTGAATTAAGTCTAACTGATGAAAGAAATAAAAATATTTGTACGAAAAATAAAAATAAAACTTGAATATTAAAAAAATTTTTTTTTTTTTTTTGCGTTTGCGCATTAATTTTCAGGGTCAGAGATTAGGAGAAATGTGCCGTGGCATGCACGAAAGCAGCGTTGAGCAGCGCCGCTTCCCACACGTTTACGCGTAATTACAAGAGGCGGATGACGAGCAACGTGAGATCCGGAATGAGAGGAGAATACGTTTGATTTGTTTCGGATTTTTCCCGTTCGTCAACCCCCAATTTTTTTCCCCGAAGTGTGCCACGGATTACGATGAGTGCATCGAAGACCAAGAAGACGGCTAGAGACTGAGTAGGTTTTACGGTAACATCTCACGGTGTGTCGGACATTGATGACGATTAATACTCGGATTATCGAATGGAATTTCGATTTAAAAAGAAGAAGAAAAAAAAAGAAGACAAAAACAGATGAAGAGGAAAAAGAAACGAGGTGGTGACGATCTCTCTGATTGTATTTGTGGGCGATCGATCAGTACGGTATTCTGTTGAATGCAATTTTTCCAACGAAAAAAAAAAAAAAAATATATATATATATATATATATTAGACTGGCCCTTATTCAAGTGACTTTCGAATTTTGACGACGCTCACCGATAATATGTTTCCAAATAATTTAAAAAAAATCCTCCCGAAAGTACCCCGCTCTGTCTCAACATTAAGGGGTGCACCCGGCCTCCGACTTTTTCCCATTTGATTCACATAGGATTTTTATTGACTTTTTTTATAATTATGTAGCACTGCCAATAAACATGCGAAAAATATGAACCTAGTACGGTTTTTTAGAGAAATACACGTACTTTTTCAACAAATTTTTATTTTTTTAAAATTCAAAATGGCGGATCCAATATGGCGGCTTAAAAAATCGATATTCATCAAATTTGGCACAAGATTGCATTGAAACTGGTTGTACATGGGTTTCTTAGGTCCCTCGAGTGAAATTTTGTATCGAAAGTATAAATTCAATATGGCCGAAGAAACCAAAATTGTCCAAATTTGGTCATTCTTTATACTTTTGATATTTCTTAAATTTGAGTGACGCACAGGCGACGTTTATTACGATCTGTTTACGGAAAATGATGTGAAAATTCCAAATTTATAACAATTATTAAAATAATATCTATTAAAAAAAGGAGGGGTGATGAAATATCTCTTCATACTGGGAAAATTCGTTCAGATGCCACAGAGCTGGATCAAGCTCCAAAAAGCTTGTATTTATTTTATATCATAGAATAAATCGGTGTGGTTTGTATTACCGCCGCACAGGCGCGTCACTCAAATCTAAGAAATATCAAAAATATGAAGAATGACCAAATTTGGACAATTTTAGTTTCTTCGACTATATTGAATTTATACTTTCGATACAAAATTTCACTCCAGGGACCCAAAAACCCCATGTACAACCAGTTTCAATGCAATCTTGTGCCATTTGATGAATATCGATTTTTTAAGTCACCATATTGGATCCGCCATTTTGGATTTCAAAAAAATAAAAATTTGTTGAAAAAGTACGTGTATTTCTCTAAAAAACCGTACTAGGTTCATATTTTTCGCATGTTTATTGGCAGTGCTACATAATTATGAAAGAAAGTCGACAAAAATCCTATGTTAATCAAATGGGGAAAAGTAGGAGGCCGGGTGCACCCCTTAATATTGAGACAGAGCGGAGTTTTTTTGGGAGGATTTTTTTTTTATTATTTGGAAACATATTATCGGTGAGCGTCGTCAAAATTCGAAAGTCACTTGAATAAGGGCCAGTCTAATATATATATGAAAACTCTTTTCCGAAAAATTAAAAAAATTATATATAGATTAGGGTGGACCTTATTAGGGGTGTTGACAAATTTCGACAAGTGCATCCCCCAGATAGGTTCGAAATGAATAAAAAAAAATATGTGCAAAATCGAGAAAACGTGCCTTTAAGCTCGTTTTGTTTCCCATTTGAATAAAATGGGATTTTCAGACTAATTCAGTAATTATTTTTTCGTGTTGTCCCTAAGCACGGAAAAAATTCTTTATTCGCACAAATCTATCGTTAATGGGTGTAACTACTCGTACATTTTTTTTACAAGACCTCGCCTGTATCAATTCGCCGTCGTTTATAATAGAAGGGGGATTGGAGAGCGTAAGGGTTGTGATAACGCCTTGTAAAAAATGTTTACACGTAGATATAACCAATTAAGAATAGATTTATACGAATAATATTTTTTTTCAATGCTCAGGAACACTTCTAAAAAATAATGACTGAATTAGTCTGAAAATCCCATGTTATTAAAATGGGGAAACAAAACGAGCTTACAGGCACGTCTTCGCATTGGACTACAGTGCTGAGGTTTTGTACATATTTTTTTTAATTTATTTCGAACCTATCTGGGGTGTGCACTTGTCGAAATTCGTCAACGACCCTTATTAAGGTCCATCCTAATATGGATATTATTCGACGTAATATCTCGAACGTTTCGGTCGAGTGTCGAAGATTTGCACAACACCCAAACTCGTTCGAAAATGTTTCTCGCTCGAGGCCGATCTCTACGTCCCAGCATCGCGCCGTTTAAGATAAAACGTGTCTTTGGTTTTATGGTTTTGTGGAACATCGTTATTATTGAATTGACGTTGCGTCACATTGACGATATTTCCTCCGAAATCTTCTATATATTGTGTTATTCATAAAAAAAAACAAAAAATATTGATTTGTAACGAGTACTGCCATTGCTGCACATTTTCTGCAGCGCGCACTGTCTTTTTTTCACGCGTTTTTTTTTTTTATTTAAACGAGACAAATTTAGATTTACAAACTAACCACACGTGTGAAACAATTAACATTTATCGCCATACACGAAGTTTCACGATTTGCGAAGAGATTACGAATTAATTGTTAAGTAAGACGATCAAAATATTGAATGAAAAATAATAAATGAAAATAAAACTAAAGGTAGGGGAGAAACGATGACGCCGATTATGACAATTTGATGAAAAAACACGATTCGTGAATTAACTAGTTAAATGCATTTATTACTAAAAACAAAAACGTGTTTAAAAAAAACGAACGTCGTACTACTTTTGACCTCTGATATTTAAGCGGGTCTTTGAGAATGTTTCCGAGCGAAAATTGATTCTATAGTCCTGTCTACCTAGCGTAATTCTTTCGTATTGGAATATCAGAGTTGACATTTTTAAATGATATTTCTTCTTTTTTTTCTTTTTCAATTATTTCATCGTCGTTTTGTAGCGCAGAGAAAAAATTTGACAGATAAAAATAAATAAATTTGAAAAAAAAAAGAACAGCCGCAGTCGCTAAGAACTCATTGTGCCAATGAAAGTGACGTCGTGTTCGAGTACGTGATCACTTTTACTTTTGGATGAAAAGAAAACTTTTGGAACGAAATAAATTTGCTTCGGAAGGTGTTTTATCGACTAACTGGCCCATGTTTTCGGACCTTCTAGCGACAAGAATTATATATACATATATGTTTGGCGCGACACAAATTTCGCAGTCGTCGGAGCATTTAAAAGTTTTTCTTTTTTTTAAAGAATTTTTAAAAAAATTTTTTTTACATAGATCTATTGTACGATTAATATTATTTAGCCTATGAGCGTAACAATTAATTAAACGATTAATGTTAATCGATTCCGGCACTAATGCTAACGTCCGATAGCTCTCCTCCTCCCCAATTGTCCCCGATACATAAGAGAACGTCAATGTGATTGAAAATATATTTCACGATTGTATAAAGTCTTAAGGTAATGCATTATTACGAATTATGTATAAAAAAAAAAAAAAAACCCACGAAAAACGAAAAAGTTTGTCGGTATTATTTGTTCAAGTTTCGTTCGAAGGTACGTTAGCGATGTAAAAATTATATTGAAAATTTTTAAAGTAATTAAATCATTAAAGCAAAATTATCGTTGTCCGATTGATTTATTCCTGCTTTCTGTCGTCTCGCTTGGTAGTTATTTTTCGAAGAACTGTTCGTCATTAATTTTGGAGTGTTGACAACGGTTTCGTGATAGATTTGTGGCTAGAAAAAAGGAGGATTCGTCGTTGACATTTAGTTTACATCGATTAACCACGAGTTAATGTAATGCAGTTGATAATGTGGTCTGTAGTAAATATAGATCACTCGTGCCTTGCCAAAATGCTGCAACTTTACGTTTTTACGTGTTCACATGATTATATTGTTCAAACAAATGATTGTTGTAACGATACAATGATCGATTCTTATACTAGGATTGTTCATTATATTTCACGAATTTTGTGGAGTTTTTTGGAGTACTTTGGAGTACTTTTTAAAGCGCCAGGCACGAGTGATCCATGCTTACAGAGTAAAAGTGCCCAAAACAAAGCGACGAACTGAGGACCGAGAGAAAACGAGAGAACCATGTGAAACATAACCTCAAATTCCAGATTCGTATTCAAAAATCTTGTTTCGGCGTACATGCGTACACGAACGCGAGGTGATACAGATAACACACGCTTAACGCGAGAGCAGCGTAATCGTGTGTGTCAACCGGTGTCAGTCAGTAGCGTTGCGAAAATTTGTAAACAATGTAAATGAAGTTTCGTCGATCGAACGTTGAATATAGAACAACGACGAGATGTCTTTATTTCCGGCTTATGAGAAACAGGTTGAACCTGCTGCAGTTGTGTCTGAAACTGGGGAACAACAATCCGCGGAAGGTAAATTTTTGAGTAATCTTTTTTTTTGTTTTGCGAACACGGAACATTCCTAACCTTATTTTCGAACGTTAGCGTTTCGTGCTACTTGTCCCGGTTATGTTTTTCATTTCGGTCAAGGTCGCGCCATAGTTTTGAATATTTTTGTTGTGTATGTCGTACGATTTTTCCGAATTCAACGCTTTCTCGAATATTTTCTCATACATCATTCGATTATATTAATTAAATATGGTAATAATTATTTATATTTTATATTAGATTGAACTGCGAATGAAGATTAATTATCGTGCGATGATTGCAATTTCCACATTTATGCAATAATTATCGATAATTCCGATCGCTCGTCTCACAATGGATTCTGAGATTGAATAAGAATTATAATAAACGATTATTCAATAGTATTCGAAGTATTTGAAATACATTTTTATTGAACAAATAACCATTCCTGATATAACCCATCATGAAACGAAATTTGTTTATGATTTATAAATTTATTATTCAATATTTACCATAATATAATTAATAAACAGTGTTACCTTAATTTTATCCAATTAATGTTGCATTATTATTGATTAATATTGATAATATTGAAAAGAAAAATTTTATTATCAATGGGTTCTAAGGACAGGAGGAACAAATTGTTCTTGCACAAATTTTTTCCCCCATACAGGCCCAGCAAAAGGCAATAAAATTTGGGAGAAGTGCCAATTCGTAGGCGCCAATAAAAAGAAAAAAGAAACTTCATCACAAGCCACATCTTGTTTCTCTTTGATTCAAAAATAACAATTCAGAGTCCATGAATATAAACCGTTGTCTAACTATTATCACTTTTCTGTAGAAAAAGATGGCGACTGGTTGTCCAATCCGAGTTTTCAAACTCGCATCATTCCCCAATTGCCGATCGTCCAATTGTCCTCGGATTCATCGGACGACGAGTCTGTCCAGGTGTTGCCGACGACGCAAGAGCCAAAGTATCAACTGGTCTCGCTGGAGTCCGACTCCTCCTGCGTCGAAGTGCCTACTCCCGCCAAGCGAGCGAAAAAGCACAAGAAATGGAAAAAGCGCAGTCGCGCCGACAAAAATGCACCAAAGATCAAGTACGAATTGGACGTGGAGAATGTATATTTCGAAGACAGAACGAGAGATCGAGGCAACGGTTACGTGGATACTCTGTGCTCGAGAGCTCGACCTCGTTACGACGTTTTGCGACGTCGTTCCATCGGTTTCGTTCCCTATCAATTGCAAGAAAAAAAACCATCCGTTCAACGTTATTTCATTGCGAATATCGATGCTCTGGAAAAATCAAAAAAACCCGACACGGTTATAAAACGCGGAACAACGAAAAAATCCGACGACGGGGAAGACAAAGATTCGAATGCGGATTGGACATTTTTGCCAAACGCCGATGAGGATAGAAAATTGCGAACGAAAGAATTCAACGAAAAACTTACGGAAACGCCCAACGACGTCGATCTTTGGTTGAAGTACATAAAATATCAGGATGTACTTCACACGTACGAGAAATCGCGGTTGCAGGAAGATTACACGTCGGTTTGTCAAAAAAAATTGTCGATCGCCGAACGTGGGCTTGAGAGAAACGTCGATTCGAAAGAATTGCTCAGAGAAAAATTGTATTTCTTGGGTGAATTGTATCCGGCCGATGAATTGTCGAACAAACTCGAGACGCTCGTTAATAAAGATACGGGGAATATAATGCTGTGGCAAGCGCTAATTATGACTACTCAGACTTCGGTGGCCATGTGCACCGTTCCCAAAGTCATGAATTTGTATTCCAAATTTTTTGGCACCCTTCGATTGTGGACGAGAACGAGCTCGAGAAATCACGACAAAAAATTGTTGGGTACGTTTTTTGCACTCCTTTAATTAACCATTATCCTTCGGATAATAATCAGATAATGATAGAGAGATAGGAACATAGAGAGATAGAAAGATAGAGAGATAGAAAGATAGAGAGATAGAAAGATAGAGAGATAGAGAGATAGGGCGATAAAGAGATCGAGAGATAGAGAGATAGAAAAATAAAGAGATAGAGGGATAGAGGGATAGAGGGATAGAGAGATAGAGAGATAGAGAGATAGAGAGATAGAGAGATAGAGAGATAGAGAGATAGAGAGATAGAGAGATAGAGAGATAGAGAGATAGAGAGATAGAGAGATAGAGAGATAGAGAGATAGAGAGATAGAGAGATAGAGAGATAGAGAAATAGAGAGATAGAGAGATAGAGAGATAGAGAGATAGAGAGATAGAGAGATAGAGAGATAGAGAGATAGAGAGATAGAGAGATAAAGAGATAGAGAGATAAAGAGATAGAGAGATAGAGAGATAGAGAGATAGAGAGATAGAGAGATAGAGAGATAGAGAGATAGAGAAATAGAGAAATAGAGGGATAGAGAGATAGAGAGATAGAGAGATAGAGAGATAGAGAGATAGAGAGATAGAGAGATAGAGAGATAGAGAGATAGAGAGATAGAGAGATAGAGAGATAGAGAGATAGAGAGATAGAGAGATAGAGAGATAGAGAGATAGAGAGATAGAGAAATAGAGAGATAGATAGATAGATAGATAGAGAGATAGAGAGCTAGAGAGATAAAGAGATAGAGAGATAGAAAGATAGAGGGATAGAGAGATAGAGAGATAGAGAGATAGAGAGATAGAGAGATAGAGAGATAGAGAGATAGAGAGATAGAGAGATAGAGAGATAGAGAGATAGAGAGATAGAGAGATAGAGAGATAGAGAGATAGAGAGATAGAGAGATAGAGAGATAGAGAGATAGCGACATAGAGAGATAGAGACACAGAAAGATAGGGAGATAGAGAGATAGATAGATAAAGAGACAAAGAGATAGCGAGATAGAGAGATAGATTCAGATGTTCCTCACGACTTCATGCACGATATGTAGAAATTAAAAATGTATTCCGTACTCGAATCGTAATAGTACATTATTTACAATTTTTGCCTTTTTTTTTTAAAATAGAGATGCTGTACCAATGCTTCATATTCTTGAGACAGGCCGGACTGTGGGAACAAATGTGGGAGGCTCTGCGACTGAATCTTACCTTGAATCTCGGATTGGGAAAGGAAGCATTGCGATTTCAAAGATCAATCGACGAGAAGAAATTGAGTAAGTTCATCGATAACGAAATCAATAACCATTGTAAGATGCTTGACAAATGTGACTTGTAAAACTTTGATTTCACAGTCGAATTGGAGGAAGTTATTTTAACGTCGAGACTGCCGTTGAATCAATTGTGGCTGAGGGTGGAATCGTTGAGAGACAATTCCCACTGGATAAGCGTAAATCGCGATCAGCTTGAACTTATAGGAGACTCGCATAGATTCGTTTCGCCCGAAGACGTTACGGATTACGTTCATCCGATGCTTTCGCAAGATCTCAACGTGCGAATGGCGATTTACGCTCTGACGACGTTGAAAGTTCCTCTTTTGCCGACTTCGGATGCCATTCTAAAGGTAAATAAAATTAAACAATGTATCAACACACCGTTTTCATCACTACGTGTTAATATGAATGATAATAATAAATATAATAATAATAATATTAATTATAAATTAAAAATTTTTTTTTTTAAGTATAAATAAAATAAATAATTCATAATATAATATTATCATATGAATACTTGAATAAATTTTATAATGATAATATTAATTATAAATAATAATTATGGCCAACCATGATGAGTGGTTGAACCATTATTATTATTACTGTGATTATTATTAGTTTCCAAGTGATATATCATTGACATTAATATATGTAAAAATTAAATTAAATAATAACTAATTACTAATCATTATATTCATTAATATAATATCATATTATTCATTATACGTTGCAATAATATTATTTTAGAATAGTTTTTTGGTACTCTGTTTTTTCGAAACGTTGATGACGTTTCAGGATTTGGGCCTGGACAAGACCAGTTGGACGATAGATTCGATAGAATCATTGATTCCAATGCTCTATCCCTCCGTCGGAGAGATGGCCGGCTACGATCACCGAAAATTGTTGCTCAAAGGTTTATTAGCGGCCGGTCTGACCTCCGGTCCGCAATACTTGCGTTATCATCCAGCCCAAGAACCTTATTTGGATTTCGTGAGAGACACGTTTCGCGCGTTGGCCGAGAGTCTATCGTCGAATCACAGAACCAGCTTGTACGTTTGGTGGTTGCGCTTCGAGAGGACTCTCGTCCATCTCTGCAAGGATGAGCTCAAGAGCGACAGTCGGTGAGCGATTAATTATCCGATCAAACCCGGAGGGTGATTCGACGAGAGCGCAGATTTTTTACAGCTATGCTTATGTTTTTTGTCGTCGCTGAACAAAATAACCGCGACATAATCTTCATAATTCTTGAACGACGAATTAATCGGACGACAAAATAACCCCGGACGAAATAACCAAAGAACAAAATAACCCAAAGACAAAATAATTGCGGATAAAATATCCGGGGACGAAATAACTTGCCGATAAAATAACCGCAACCAAATAACGATTAATATTTTTTTATTTTCCGTGTTTTGTGTTTGAATTTTTTGTGTTTTATTATTTATTATTTATTATTTATTTAGGTTATTTGGGTACTCGGGGATTCAGGGTTATTTGTTATTTATTTATTTTTTTAGGTTGTTTATTTATTTAAGTTATTTGGGTACTCGGGGATTTAAAGTTATTTGTTATTTATTTTATTTTTTAAGGTTATTTATTTATTTAGGTTATTTGGGTACTCGGGGATTTACGGTTATATGTTATTTATTTATTTTTTTAGGTTATTTATTCATTTAGATTATTTGGGTACTCGGGGATTTAAAGTTATTTGCTATTTAGGTTATTTAAGTTAGGTTATTCGGGTACTCGGGGATTTAGGGTTGTATGTTATTTATTTTTTTTATTTAGGTTATTTAATGCGTTTTTAAATTGTCAATTATTATTGATAGATGTTCATTTATTGTTGTTGTTTATTATTATTTCGATATTGCAATATTATATCAAAATAAATGCATTTATAAAAATCATTCATTCATCATTTCATTGTATCGTTTAATTTTTCTTTTACGTTTGCTGCGGTTATTTTGTCTGTCGGTTGTTTTATGATTTGGTTATTTTGTCTCGGTTATTATGTCGGGGTTATTTTGTCGTCAGTTGAAATGTCGGGGAACCGCTAAATCATCTTCCATTCGCGTAATTCATCGATCGTTCAAAAGAAATTTCATCCCCGATTCGAATTAAAATATTCCACAGACGAAAAAAATTGAAAGGAATTCTGAAAGAATTTTTGAAAAAAGCCGAGAATCGAAACAATCTTCATTTTTATCGGGAATACGCGCTTATCGAGCGGGAGATGGGCCGTTTCGACAGTTGCGTTAATATATTGGAAACGGCGATAGAATCCGCGTCGACGACGAGCGACGAAGAAAAAACATCGGTGCTGAGTTTGCGACGAACGCTTTTGGAAACGCTGTTGGACGCCCGAACGGATATTGTTGGGAAAAAAGTGCGAGCTCTGAAAGTTTTTAATGAAATTGTGCCAAGCGGTTCAGCGACGAACGACGTCAAACTCGTCGAAGATTTTTTGCGCGAACGGGTGGATGATTTTTTGTCCGAACCACCGGAACGGGAAATTGAATGGATCGATGGTTATTTCATGCCGAATTACGATTGCGATTGCGTAGCATGCTACGTTTATCTGCTGTACGTCGACGAGCGTAACGTAGCGGAGATTTTGAAGGTTTTCGACGACTGTCTGGAACACACGAAAGAAACCAAGTATCTGCAAGTTGGTATCTTTTAATTTTTTATTTATTCGATTAATTTTAATTTTTATTTCTATTTAATACCAATTTTACCGTCGATTTTTGTTTAATTTAATTTTGATTTCGTTTTAATTTAATTTCATTCAATTTTCTACGTCGTTCGTTCGATTGATTTTAATTTTAATTTCTATTGAATATAAATTTTACCGTCGATTTTTGTTTAATTTAATTTTGATTTCATTTTAATTTAATTTCATTCAATGTTCTACGTCGTTCGTTCGATTGATTTTAATTTTTATTTCTATTGAATATAAATTTTACCGTCGATTTCTGTTTAATTGAATTTTGATTTCATTTTTATTTTATTTTATTCAATTTTCTACGTCGATCGTTCGATTAATTCTAATTTTTATTTCTATTTAATATCAATTTTACCGTCGATTTTTGTTTAATTTAATTTTGATTTCATTTTAATTTAATTTCATTCAATTTTCTACGTCGATCGTTCGATTAATTCTAATTTTGATTTCTATTAAATATAAATTTTACCGTCGATTTCTGTTCAATTGAATTTTTATTTCATTTTAATTTAATTTCATTCAATTTTCTACGTCGATCGTTCGATTAATTCTAATTTTTATTTCTATTGAATCTAAATTTTACCGTCGATTTTTGTTTAATTTAATTTTGCTTTCATTTTAATTTAATTTCATTCAATTTTCTACGTCGATCATTCGATTAATGTTAATTTTAATTTCTATTCAATATCAATTTTACCGTCGATTCCTGTTGGATTAAATTTTGATTTCATTTCCATTTAATTTCATTCAATTTTCTCCGTCAATTTTAATTTACCAAATCTTCTTTGAATTTTTTAGGAACGATTTTACGAAAATCAAATCGCCGTTCTTCAATTGTTGAACGAACGCGTACACGGCGTTTACAACACGTTGATAGAACGATTGAACACCGCTCTGGACATATATCCCGACAATTTTTATTTTCTCTCCGTATTTGCCGGGATTGAGGTAAAATTTTGTTTCCGTCGCGATCGGATGAACGCGTAATGATTTTATTAATCGTCGATTTTAATTATATTTCACGTTTTTCGCAGAGCGAACTTCCAAACTGGAAGCTCAACACACGAAAGGAGATCCAAACTCCGTGGCAAGCTCTTGCATTGTGTTTGGCCGGACGTGGCAGGATTAATTTTTTGCTGGAACGCGGAATCACGGACGCCGCGACTGCGGCTGTTAATAAATTAATATGTTTTCATCGCAGACTTTCAAGGTAAAAAAATAAATTAAATAAACTATGGGGCCTATGGTTAGGGAGCAAGATGTTTCGACGTGATGGTTTCCGCGCGAGCCGATTCGACGCAGAGCCGTTTGGGCGCAGAAACGTTGAGACGCGGTCGTTTCGTCGCCAGGATGCTTAGATTTGTTAATTATATTTCATAATTAATTTTTTTCCCCCATATATTTGATAATTAATTTTTTTTCCCCATATATTTGATAATTAATTTTTTTTCCCATACATTTGATAATAATAATAATTATATTTTTTTTCATACATTTATTCAGGTTAATTGTTCCGGTTATTTATTTATTTAGGTTATTCGGGTCAGTGTTGGGCAGCCCTGAAGTACATTTGTACTTGAAGTCCCGTGGGAGTCCCAATTCCGGGTGGACTTTGGACTTTGCAACCGTGAGAGTCCAAAGTCCGAAAGGACTTCGGACTTTGCAACCAGAGGAGTCCAAAGTCCGACGGGACTTTGGACTTTGCAACCGTGGGAGTCCAAATTCCGAATGGACTTCGGACTTTGAAACCGTGGAAGCCCAAAGTCCGGATGGATTTCGGACTTGGCAACCGTGAGAGTCCAAAGTCCGACGGGACTTTGGACTTTGAAACCGGAGGAGTCCAAAGTCCGGAAGGACTTCGGACTTGATTACCGTGGGAGTGCAAATTCCGGATGGAATCTGGACTCCGACGTTCGCCGAGGCCAAAATACAAATGTTATAGGTGATTCCACGTGTACCGAGTCTACAATACAAATGTACTTTGTACTCCTACGTTTCCAAGGCCAGAATAAATATAAACTTTGTACTTTCACCTTTGCAATGATTAAAAAGGATGCAAAGTCGAACCTTGCACATTCCTTCCTCATAATTTTTTACATTTGCCAAAGCTCACTCTATGAAGAAGCCAAAATTGAACGGCACAGTTCTTCATAGAGGAAACTCTGGCAAATGTAAAAAATTATGAGGAAGGAATGTGCAAGGTTCGACTTTGCATCCTTTTTAATCATTGCAAAGGTGAAAGTACAAATTTTTTATTTATTCTGGCCTTGGAAACGTAGGAGTACAAAGTACATTTGTATTGTAGACTCGGTACACGTGGAATCACCTATAACATTTGTATTTTGGCCTCGGCGAACGTCGGAGTCCAGATTCCATCCGAAATTTGCACTCCCACGGTTATCAAGTCCGAAGTCCTTCCGGACTTTGGACTCCTCGGGTTTCGAAGTCCAAAGTCCCGTCGGACTTTGGACTCCTCCGGTTGCAAAGTCCGAAATCCTTTCGGACTTTGGACTTTCACGGTTGCAAAGTCCAAAGTCCCGTCGGACTTTGGACTCCTCCGATTGCAAAGTCCGAAATCCTTTCGGACTTTGGACTCTCACGGTTGCCAAGTCCGAAACCCATCCGGACTTTGGGCTTCCACGGTTTCAAAGTCCGAAGTCCATTCGGAATTTGGACTCCCACGGTTGCAAAGTCCAAAGTCCCGTCGGACTTTGGACTCCTCCGGTTGCAAAGTCCGAAGTCCTTTCGGACTTTGGACTCTCACGGTTGCAAAGTCCAAAGTCCATCAGGACTTTGGACTTCGGGACTCCTCAAGTCCAAATTTGTCCATCACTGATTCGGGTATTCGGGTTATTTAGGTTATTATTCGGTATTATGCTTAAATTATTATTGTTACTCACATTTCATAATTAATTTTCTCCCTCATATATTTGATAATAACAATTATTATATTTTTTTTCATACATTTATTTAGGTTGTTTATTTATTTAGGTTATTCGGATATTCGGGTTATTTAGGTTATTATTCGGTGTTGTTCTTAAATTATTATTGTTAATTACATTTCATAATTAATTTTTTTTCTCACATATTTGATGATAAATTTTTTTCCCTTTGATAATAATAATAATTATATTTTTTTTCATACATTTATTTAGGTTATTTGTTTAAATAAGATTATTCGGGTATTCGGGTTATTCAGGTTATTATTCGGGTAAAAAAAAAATTAAATGTGAAATGTCATTGCGGAAATTTAATGCTCTACAAAAAAAGTCTCTTGCAAAATTTTCGTGAATCTAATATTTATTACGTGAAAATGGCTTTTCATAGTTGGCTCAAAAAAGTTATTTTTTGCGAATTACGTAATAAATATTAGATTCACGAAAATTTTACAACATACCTTTTTCGTAGAGAATCGAATTTTCTACAAAACTGTCAGATGACATTTTCTTATCATGTATAGTTTTCTTTGCTGTTTTAAGCCAGCCATGAAAAGCCATTTATTTTGCTAATAACGTAATAAATATTGGATTCACGAAAATTTTTCAAAAGATCTTTTTTGTAGAGCATTAAATTTCCTACAAAATTGTAGGAAATCATATTTTTATCATGCATAGTTTTGAAGTAATAAAACATTTTCCCAACAAAATTCCAAATGCTCGCATTTTCCCATATAAAATTCGATTGCAAATCGCCCTGGGTAAGACTTATCGGAAAAATTCCCAATTGCGAACAATTTTTTTTCTATTTACGTTGACGACTTTGGAAGGCGGAAACCACGGAAATTCCGACATCACCTAATTAAGAACCACCCTAAAACTCACACACACAAACATTTTGCTCAATAGAGATAAAAATGACTCGAAAAATCGATTTTCGATTTTCGAACTCATTACAATAACTTTCCTATAAAATCGGCAAGTTAATAAATGAAAGAAACGGATTGCAAACGTTCGAGGCCACATTTTGTTTATGTTTTAAAAAATTTTAAACGTCTCAATTCGTTTGTTATAATGATAATATTTTTCCCCATCGCAGAGCACCGGAAACACAGCATTGTCCGTTGTCCTGGCGATTGTTCATGCTGCTGCTTCGCGAGCAAAGTCTGGCTCGTGAAAAAGGTGAGGAAGCTTATCACGAGAGCGTCGCGCAATGTCCTTGGTCCCGTAGTATCTACACAGACGCTGCCGAAGTCGCTCCACAGCTTCTGACTCAAATTCAAGACGTCATACGCGAGAAAGATTTGAGAATGCACGTAACACCGGAAGAGTTGCACATTCTCAGAGGATAATTTTCATTAGTTGTCAGATGAAAATCGTCCAAACCCGCAAAAACGTGATTTGATCGGTGATAGAAATTTTTGATTGCTCAAATCTTGATTCTTGATTTATTTATTTACCGTTGGATAAAAAGTTTGATATTATTTGATAATCAATTGCACCGTCTGTGGCGGGCTGTTAAATTATTTATAAATTCAATTATTCAATGTGATTTACATTTGAATTAAATTAATTGTAACGTTAATTATTTATAAATGAAAAATGGATTCGCGTGATTGTGGATGAAATATTAGTCCTTAATTGGAAACGCGGCTGGAGCGCGTATAGAGATGTATTTATATATTTCAATACCATGTAATTTTTATACCAGAATGTAGGAACGGGTAGTAACAAAAAAAACCAAGGAATTGTAATTTTTTTTTGTCGCCAGTTTTATTAATGAAAAATTGTTTTTTTAGCTTGGAATAGGATAATTTTCGTGCTTCTGAATTTTCAAAATTCGTTGTGGAATCGCATCAATGCAATGGTTTCGTTACAATCGCGGCAAGTGTACGATCGTGAAAAGAGAAAATAAGATACAATTTATTTCGTACGAAATTTGTAGCAGCGATATAAATATGTGAAATAATAAATGAAGAAAAGAAAATAAAATAATAGAAAAGAAAAGAAGAATATTTCGCCCGTAAATCCTATGTGACTTGGTATGAAAGCATAAATTAATGGTTTCGATGGAACGACGAGTGGACAAATTGGTTTAAAATTTGTCTTCGCACGTGCGATCTTTAGTTTCCTTGAAAACGGTGAATTTTTTGACGAGTTCATCAACGGTTAGCTCGCCATGAACGACGTTGTCTCTCGTGCGTACATTGACGGTTCCTCCGCCACGTTCCTTCTCCCCGACAACTGCGAAACAACGAAGAAAATGAAAAAATTTTGTACAAGAAATTTGATATATCAAAATCTTAAAAATTGTTAAAAAAAAAAAAAAAAATTGGGGATCTCGTACCGAGAATAAAATTAAATTGAGCTAATTGAGCGTTGCGAATTTTTTTGTTCATCGTGTCGCTCGCGTCGATGTCGACCTCGGCCATGAATCCAGCGGCCCAAAGTTTTTCCTTCACTTGAAAAGCGTAATCGTCGAATTGTGGACCAACGGGAATGACCATGGCTTGTCTCGGCGATAGCCAGAACGGCCATTTTCCGGCGTAAGATTCCGTCAAAATGGCGATCATTCGTTCGACCGAACCCAAAATTGCTCGATGAATGATAACCGGTCGCGTTTTTTCTCCGGTTTCGCTGCAAGATAGATCGGAAAAAAGGTTTAAAAATTATCGGAAGAGTTGGAAAATTTATGAAACGATTCAATTGTTGCGATAAAAAAAAAATTCAAACTAGTTGCCTTACTCTTATTTGAGGTTATGTTCGAACTTCGCTATGAGGATTTCTATGACTTACGGTTTTTATTCAATTCTAAATTTTTCGTAGATCATTTTGCATCTTTTAGATTCATTTAGAACGTTACTGCAAATATGAGGAGGCAATTTGCGAGTTACAACTTGCAGTTTCGTAACTCTGGACAAACCGATCCACTCGATCAGACTTTACTTTTTATACAATTTAACACTAGATATCCTTAAATCGTCATGAATACGTATCTACAATTATCGCAAGTTCCGTTAGAAGACCATCTTTGCATGTTCTCGATTGCAGCTTGTTTCCCTATTTTTAATCCGATCCCTTCAATCAATTTTCACTGTTTTTGCTTTCTTATGAAGGAAGCTGTGTTATGGGGACATTTTTTTTTGGGGATCTTTATGGCATTATGTTCAGAATGTGCTAAAACGTCGAGAAAATACATTTGGAGAAAATGTATGTAAATGTATGTATGTAATGTCCGGTGTATGTGTGTAATAGACTCCTACAATTCAAACTTGTATAACTCGGAAACGGCTTTAGCTACAGCCCTCAAATTTTGCAGACATGTGCAGCTCTATGAACTCTTTTTTGGTTGTAATTTTCGTCATGATTGAAGCTGCGGCTCGGATTTTATGTCGTTTTAAAATTACCAAAAAAGAGACGTTTACACGACAGCGATCGCAAATTTTGAGATATTCGTCTAAATAGTTCTTTACAAATAGGTTTTTACCCAAAGTTCGTTGGTATTACATTTCGGCCAAATCCATCCAAACGTTTCAGATTTTATAGGATTTCGAATTTTTCGAAAAATTAACGTTTCGTTCCAACTCACGACAGCTTTGACAGATTGAGTCCGAACTCGCTACAGGTATGGAACATTATTCGACTGTTCTATGTATAAAATTTGGTGAAGATCGAATAGAGGGATCGGATTTTATAAGACTTCGAGGTTTTCGAAAAAGTCACGTTTCGCTCGAACTCACGACAGCTTCGACCAATCAAACCCGAACTCGCTACATGTATGGAATATCACTTAACCGTTAAACGTTATATGGGGAACAAGCTGCAAGTTGGAACTTGCAAATTGCTTCCTCCCCTATTCAAGAAAGTTGGAAGTTAAAATTTGCAACCTCCTCTCCCAAAATTGAAGATATTGTAAGGATCTTCCTCTACGAGGAAACCAAAGTTGATATAAATAATTTCCTCATGGAGAAAGACCCTCGCAATATCTTCAATTCTGGGAGAGCCACTTGCAAATTACAAGTTACAGCTTTATTTAATTCTGAGGAAGCAATTTGCAAGCTTCAACTTGCAACTTTTCATGCATAGTGTAGCTAAAAGTAATATTTTCTACTGTCAGCGAATCGGGGTTAAATCGATCGAAGTTGGCGCGATTTAAATAGAAACGTAAATTATCGTAAATCGTAAAATAAAAAATTATCGTAAAAAATCGAGTAATTCAAAATCCTATAAAATTCAAACTTCTCGATGGATTCGATCCAAATTCAATACCAAACATCCGAGAACATCGTTCTATCTGTGAAAAAACTATTCAGACCAATAACTCGTGTATTCAGATGTTGCAAAAAAAAAATATATATGGGGTATTCCTGGGAATTTCGTCAACTTCGGACAGTTGAGTCAACATTTTTGCCCCCCAATTTTTTTCATTAATATGTGTTGAAAATAAAGAGACACGTATTTCGGCATTTTTTATTTTGAGCCCCCGCTTTTGAAATACAGTCGAACGAAGTTTTTGAAGTATTGACTACATTCGGTCATTCAAATCGATATATCTCAGCAACGGTCAGTGATAACTCGAAAAACCACGGGTCTTTTTTTTTCGTTTTTGAACGCTCTATACAATGAAAACATTCACGATAATGTTGCACAAATTAAACAATTGTTTATAAACAATTCAAAATTAAAAATGAAATAAAACAAAAAACGTACCCTTAATTTTTAAAATGTATTTTTTTTCAAATTCCTCGAACAAAAACGAAAATTTAGCCACCTTGAACTTTTTGGGCCGACGCTTCGTTCGGGAGTTACAGATTTTTTTGTCACAAAAAACCCGTAAATTTACGTATTTTATTAGTAAAAATTTGCATTGAAAAAAAGTACCCTTAATTATTGAAATTGATTTTTTTTTCAAATTCCTTGGACGAAAAGAAAAATTTGTGCTGCTCAAAATGAAAAAACGCCGAAATACGTGTCTCTTTATTTTCAACACATATTAATGAAAAAAATTGTGGGGACAAAAATTTTGACCCAGCTGTCCAAAGTTGCCGAAATTCCCAGGAATACCCCATATATTTGTCATTCCCAAAAAAAGCAAATATATTTCCCATTGCTAAAAAAAAAAAAAAAAAAAAAAAAAAAAAATACGAGATCGATACTCACTTGACATACGAAAGATTAAATCTGATCGGTAATTGAAAATCAAGTTGAATGGTCGCGCACTGATGGGATCTCTTGAGCGCGTCCATGATGGTAATATCGATTTTAGGCCCATAAAAAGCTCCGTCGCCCGGATTTTCCGTCCATTTAGCCCCAAAATCGTCGAGACTCTCGGCCAAAGCTTTTTCCGCTTGATCCCAAACCGCGAGATCCCCGAGATATTTTTCGGGTCTCGTCGACAAACAAAGATCAAAGGTAAATCCGAAAACTCCGTAAACGTGTTTGAGAAAATCCAAAGCTCCGAGAACTTCGTTCTTGATCTGTTCGTTTGTGCAAAAAATATGAGCATCGTCCTGTTGAAATCTGCGAACTCTCGTGAGTCCCGTCAAAGCACCGGACAATTCGTTGCGATGCAAAACTCCGAAATCCGCCATTCGAAGAGGCAATTCGCGCCAAGATCGCGTTCTCACGTCGAAGATCATGCAATGACCCGGACAATTCATCGGTTTAAGAGCAAAAGTTTCTTTTTCAACGTCAAAAGAAAACATATTGTCGGCGTAATGTTGCCAATGTCCCGAAGTTTGCCACAATTTACTGTTGTAAATATTCGGTGTTACGACTTCTTGAAATCCACGTTTACGATATTCTTTACGTATAAAATCCACGAGAGTGTTGTAAATGTGAGCTCCGCGAGGTTGAAAGAAACAAGAACCCGGTGATAATTCGTGAAAAAAAAATAATTCTTGTTCACGCCCGATTTTACGATGATCGCGTTTCGCAGCTTCTTCCTGAAACTTTTCCCACTCTTTCAATTGTTTCGCGTCCGGAAAACTTATGCCGTAAAGTCTTTGCAATGATTCGGCATTTGAATTTCCTTCCCAATAGGTAGACGAATTTTTTGTAACTTTAATGGCTTTTACTTTGCCGGTGTTTCTTATGTGTGGTCCACGGCAAAGATCGATCAGAGGACCGCAACGATAAACCGTCGTCGTCGGTGTATCGACTTTTTCGTTCAAAATACGAACTTTGAATTCGTTGTATTTGAACATTTCGAGCAAATCTTCTTTTTTCATTTCCAATCTTTCGAAAGGTTGTTTTTCTTTGACGATGGTTTTGTAAAGACTTTCGACGTAGGGATAATCGAGATTAGAGATACCTCTGTCGCCTAGAAACATGTCGTAGTAGAAACCATTTTCTATGGGAGGTCCGTAACACAAACAACCGCCGTAAACTCGTTCCATGGCTTCGCCGAGAATGTGAGCGCTGGAGTGCCAAAAGACTTGTTGAGCTTCGGGATCGTCGAATTTGAGGAGTTGCAACTTGCAGTCGGATTCGAGAGGCCTGTCGAGATCCCAAAGTACGTCGTTAACTTTGGCTATTACCGTATTGTCGGCGAGACCTTGACTTATACCGCGAGCAACTTCGTAAGGCGTCGTGCGCCACGATTGAGCAGGGACTTCCTTGCCGTCCGGCAGCGTCACCGTTATGTCGACGGGTTGCTTCGCGGCTACGTTGGCTTCGTACTCGGCTTTTAGCTTGTCCCACATGACGATGCGATCCTGGAATCGTTAGAAACTTTGAGCTGTCGTGCGCCGATAATTGTTTTGTTTGCTTTTCTCAGAAATTTGATCTTTATTATTATTGAACATTTTTGAGTCTGATTTTAAGCTAAGCCAGACTCGTTCCGTTGGTCTTGATCGTTTCTTTCGTTATGACGAAAAAATAATTGTCAATTAATAATTAATTCTTTTTTTTAATTCTTTTAAACATCAATATTGTATGTTTAATATATTTCACAAAATTCATTTGTTTTTTTTTAAATTAAAATTGTAATGAAAATTCAAAAACACCCAGCAGGGTTCAAAAGACTCGAGTGTGTCTTATATGGATCAATTTATATTTTTTAACTCTACGACTCACCTGAATGAACGCAGGCCACGGTTTGAGCTCCGTAACATTGCTCTTCTCAGCCGCAGACTTTTTATCCTTCGGAGGTTTCATTTTAGTCTGTAAAAAAAAAAACAGAATCCACTAAATTATTCAGCAAAAAATTTTTTTCCTCCAAATTTCCATAAATTGAAATGGATAATGTAATTTCGAGATACTGCATTACGACAAAGATCGAAATCTGTTATACCCAGTGTGGCGATTTAGCGATTGCAATAAACTTTTAAGGTTACGTCACACTATCGATCCTCAACATTGGACCAATGCAACGCGATAGACGCGAAGGTGACGCAAAACATACGTCATTTCATTTTCAAAGATAAAGAGATTACAAAAAAAAAAAAAACCGATAGTCGCGTAAAACTATTTGAAATCGTTTGATAACGACATTGCGATAGCGTCAGCGTGGGAAATAAGTTATTATGATGATATAAAAATCGTCATAACGAACCCAAGCATGTGTCCACCTAGTGCCGCACTGTATGCAACCGCGATAACGCAATATAGACAGCATGTTTCAATTATTTTTTCTTTTCTTTAAAATCTTTAGCGAATACTTGTGAAAAAAAATGCAACGACAGAATCGTTGGATGAAAAAAATGAGAAAGTTTAGGATTTTTTTTTTTCATGCCTTTTCGGATTTGCAATTGAGGTTTTCTATGCCAGTCACCACGTCGTCGGTCATGTTTGAAGGTTTTTCGGGAGAAACACACTGGGAGAGATTTCTGGGACGTGTTCGTCGTTGAACGACACCCGTTGGACTGCCACACGTCGCGTTTCGCGTTTTACCAGAGTATCGTGGGTTCCGGTCTTCCGGCTCTCGTCGTTACCTGCTTCCTTTTATATTATAACGTGATATGGCTCTGGCCAGTCCATATATATATCACTATTATTATTGTAGCATATATAATTATTATTATTATTATTTACAATGATATGAATTTTGTATTTTATCTCTAATAGAGCTGTAAACAAATATTGTGATATACAATGATATCAATCTTGTATTATTAATTATTTTTAATATTATATCTCGATGGCTTTTTCCAGTCCATACATATTATTATTATCATCATTGTCGCACAGATGACAATATTGTTGTGATACACAATGGTATAAAAAAATATTGTAATACATGTAGTAATTATTATTTTTCAAAGTTTCTATCGTGGCTTTGGTCAAAAATGCTAAAAATGTTGCAACGTGTAAGTGGCGGATAGCATTGTTCACCCGACTGTACGAAAAAGGACAGAAGACCTGTATCAGCTCTCTTTCTCGGCGTAATACCAGGAATTAGTAGAAATATCGATAACCATGGAGAATAGAAATAAAGAGACCAATCCAACGTTATCGAATCTGATTACTTTTCTTTCGGAAGTACACGTACTTCTCAAGTAAGGCGCTCGCATCAGTGGTGTGAAAGATTGCCCCTGGGTAACGCGTCCGGGATGGCGTAAAGTGACCTTTGCGAAAGTGGCCTTTCGGAAAGTGGGCCCGTGTCAGTTTGCCCCAAGTCGCCCACTCTTTTTCCGAACTCACCCGAAGGCGAATCGAGCAGTGGGTCTCAATCTGCGGTTCGTCGTCTAAATTTCAGAGCCCGTAATTGGCGCGATTTTCGAATCAACGCGGACGGATACAGTGATTAAAATTGGATATCCATTAAACATTTAACAAAAAAAATTAGGCGTGACTGTTCATATTCGATTTTCATACCTCGCTTGTGTTAAAAATAAATCGTTTTTATCCCGCCGCGTGAGCTTTGGCGACATAAGACAATATCTTTATTTCTTTATATTTTCTATACAATTTTAAAAGGAATATTTTTTGGATATAGTGGATATTTGTGAATAGAGGCTGGCGAATAATATATTTCAAGATTGACGCTGGTATCTTACCGGGAGTATCCCGCGCACCAGTGGTGTGTCTGTTGTAATCTTTAGCACCTTAGAAATCCATATTTTAAGTCGAATATAATGATGGCATTCTAATATTTTCTACGACAAAAATGAATTAATCTTGAAATATATTATTTGCCAGCCCCTATTCACAAATATCCCCTATATCCAAAAAATATTCCTTTTAAAATTGTATAGAAAATATAAACAAATAAAGATATCGCCTTATGTCGCGAGAGCTCACGTGGCGGGATCAAAATGATTTATTTTTAACACAAGCGAAGTATGAAAGTCGAATGTGAACAGTCACGCATAATTTTTTTGTTAAATGTTTAATAGATATCCAATTTTAATTACTATATCCGTCTGCGTTGATTCGAAAATCGCGCCAATTACGGGCTCTGAAATTTGGACGACGAACCGCAGATTGAAACCCACTGCTCGATTCGCCTTCGGATGAGTCCGGAAAAACGGTGGGAGACTTGGGGCAAACTGACACGGGCCCAGTTTCCCAAAGGCCACTTTCCGAAAGGTCACCTTACGCCATCCCATCTCTTTATTTTTTTACCACGTATAAACAACAATAACAAAATAAATATTTTCTGCCTTTTTAACTCGACTCTTTATTTTTTCCGACAGTTTTCTTCGTTAAACTCCTCTCATTCTTAATGAGATCGAGTACCCATTTTCGCACATGGATCGTCGGGTCGTGGTTGTTGTGGTGTTTGAGTTGTTTCTTGTTCTGAAGCTCCATACATATTTTTGTAAAACACAAAGAATGGATAGATAGAACCAACGGTGGCAGACGCATGCACCTATGACAGTTATACAATTAATAACGCATAAATAACTAATTACGATCGATGCTTACGTGCAATATGCAAGGACGTCGCGACGGTAGCCCGACTTGGGGGTTCCCGCGAGCGCTTCGCTTACCACGCCAGGGCCGAATATCAAGTAGGGGCTTGCGTGGGCTACTGTTATTCTACTCAAAGTTTTTATTCTTGATTAATTTTTAGTATCCTCATAAAATTATCTTTCAAATGTTCTGGGCACCAGTAGACAAATAGAATGTAGTGAGTATACTCAAAATTAACCAACAATAAGAACTCTGAGTAGAATAATAGTAGCCCACGTAAAAATTCTGACGATTTTGATTGAAGGAATTGACGATTTTGTGAAGTGCAGAAATTGCTTTAATATCTGTATCAACGGTTTAGAGTGTATCAGTGATACGTATATTGCTTTAGAGTGTACTTACAAAACCATCAGTTTCCATTTGATAATGGATATTGAGATCTGAGTGTTCTCGTTATTTTGATATATCTCCCATATTTAATTCAACTAAAGGGTTAAAATTCTAAGAGCATCTTATATGAGGCTAAGCTGATCGCCTGGCAGCTGTAGGCACAAGAAAATTTTTTTTGCTAACAATAATCTGTCTTGAATTCAAAAAAAGGAAAAAAAATATCAAAAGTCAAATGAGTGGCATCTAACACTCATCCTAGAATGCTCATCTTTTGCCAGAATTTTTTCTCTATCTAAGCTAACTATTTCAGGTGTGGCCCGTTCGGAAATCAAAAATTGTTTTTTTAAACACTAATAAATATACACTATCAATGTAGATTTAATTTTTCGATAAGATGCTAAACAATTTAGTTTAGAAAACATAAATTTCACAGAATACGCGATATAATGTTACGTCCGGCGTAACAATATATTGGATGTGCCCTGTTTTTGACCTTAGCAAATGCTAATTGGTCAGGGATACGGGCTGACGATTTGATTCAGAAAGAGTGTTATTTATATATATATATTTAAGATATTTACTGAGAATAAAGTGTGAAATGTATGTATGGGTTAGTGTGTGTGTGATAAAGGTCCGCGTGGGTACGCGTTACCTTCATATCTAAATCTATGTTAAATATTTAATAAAAGAATGGGAGTCCGCGTGGGTACGCGTTACTCCCGTGATTCGGAATAAGAGTCTCGGATTTGGATTTAATGAAGGTCCGCGTGGGTACGCGTTACTCTCGGAGTTAGAAGGATGTAAGTCCGCGTGGGTACGCGTTACTCACAAAAAGGTAGTTTGTAAATTGGGAGAGAAACACAGAAGAAACTTACAAAATGTTAGAGTCCTTTTTCCTTGTTTTTATTATTATACTTTGAAAAATATTTATAAGTTGGGACTGGGCCCGAAATGATTTCAGAAGATGTTGCGACGTCGGAGGTTGAATTCTCACTGTCTAAGAGACGCGTATGTGGCCCTTTTATACAATTTCGGGTCCACACAAAATATTAAACCAGGTTGGAGAGGATAGGTTCTCCTATTCATTATTGGTCAAAAACACCGTCTTATTTTCTAAGACGCGTTTCGCTTTTAACTATGAAGCTAGTGGTAAGGGTGGGAAAGGGCAGATTTTCTTTGCATCTCATTGGCTCAAATTTCCGTTTCCCACTTCTTAGTTTTATGCAAAAGGTGGGAAGAATCTTATCTTTTCGAGCTGAAGGCCCAAGAACCCCCTCCCTTATATCTTTGTAGGCCCCTTGAAAAAGGCCATACACTCACGCCCGTGTTTGGAGGGTTGCAGCCCTTCAGACGTCCTGTGGTGGCGTTACGGTCACGTAACAATAATGATAACTAAAATGATTCAGAAATAAATGCGAAAAAATGTATGCACACCACTCCGCGCTATGCTGTAGGCAAGCGGTCTAATGCGGCCGAGAATTTGGTTCAGGCTACCCAATATACGCTAAACAAGCAAAAATTACGGCGTCTTCTCCTCGTCGACCACGAGGCATCGCCTATGCACGACCAACGAATGAGAAGCAGCCGGATCTACTCATCTCTGCTACTACCAGAGATGAGAAGAGAGATCGCCAGCGGGGCCGGGAAAGCCGTTCAACCGGCTTGGTGCGCTGCCAACCAGGGGGCCGGCGAACTCGCTCTCCCCCGGCGAGTATATATAGTAATAGTATAATGTTAAATTCGTATCGTCGCCGGCATACCGGGTAGCACTCTCCAGCCGGAGCTACCTCGACAAGACCATACTCGGTCGTATGCTTAGGGGGGAACATCAGAGCGTAGGGGGAGTTTCCGAACAGGCCGACTCATTGAAATAGATGTTACAACAGCGAGATCCACGTGCCTCGCCACCGTAATTCAAAGGGAAATTCGTTCTTATCAAATAATTCGTTTTTTTTCTACTTTTGTCTAAGAATGGTCACAAGAAGGCTTATAGAAAATTAAAATTTCTACCGGTTTGGTCATAACGATTTTTCATCTTCGATCAATATTTTTGACTTAAGTCTAAAAGAAAAAACCAAATTGAATGATCGTATTCTCTCGTTTGTTTTGTCAAGTTCAGCGTTAATGACTATTAACAAACTTCCCGACAATCGGATTCTCTACAATCTTGGTTTCCTTATTGTAATATATGGAAAAGTAGTAAAAAACCGCTTTTTCTGGTTATTTAGAAAATTAATTAGTACTTTGCAAATATCGCTGAAAGTAGAAATGTGCCCATCCGTGTTCGAACGTTACACAGAAACTGATCGAAAAAAAAAATTTCGACGACATAAGACTTGATTAATTGATTCATTCGCATTTGCTTATTATTTTTTGCACACTAGTTATATGAAAAATCCCTCTTGAAAATAAATAATTTGGCAGGCTCTTGAAACTTGAGCCGTGCATGCTCGTAAAGGGAGCTCGAAGGTCGGAAAGCAGGAGGCTGACGTGTCCCATCCCGTATCGATAACGCGGCGTTTCCAGACTGCGTGGCACAATTTGAACGCGTGTCACTTAAACAATCGATATTAAATATTCAAAAGGGAAGAGTATGAGGATAATGTCAGCGACACAATTGCCTGGTGACATAGAAAAACTAGAGTGATCGATGTTTAACCCTTCAACCTGCAACCACGAGTGAAACTCGTGGGGAGAAGTGCGAAACGAAAACAAGAAATACGAGCCTCATTCGTCGTGCTTTAATATTTAAATATTATTTCTTGAAACTACACGAATCAAAAAAATTAAAGGAGCAGAAAGTTTTTCCATTTTTTACGTGATTTTTGCGTGACTGTAATTCCGCGAAAAATGGATGTATTGAGATAAATAAGAACGCATTTTCAAGCGTGACATGGCTAGTTTTAAAATCTTCTGATGGAATTTTTTTCCTGGCCATGAGTCATGGCACAATTAGGGGAAATGTCGTAACGAAAATTTTATAAAAAAATTCTCCGTTTTTAAAAGTGGTCCCCGGGCTCGAGAAAATAGTTTCTGACTTAATCAATAACACAGTCACTTAGCCTGGTTCTTTACCTGTGATTTGACTTTTTTAATTTATCTGTACAAGTTGTTGCTGAGATATCGGCCTGTGAATGAAAAAACATATTTTTTCGTTTGATCATCGATATCTTATGAACCGGTAATCCTATAGCAAATCGACCGGCAGTTTTGGAAATTCAAATGAATTGCGTATGGGGCTTAATTAGAGATTCGGAAAAAAAAAAATTTTTTTCACCCTTCGCATTCACTTCAAAAAGTGGAAAAAACCACTTTGCCTGGTCATTTAGAAAATTCACCGGAACTTTGCAAATATTGCTGAGAGTACAAATGTTTGTGGGTGCCCCCTTACTTCAATGTATCCGCTATAACCCTGTAAAATTTCGAATTGATCCGTCCGTCCGTTTTTCTACCCCGAGGTGGCAGCCTTTAACGAAAGTTGAAGGAACACCTTTTTTGCTAAGTCAGATAAAATTTTCTCGAGCCTGGGGACCAATTTGAACAACGAAAAATTAAAAAAAAAACCAGACGTGTGCAGCACCGTGCACATGATAGAAGTGAAACTTCTTGAAAAATGAAGAATAAGAGAGATTTAGTGTGAGAGACAGAGCAAGAGAGAGCAATCTTGAAAGAAACACAATAATACAAATGCTCTGTGTTTTGAACGTAAAATCTTTTGAGAATGATCAAAGTTTGATCTGAAATTTCCATCGGTTAACAAATTTGGAAACATGAATACCTAGACTATATTCTCGAGAACGTTGTGCTACACTTTTTCGCTATTTTTGGGACTCCGAGTATATCCTTTTTTAATTGCGTTTTGCCGTTAATTTCGGCATAATTATTTGTACACCGAACAATCGAAACTACTACAGAAACAGCTGATGTTAATTCGACAGTGGCGTTAGAAGGAGAGAAACGGAGATGACATTTAATTCTCGCTGTCATTCTCAAGCCGACGCCGTCGTTCTTCGCATGATAGGAGTGGAAGATCTATAGCTGCCAACAAATCATGACACAAAAAAGATCCTGAAGAGAGAAAAATAGCACGATCCTGAGAATAGCACAGAAAAATAGTATGATATCGCGAAGAGACGAGCGTTCCATGCCGGACGTTCTATTCGTAAGCCCAAACATGTACGAATAATCTCGACTTGTAAATCCACGATTCACCCATTTTGGACAAACTTCTCACCGCTGGTCCGCCCAGTATGACCTTAAGAACAGTATAAACTTAGAACCATCATTGTTGATAAAAATTTGATAGTTTAAATGTACTTTCATAATAACTCTTCACAGATGTAATCGAACAATCACAGTACACACACGTAAAAAATATAAATAATCACAAAACACAATGATAAATATTAATTATACAGCACGTGCATGGTACCTCAGTTGTTCATATACAACGTCTAACTGACGCATACATCTATAACGCGCACATGCATGAGCCTATCTTATTCTATCGCTTTGTATCCTGTATACGTCGCTCTCTTTTGCCCCACTCCCGTGGCATCGGAATACATAGCTCTCTCCTGCCCCACTCCCACGGCATCGGAAGGATCAGCCGTCGTTCGTCCCACTCCCGTGCATTCACGATGTATATCTCTTGCCCCACTCCCGTAGTGTCGGAATGTGTAGCTCTCTTCCTCCTTCTCTCTACATAATATCTTTCTTCTCTCTCGTGTAACAAAATCCGCCTAAACGTGACGCGTCATTGAAATTTCACTCGCCGCTAAAGAAGTTTCACTTCAAAAAGCAAAAATTACAGATCCGGATCAATCGAGCGGTCTTCTGTTCGTCACTACGGCCGCGGTTTGCAGCGGACCGCGTGAGTCACGACGCGTTCATTGACTAATAGCGGCTTCTTCATAAGTATTTGAAAGCCTTCGATGAGCCTCAGCCGCAGATTTCTAAATATTAAAGCCGAAAATTAAACCCTCCCGCAAATTACGACAATGCAATTCGTGCACTGACATTTTCAATCGAGAGTAACTTTATGATGCAGACGTAAATCGACGAATGTTTTCATGGACTGCGCACCCATCGGTGTCGGTCGTATTTTTTAAATGTTTCTTCTCAAAATGTGCCCACCCGTGTTCGAACGTTACACAAAAATTAATTGAAAAAAAAATGTCGACAAGAGAAGGATTGATTTATCGGTTCATTCGCATTCGCTTCATCATTTTGGAACACTAATTATATAAAAAATCTCTCTTGGAAATAAATAATTTGGCAGGCTCTTGAAACTTCAGCCGTGCGTGTTCGTAAAGGGAGCTCGAAGGTCGGAGAGCAGGAGGCTGACATGTCCCATCCCGTATCGATAACGTGGCGTTTCCTGGCCGCGTGACACAATTTGAATATTTAAATATTCAAAAGGAAAGAGTATGAGGATAATGTCAGCGACACAATTGCCTGGTGACATAGAAAAACTAGAGTGATCGATGTTTAACCCTTCAACCTGCAACCACGAGTGAGACTCGTGCCGAGAAGTGCGAACCGAAAACAAGAAATACGAGCCTCATTCGTCGTGTTTTGATATTCAGATATTATTTCTTGAAACTACACGCATCAAAAAAATTAGAGGAGCAGAAAATTTTTCCAATTTTTTACGTGATTTCGGGTAACTATAACATCGCGAAAAATGGTCGTATTGAGATGGATGAAAAAGCATTTCTAAGCTTGACATGTTTAGGTTTAAAATCTTATGATGGATTTTTGTTCCTGGCCATTGGTCATAGCACAATCAGGGGAAATGTCGTAAAGAAATTTATTTTTTTATTTTTTGTTTTTCGAAGTGGTCCCCAGGCTCGAGAAAATGTTTTCTGACTTTATCAATAACAAAGTCACTTAGCCCGATTTTTTGGCTTTGATTTTATTTTTTTAATCTTTTGTAATCCTATAGCAAATCGACCGGCAGTTCTGGAAACTCAAATGAATTGCGTATGTTTAATTGATGTTTTGGAAAAAAATAGTACATTGTGTATCTAGGGCGGGAAGTAGGCGATTCCGCCGAATGTGAAGTTGCCACCCGAGGGGGAAATCGCCTTCCGCCCGTGGTGCACACCGTACTTTTTGTCCGACCCGTGTTGAAAACAAGGGGTCGCGGCGCTCGAATCTTTACCGCCCCGCAGTAGCGGGCGGTAAAGTAGTTTACCGCCCGCTGGCGGAGTGCGCTGGGAACGCCCACTTGCCGCCGGTAGCACATGCGCGCAACGCCGCGTTTTCAACGGGGGTCGGACAAAAAAAAATGTTCACCCCTTGCATCACTTGAAAAAGTGGAAAACAACCACTATTCCTGGTTATTTAGAAAATTCACCGGTACTTTGCAAATATTGCTGAGATTACGAATGTTCGTGGGTGCCCCCTTACCTAAATGTATCCCCAATAATCCTGTGAAATTTCGAATTGATCCGTCCGTCTGTTTTTCTACCCCGAGGTGGCCACCTTTAACGAAAGTTGAAGGAACACTTTTTTTTCTAAGTCAGAAAAAATTTTCTCGAGCTCGGGGAACACTTTAAAAGGACGGAATATTTGAAAAAAAAATGTCTCTGCGACATTTCTCTTGATTGTGCCATGACCAATGGCCAGGAAAATAATGTCATCACAAGATTTCAAAACTAGACATGTCAAGCTTGAAAATGCTTTTTCATTCATCTCAATACGACAATTTTTCGCGAAGTTACACTGATGTAAAAATCACGTAAAAAATGGAAAATCTTCTGCTCCTTTAATTTTTTTGATGCGTGTATTTGAAAATCCAACCGTTACGCATATCAGGTCATGTTGTTTCTGGCCCGGGTCATCGGAACTTTGCGCGTACGACGAAGGGTTAGAATTTATGAAAAAATACAATTACGCTCAAATGGAATTATTTCAATATAAGATGTTTCGCAAAGTGCATACTCGTCGCGAAGCCCGAACGGTATCGCGTGAGAAGTGAAAACGCGAAAGTGTCATAGCGAATAGCTTCCCCCACGCATGCACTTCAATTTCTCGCTCCACGTGTTCTCCAAGCGACCTTGTGAATTTCTGATATGATTGCAAGTGCAACTTGCAATTACATTAGAAGACATTCGTGCAAATGAATATCGACCCGAACTCGGTTACTATGGTGAAATATGAACGAAATACGAATACTGACGGACTGCTCGAGCAAATTTGTTCATTCCCAGCACGAGTGTCCGATCGAACGGTTCACATATTATTTCCATTCACACATAGTTTCTAACGTCGTGCGCGGATCTAGTTTCGTTGACACAGAAGGAAGGGAATTCATCTCAAGTCACTTACAGCCCAAAGATTTTCGGCTCGATTAATCATCAGGATCTCCAAAGTGGATTAATCGTCACCAATCGAGACACCGGTAAGTTCGTTTGCTACTGATTCGTATACCACACTTATCCAAAAGTTTAAAGAAACAAATTTTTTAAAAATGTTTCCGGTGATAATTGGAAGGCTGTAATTTACAGAAAAATGGTCGTATTAAGATGGATAAAATATATTTTTGAGATTGGGATGTCTCCTTTTAGAATCTTAGGATGATTTTTTTTTGGTAGAGATACTTTTGGCGCAATCGAAATAAATATCGGGAACATTTTTTCTTGTTTTCTTAAATTGTCTCTGTAATTAAAAAAAAAGATCAGCGACGGTAAGAGGTAAATTAAAAAACTAGTGGTGTTTTTTTTTTCCATTTTTGCACTCTTTATATGATACAGTTATTCATAATTATCTTGCACCTATGAAGCAATTGTTATCAACAATTAAATAATTAAAAATTGTATAAAACTCAAAATGCTCATTTTATTATTACAAATTATTTTTCTATGGATTTTTTTAACAAAAACAAGAATTTTAAGACCTTACAGAGCTTGGTCCGACGTTTCGTTCGGAAATTATATCTTTAATCCGTTTATTTTACATCAAACGTGTTCTTCAAAAGAAAAAGAACCATAACTTCCGAACCAAACGTCGGATCAAGTTCCGTAAGGTCTCAGAATTTTTATTCTTGTTCAAAGAATCCATAAAAAAATAATTTGTGATAATAAAATGAGCATTTTGAGTTTTATACAATTTTTAATTATTTAATTGTTAATAACAATTGCTTCATAGGTGCAGGATAATTATGAATAACTTTACCATATAAAGAGGACAAAAATGAAAAAAAAACACATCGATTTCTTTAAAATAAAAGATTCACTTTTAATGATCAGTCAATTATACAATATTCTCGCTCATAATTGTATTCGTTTACTCTCGCCCATAATATTTGCAAGACAATTCGGTGAACATACCAAAAATTAATCAAGAATAAAAACTATGCGTAACGGTGGCCCACGCAAGCCTCTACTTGACATTCGTTCTTGGCGTGACAAGCAAGCGCTCGCCGAGACCCTGGAATCGAGCTATCGACCGTCGTCATGTGACTTGTGCACGCTCTTACAAAAAAGTCGATGTTTGAACAATCCGTTGAGATTTTATGATCTTCTTCAAATGGATCGGGAGCTGTGGTTTGAACAATGTTTATTCAATTTTTTAAGATTAAAAAAAAAAATTTGCTAGCTTAGGCCGTCGGTCAAAGTTGGAGTTGGACATTCTATGGAAGTCGAAATTATTTTTTTGTCTTTTTCACATGATCATGCGACATGCAAAAGGCCGAAATCACTCAAATAGAACTCATTTGATGCAGAATTGAGTGAACTTTGCAACGGTTTGCATAGAAAATCGGTAGACTCACTTTTGACCGAGCTACCATCTCTCAAAGTCGCGACTAGTTTTTGGCTGGGTGGGTGGTAAGTAGTCTGGTACTGCGGAGCGGTAGTGTAGCTATTTTTTTCTCAATAATGATTTAGTGATGTTTGAAAAGCAATAATCATACTCTATCAATTTTTGTTAAAGCATGATCGATCGGAAAAAAAAGCGTAAAGACAGATTCGTAATTCGTAATTTTATTGGATAGTTAGAGCTACATTCAGCTGAAAAATGACCCACAAGAATTCCTACTTTCAGCATTATTTGTAAAGTGTTTTCTTGGTACTTCCCCAAGTGAATACAGGGACCAACAGGATTTTTTTTGCCTATAACAAAAATTAGGGCTTACAGAAAATTAATTCAAGTTTCCAAAACTGCGGTTAAACGGATTTGATAGGGATTGAACATTATTGAATCATTAACGTTTCGTTCTTACTCACGTTATCTGTGACCAATGTTACTCCAATTTACCACACGTAGCAAATATAAGTTTCAGACGTTTTATGGAAGAAATTTAATGAATATTGATACAAGGGACCGAATTTCAGATGGAGAACAAGCTGCAAGTCGGTCCTCGGGAGCTACTTTAGGATTTGAATGCACTGCATGGACAATATTCGGTAACCAGGTGGAAACATTTTCCTTGCAGTGCCAACTTCTAGAGGTAAGGGCAAAAAATGTTCGCCAATGAATGTTACTATCACGTACTTATATCAGTAAATTATAGTGAACATTTCTGTAAAATCCAATGATCACTTGTGTCAAAAAAAGCTTTGCAGAAGCCGCTCAAGGCTAAGCTGTTCGGTGATTCAAGGGTTAACGACAGCAAGTTGAAACTCAAAAGCGGCTTACGGCGAATCAAAGGTATTCGTTCGAAGGTGCCTCTATCAGGAAGCCATCACTAACAGGAATCGCTCCTTCAAGAAGACTTTGAAGATCACCTCAACTTTGAAGGGGAGAACTTGCAAGGTTCAATTTTTAGCTTTTTGCTATTAGTTTACAAAAAAAGTTCCAATGTTGAATCGCTTACTTCTAGGTTTTGACTTACTGATAAAAAAATACAAAGCCATGATTTTATTCCGTGTTTAGCTCCTGAACTCACATGGTCACGCTGCATGACTTCAACAAACAGGAACTGTATGACACGTCTTTTTGATTCAGGAAGGAAATCTCTTTCATAAATAAACATGCAGTTTATTAACTTGGTTATTTGCATTCTGGTACTTGTTACGAAAACATGTTTCGCGGGCTCAATCATCGAGACCTCCACACCGGATGAATCGTCACTCATCAAAGCAGCGGTATGTTCGTTTTCTACTCATTCTCGTACTGTCAATACACGCGCAATGCAAGGTGATGATTATTCATCCATTTTTTAGATCAACATTGTGGAGTCATGTTACGGAGGCCGTTTCTCTACCGTGGCGATGACTGGACCGTCATCTGATAGCATCATGGCAGAGATGTTATCAAGAGATCCTGCTATTTCGGTAGTATTGATCAACAAAAGTGCACCGATCCGGCCACACTTCACAGCTCTATACAGACTCCAACTTTTCGTGGCCACGACAACTGAGCAAACGTCTCTGTGGAAAACTCTCGACAACTTTTGGTCGTCGATATGGTGGAACCACTTGGCTTCCTTTCTCATCATCGACTTAACTGAGGCGGAAAAAGGATGTTCCACTGCTAAAGATAAACTGATGGAAGCGTGGAGTTATAATCTGCTGAATCCGACATTCTTGTGTCTCCACCCAACGAGAGGTCTGTTAATCTACACTTTCAATCCGTACACAAGTAAAGCGCCTACCGCGTGGCGTGAAGAGGGTACTTACGAAGGTTATTACTCAAACGGTCATCCTTGGACCTTGTTCGTTCGAGAATATCGTGAGGATGAGTCATATTGTGAAAGACTTGATTTCGACAAAACGGTAGATCTTGGTGGCTTCGAAGTCGTCGCTAGTACCTTCGGTATGGAGCGTTGGTGGTCCGCGAATGACAGCTTTAGACCAGATCTTGGTGAGCGGGTAGCCAACGTTACCGTTCAGTTTCTGATCAGTTCCCTCAACGCAACGTGGAGGATGAAGGCACGACCGTATAATAATGATCCACTGGACCAAAACCAAGAATATGAAATTTGGGACGACATCCATCGTAGAGCCAGTGACATTTACTTTATACTCTGCGCTCAACAAGATTTGGTAGATTACGAAAAAACCTATCCAGTCATCGAAACCACGGTACGGTTCATGACTCAGTATCCGGGCCCTAGGTCGCAGCTCGACAAGATCATTTCTGTTCTCGACAAAAGATCACGCTTCGGCATATTTGTGGTGGCAATGATAACCCTATTGTACTGCAAAATTTGCCTGGGCAAATCTCTGATCCTGTCGATTTTAGATCTCGTTCTTCTCGTTTGCAATGTGGGAATCCAAAGGGAACCCCAGAGAACGGCTCCGAGGATTTACTTAGCGAGCTTATTAATGCTCGTGGTAACTATTCAGGGAATTTATTCGGGGGAATTTGCGTCATTGCTAACAAAAGAAGTGCGCGGACGAACCATCGATACGATGGAAGATCTCGCTCGATCTAATCACAGGATATATGGCTGGTTTTGGTACGATCATCTTTTTGACGATGAAGCGTTTGACGGACGTTACAATGTTTCCCCGGCTTGTACACAAACGGTTATAAACGATCCTGAAGCTGTTTGTGTAGCAACAGAGCTCGACATCATTAGTGACGCCGACGTGAATCATCTGCACCTGGCCCGGGAAGCTATAGGTATAGGGTATGCGGTTTTTCCCATCCGATCAGACTGGCCACTTCAAGAAAGAGTCAATGAGAATTATCGGAGCGCTGAAGCTGGTGGTCTGCTGGAAACTCTGTTTTCGCAAGAGCGCGACAACATAGAGAGGTCACTCGAATCCTACGAAAATCACGAGCAGGATCCGGAAGTTAAAGTAATAACTCTGGAAGATTTGGGCTTCGCATTTGTAATACTTGGAATCGGTCTGGGTTGCGCTACCATTACTTTTATTATCGAAGTAGTCATCTTCCGTATAGCGAATGCAAAACCCCGTAATCGTATGAGAAGATAAATTAAACTGACAGAATACGTCATCAATCAAGAAATGTGGGGTTTCAAATTAGACTAACGACATTCGTGGTTAATACTTAACAGCATCTGCCGCTGGGCGAAAGCCTCACTAAAATTTATCACTCGTGACTTGTCACAATACAGCGTTGCTACAATGTTACTGTTGTTTATTTTACAATGTTATCGAAATGCAACACTACTTTGTTACGGTTATGAACCATATCATTCCAAGCAGATTACTCCACGGGTCGTCTGGCGATCTGATAATTTTGTGACTAGGACATTTTTTGGTGCACGAAGAGACTGATGCTTATGCTTGATTGTTGTGTATTTTTATGGCTCTTCCATATCAGTATTGACCGTGTCATCAAACGAGGTATCAAAGTGTGAGCTTCATTATACGCCATATCAGAATCTGTGATAGGCCATCTAGATGATCCGTGTTAATTATTGAATCCATGGTTAAAATCGTCACAGGAGTCCACGCTTCGGTTTACACTCGGCTAGTCTCATAACAAATTCTTTCTCCGGGTTTTTGTCGCAAAAGTCTCCGATATTAACAATCGATAAATCCCTCTTTTGTGATAACAATTACCGCTAGTCATGCCGTGTTTTGCTTATTTAAGAACTGTGTATGCAAATGTATTCATAGAATCTAGTACTTTTTCTGAATAAAAGAAGCACATGGAGGTGAATCAAGAATTTATTTTCGAGCGAATGATACTCCGCAACGCTATCGATAGTTTCTAAACATCGAAAAAGCTTTTCTCGAGCATCTGATTGACTGGAGCAAACTTCAAGAAGCAGTTTCGTGTGGGGGGGGGGGGGGGGGGGAAGTAATTTTTTTTACTATGAATTAGCAGTTACCTCTTGATAAAAAAAATGGGGCGTCGAGAGGCGGCGGGGGGGTCAATAGAATTTTTGAAAAATCAATGAGGTCCTAGGATCCAAAAGATTGGAGAATATACGTATATGTATACATATATATATGATATATACATTAGAGTGTCCGTTAAAATAACTTTTTTTTGGGCTACCTCTTGTTTCGATAGGTTATGATGTATAAAAAAAGGGAAAAATACTTTTTTTCGATTTAGTGCATGCCTGATAGTGCCGAGAATCGATTAAGGTGAAAAAAAGGGCTTTTTCAGAGTTTTTCGCGTGTATCTCGTAATATATGCATTTCTTCTAATATGAGTACTCAAAATAAATGAAAGATTATAACTTTTTCTATAAATCATGTCTCTTGCGTTAATTCCGTAATATGTATATTAGGGTGGCTTGAAAAAAAACTTTTTTTTTCTTCAACCAAAATACACTCACGCCAAAGTATCTTCCATCAAGAGAATTGTGTCCAAAGATGAGCCCGATCGGAATAGTTTTAGGGGTCGCGCAAGATTTTTCTAGTTTTCCCATTTGATTAACATGGGAAGAACGGAAAGTTTCCCTTAAAAATATCGTAGCTCCGCCAAGTTTATAGGTACATTGATCCTGTTAGTTCCATCAGAAAGCTCTTGAAAAACCGCTTAAAATGGCGAGCGGACCTTTGGGTTTTTTTTTTCAAGCCGCCCTAATACATATATATATATATTGTTAGATTGATATAATAGCATTTGCGTATTTTCTACGACAAAAATCAATGCAATTAAGCAGTACTTACCATTAGCGGGCAATCCTCATCTGACATTATGGGTTCTTTATTAACACAAGCAAAGTATGAAAATCGAATATCAACGGTCGCGCATAATGTTTTTTTCGAATGCTTAATGGATATCTAATTTCAATGATTATGTCCAATTGCGCTGATTCGGAAATCCCGCCAACTACGGGCTTTGAAGTTTGGACGGCGAACAGCAGATCGATTGAGACCCACTGATTGCGTCGCCGTCGGGCTCGGGATGATTTCAGTTTGCCCACCATAATTTGACCATCGATATATAGATATGGACCGATAATGCTGCGAGAAAAAGTGAAATCGTAATAGAAAGAGAAGAGACTAGGTGGATTTAAGATTTCGGACCGCTAACACCATACGAAAAAGTTGAAAACATTCACATTAGATGTTTTCGACTATCCATCGAACCCACAAAATTCAGCAGGAAAGCCAACAAGTCGGCATCACTGATCCAAATTCACAGCCAGACGAGGTAGGGAGGAGCCTCGTTGGTGGCCACGCGCGAGTTCCGGTCGCGGGGGAGGGCCATTTACCCCTACTGACATTTATATTCACAATAGCTGTAATATCGGCTGAAAAAAAGATGAATACAATACACCCGGCTCGTTTGGGATAACGTCATAGCGACCGAGATTACGAATACAATTTTTATACTCGTACTCGTATGGACTCGCCTCTATTCTTTCTCGCTGTAGCACCGGAGTCTTCTGGACTTCTAGTCTCTGATAGCACGTTGTGCAACTGCCCGCTCATCCTCGATGATAACCGTCCGAAATGCAGGCTTGGACGTCTCAGCGCCACATCGGGTTTTTTTCCGATAAGAGAATCCTATCTGGGATTGTATTTGGATCTTGTTTTTCGAATAGAAAAGCCTTTATTACTCTGGCAACAACGATTCTTTCATAACTAACTTTTTCGGATTGCTTTTGAGCTAAAATTACTAATATAAATAATTCTCGCTTCGCAATCATTATTCGTCCTTTATTTATCTTATACATTAAAAATGTCTCAGAGATGGTAAGAAACATTTTTAACTTCCTAAAATTCTATTTTTGCGATATTTGAAATAAAAATAAACTTATTATTGGAATAAATGTTACTTCAAGATAAAAATGTTTCCGTTTAAAAGTCCATGGGCTTCGATTTACGTACGAAAACAAATGCAAAAACGAATTACATACCTATGGGCATCTCGTCGGAACAACAACGCGGTTAGTCTGCCGCTCCGGCACTCACCACGAAACTAGACGACAAATGTCAATTTTAATAGATACCAAAGACAACAGTCGGCAAGGTCGCAATTTACGGGTACACGAACTTAATTCTAATTAAAAAACTTCATTCGGCTGTATCTCAAAAGCGGGGCCTCGAAATGAAGAATCCCGAAATACGTGTCCCTTCATTTTCGACATAAATTCGTGTAAGAAATTAGGAGGCAAAAAAGTTGACCCAGGGGTCAAGGCTGTCTGAGTTGACGTGGAATACCCCATCTACAAAAATGCTCAGGAACACCCCCAGAATTACATATTTTCATCCCAGGGAAATCGGGCTGGCGTCCACTTTCTGCATAATTACCGAAAAGAAAAATGAAATATTTCTTGCAAAAAAATCGATATTCCGATTATTTCGATAGAAAATCGATAGGAAATAGGAGTTACCTCCTGATGATAGCAACAATTAATTCATGCTCAAAAAATCGATTTTCTATCGAAATATCGATTCGTTTGCAAGATAGATTTCATTTTTCTTTAAGATAGAAAACCATTATCATATGTTGAAATTTCGGAAAAACTCGAATTTTTACAAATTTAAAAAAAATAAATGAAAATATCAGGAACCCGCTGCCCACTCCAATTTTATAAAAAAAGTTTTTCAATTTCAATAGACTATTTGGGAAAAAAATTATTTCGAAAAAAATATTGATTTTTAGTTTGGACTAACACAAAGCTCTGAAAACCGAGCTTTAATCATAAAAACCAATTTTTCTGCCATTGCGCATGTCTGAAATTTTTTTCAAATAATTTTTTGGGAAAGTTGAGAAAATTTCACATTAAAATGGGCTCTAAGCGTAATTTTTTTTTGCGATAAAATACTAAGAAATTAGATTTAAAGAAAACCAGACGTGTGCAGCACCGTGCACATGATGGAAGTGAAACTTTAAAAAAAATAAAGAATAAGAGAGATTTAGTGTGAGAGACAAAGAGAAAGAGAGAGCACCTTGAAAAAAATACAATAATACCAAATTTGCGTAAATTAACAATGTCGAAAGGGAAAGGGTTTTGTGTTTTAAACGCAAAATCTTTTGAGAATGATCAAAGTTTGATCTGAAATTTCCATCGGTTAACAAATTTCCAAACATGAATACCTACACTATATTCTGGAGAACGTTGTGCTACACTTTTCCGCTATTTTTGGGACTCCGAGTATATCCTTTTTCAATTGCGTTTTGCCGTTAATTTCGACATCATTATTTGTACACCGAACAATCGAAATGACTACAGAAACAGCTGATGTTAATTCGACAGTGGCGTTAGAATGAGAGTAAGGGAGATGGCATTTAATTCTCGCTGACATTCTCAAGCCGACGCCGTCATTCTCGCATCATAGGAATGGAAGATCCATAGCTGCCAACAAATCATGAAACAAAAAAGATCCTGAAGAGAGAACGGTTTGCATAGAAAATCGGTAGAATTTTTTTTGAACGACTTACCATCTTTCAAAGTCGCGACTAGTTTTTGACTGAGTGGGTGGTAAGTGGTCTAATACTGCGGAGCGGTAGTGTAGCTATTTTTTTTCTAAATAATTGTTTGATGATGTTTGAAGAGCAATAATCATACTCCTTCAATTCTCGTTAATGTATGATCGATCGGGAAAGAAAAACGTATGGACAGATCAATTCGAAATTTTATTGGATAATTAGAGCGTTACATTCAGCTGAAAAATGATCCACAAGAATTGGTACTTTCAGCATTATTTGTAAAGTGTTTTCTTGGTGCTTCCCCAAGTGAATGCAGGGACCAACAAGATTTTTCTCGTCTAAAACAAAAATTATAGCTGATAGTAAATTCATTTAAGTTTCCAAAACTGCGGTTAAACGGATTTAATAGGGATTGCAAATTTTTTAATCATTTTGGTTTCGTTCTGTAACATTTCTTACCCCCATTCTCTTTTCGTCGGGCTGTATGAGGCGGCTATTCTGGGTGCCGGTATACCCTAAATGCTTTTTGAAAATATATCATTAATCCACGTTTTTTATTTAATATGAGTTCTCTTTGGGCCGACAAAAGGTGACGTTGTAGCTGTTAATTTGTGGATAACATTAACACACATAAATATAAATATACACACGATCGAAAGCACACATAATAATCACTCCGACGCACAATCACGGATCATGGATTCATTGACGTTTCTCACATAATCATTCGTTAAATACGCACACTTATGAGACATTACAAAAAGTGCTCGGTACAATAATAGAGACAATTATAGGTTTACAATAATATAGCGAGATCGGGATTTGCTGTAACGGCACGGCCAGGCCGGTCATCGCGGTAACCGACTGCCTAGATTCTCCGATCGCGGCCCCCTATTTCGGTTTGGGTTACCGCGGGGATGAAATATTGATTGACCAAACGCAATTTCGATTTTGGCCACTCACCGATATCGTTGTCGATAAAAAGCTAGCGTGTTTTCGACAGCCGCGATCCCCTTTACCATCCGAGTCTTGCGAACGGCTATGGTTTGTTACAGTTCTTACCCACGTCATCTGTGACCAATTTTACTCCAATCTACACTACGTAGGAAATGTAAGCTTTAACCGTTTTATGTCAAAAATTCGATGAATATTGATGAAAGGGACCGAATTTTAGATGGAGAACAAGCTACAAGTCGGATCTCGCGAGCTACTTTAGGATTTGGATGCACTGCATGGACAAATTTCGGTTACCAGGTGGAAACATTTTCTCTGCAGTGCTAACTTCTAGAGGTGAGGGAAAAAATGATCGCCAATGATTGTTATTATCGCGTACTTATATCAGTGAATTATAGTGAACATTTCTGTAAAATCCAATGATCAATTGTGTCAAAAAAAGCTTTGCAGAAGCCGCTCGAGGCTAAGCTGTTCGGTGATTCAAGGGTTAACAACAGCAAGTTAAAACTCGGAAGCGGCTTACGGTGAATCAAAGGTATCCGTCCGAAGGTTTCTTCATCAGAAAGCCATCACTGATAAGAATAGCTCCTTCAAGAAGAGTTTGAAGATCACCTCAACTTTCAAGTGAGGAACTTTCAAGGTTCAATTTTCAGCTTTCTGCGATTAGTTTACAAGAAAAAGTTCCAATGTTGGTGTTGAATCGCTCACTTCTAGGTTTTGACTTACGGATAAAAAAAAAATACAAAGCCATGATTTTACTCCGTGTTTAGCTCCTGAACCCACATGGTCACGCTGCAAGACTTCAACAAACAAGAACTGTATGAGACGTCCTTTTGATTTAGGAAGGAAAGCTCTTTTCAAAATGCAGTTTATTAACTCGGTCATTTGCATTTTGATACTTGTTACGAAAACATGTTTCGCGGGCTCAATCATCAAGACCTCCACGCCGGATGAATCGTCACTCATCAAGGCAGCGGTATGTTCGTTCCCTACTTATTCTCATACTGTCAATACACGCGCAATGCAAGGCGACGACTAATCATCAATTTTTAGATCAACATTGTGGAGTCATGTTACGCAGGCCGTTTCACTACCGTGGCCATGACTGGACCGTCATCTGGGAGCATCATGGCAGAGATATTATCAAGAGATCCTGCTATTTCGGTAGTATTGATCAACAAAAAGGCACCGACTCAGCCAGATTTCACCGCTCTATACAAACTCCAACTTTTCGTGGCCACGACAACTGAGCAAACGTCTCTGTGGAAAACTTTCGACAACTTTTGGACGTCGATATGGTGGAACCACTTGGCTTCCTTTCTCATCATCGACTTAACTGAGGCGGAAAAAGGATGTTCCACTGCTAAAGCAAAGCTGGAGGAAGCGTGGAATTATAATCTGCTGAACCCAACCTTCGTGTGTCTCCACCCAACAAAAGGTCTATTAATCTACACTTTTAATCCCGACACAAATGAAGCGCCTACTGCGTGGCGTGAAGAGGGTACTTACAAAGGTTATCACTCAAACGGTCATCCTTGGACCTTGTTCGTTCGGGAATATCGTGAGGATGAGTCATATTGTGAAAGACTAGATTTCGACAAAACGGTAGATCTTGGTGGCTTCGAAGTCGTTGCTAGTGCCAGAGGTATGCAGCGGTGGTGGTCCGAGGATGACAGCTTCAGACCAGCTCTTGCTAGCCGGGTACGCAACGTTACCGCTCAGATTCTCATCAGTTCCCTCAACGCAACGTGGAGGATTAAGGAACCACCGTATATTAATGATTCACTGAAGGAGGACGTAGACCTGGGTATGTTTTACGAGATCCTTAGTAGATCCAGTGACATTGTATTATTACCCCACGCTCAACAAATGTTGTTAAGTTTCGAAAAAACTTATCCAGTTGTCGAATCCAAGATTCGGTTCATGACTCAATATCCGGGCCGTAAGTCGCAACTCGACAAGATAATTTCTGTTCTCGACAAAAGTTCACGTTTCGGTATATTTGTGGTGGCAATGGTGACCCTATTGTACTGCAAAATTTGTTTGCGCAAATCTCTGATCCTGTCGATTCTAGATGTCGTTCTTCTCGTTTGCAATGTGGGAATCCAAAGGGAACTCCAGAGAACGGCTCCGAGGATTTACTTAGCGAGCTTATTAATGCTCGTGGTTACTATTCAGGGAATTTATTCAGGACAATTTGCTTCATTGCTGACAAAAGAAGTGCGCAAACGAACCATCGATACTATGGAAGACCTCGCTCGCTCTAATTACACGATATATCGCCAGGCGGAGATCGCCAGACGTTACATTCCTTACCAGGGTTGTACACAAAAGGTGTTAAACGACCCCAAAGCTGCTTGTGTAGACATAGAGCTCGATATTATTAATGACGCCGCCATGAATAAGCTGCACGTGGCCCGGGAAGTTATAGGCCAAGTGTATGCGGATTTTCCCATCCGATCAGACTGGCCTCTCGAAGAAAGAGTCAATGAGATTTATCGAAGAGCTGAAGCTGGCGGTCTCTTGAAAACTCTGTATTCGCAACAGTACGACAACAGTCAGGTCACTCGAATCCTACGAAAATCATGAGGAGGATCCGGAAGTAAAAGTACTAACTCTGGAAGAGTTGAGCTTCGCATTTGTAATTCTCGGAATTGGTCTGGGCTGTGCTACTATTACTTTCATTATCGAAGTAGCCATCTTCCGTATATCGAATGCAAAACCCCGTAATCGTATGAGAAGATGAGTTAAACCGACAGAATACGTCATCAATCAAAGTACGTGGGGTTTCAAATTAGACTAATGAAATCCGTGGTCAATACTCACCAGCATATGTCTCTAGGCGAAAGCCTCACATGGATGTATCACTCGTGTGTTGTCACAATACAGCGGTGTTGTTAATTATTTGACAATATTATCGAAATCAACATTACTTTGTAACGGTTCTCAACCATATCATTCCAAGCAGATTACTCCACAGGTCGCCTGGCGATCTGATAATTTTGTGACTAGCACATTTTCTGGTGCACGAAGAGACTGATGCTTATGCTTAATTGTTGTGTATTATTATGGCTCTTCCATGTCAGTCTTGTCCGTTTCATCAAATGAGGTATCAAAGTGGGTTGGGGTATAAATTGAGTGAGCTTTCATTATATCCCATGGCAGAACCTCTGATAGGCCATCCAGATAATCTGTGTGATTTATTGAATCAACGGTTGAAATCGTGACAATTATCAAGGAGAGTATTGTATCATTGACTGATAACTAAAAGAGAAACTTTTCAAGGGACAATTTTCCGAATTATTATGAGTTGATTATTCATTGAGTAAAAATCGATTTATATAAAAATCACAAGTCTTAAATCCAACAAATAAACGAGTTGAATATCGATCATTATAATGTATATGAGCAAGTCCACCAATTCGAGTACCGGTTTTGGGCGTCGATATCAGCGATCTTTTTGTCACTTTGAGAAATGGAAGCCTCTATTGAGAAATGAACTTCGATTTTTTTTAGATTTTTCCCTTGGTTATTTTCGCTGTAATTGTATGGGTAATTCTGTGAGTTTTTTATGTTTTTCTTGTTTTCATTAATTTCTCCATGTGTTTTGATAGGGGAAAAAATTAATGGCGACCACCACACTATGTAAAAAAAGCTCAGCTTTTCGAAAAAAAAATACAAAAACATTTTTGGGACTTGAAAAATTACTTAAAATCGCATTTGAAATATAACAGTCAATTTTTTTGCAAAAGTATATCATTTTTTCATTTTGAAAGTATTTTTCTCGAAAAGCTGAGAAAATTTCACGTAATGTATGTAAAAATCAAGTTGGGACCTCTGTAATAACTCGTTGAATCACCAAATGTATGACAAAACAACTAAAATCTTAATTTATATTTTTTGATTTTCAAATGATGCGTAATACTGAGATCAAGAAACCAAAATGATTTGATTAGTTGATAAGTTGCTGCAGGTAATGACGTCGAGTTTTTTTTTATTGCATCGTATTTTGAAATGGAAACGTTCCTAATTTTTTGAATGAAAAACCAGTATTTTGACTTCTAAATGCTGTAAAAAATTGAAAAATCAATTACTCGCATCACAAAATACTCGCTGTCATTATCTGCAGAAACTTAGCAGCCACTGAAATCACTTTGGTTTTTCAGTCTCAGATGATCCAGTGGTTAGTTATAATGGGCCCCGCGATAAAACTTTTTTTCTTAGACGTCTGCAGAGATTTATCAGATCAGATCATCAGAGAGACGTCAATCGCTCAGTTGTTCATAAAAGTTAATGAAAATTTTATAGAATATTCTTCAAACGTTACGTTATTGAGTAGTCATTATATAAATAAATGTATATCAACTGTATCGTAAAAAAAATTGTGACGGTCCGTAAATTTTTTTTCGGGATTTTGATATCAATAGGTTCAAAATGTCCTAAAACATCCAGAAAACACATTTGGAGAAAGTGTCCGGATGTATGTATGTGTGTGTGTGTGTGTGTGTGCACCACTCTCCAAAATTCAAACGTTCATAACTCGAGAACGGTTCATGTTACCGTACTCAAATTTTGCACACATGTGGTGCCTTCTAATATCTATGTAATCTGTGATTTTCGCAATTATTGACGCATTCGCTCGGCTTTGACAGCGTTTTGAATTTTTTCAAAAATTGTCGCAACCACCATAGCGTCTGCAAATCTCGAGATATTCGGCTAAATAGTTTTTCACATATAGGGTTGGGTACAAGGATGTTCGGTATTGCATTCGAGCCGAATCCATCAATAACTTTAGATTTTATGATTTTTTGAATTTTTCAAAAAATCAACTTTTTCGCTTTATTTGTCGTTCACTTCAACCAATCAAACCATAATTCTCTGCAAGCTTAGGATGTAGTTGTGCTATAATACATATCAAATTTGGCCGAGATCGGCCAAACGGATCAAGATCTAGAGCAATTAGAAATTTCTAAGTTCCAACCCCTGTAAATTAAAACTAGCTGGAAGTAGAAACTTGCAAAGTGCTTCCTCCGTAATCCTCCGCACTTGATCCAATGGACGAAATCTTTTATGAGGAAGCCAGAATTGATAAAGAAAAAGGTACTCATGAGCATCCTTATAAAGGATTTCGTCCATTGGCTCAAATGCGGAGGATTACGGAGGAAGCACTTTGCAAGTTTCTACTTGCAGCTAGTTTAATATCGAACTAACCTTACCCCACCCTTAAGTTGTAGATGGTGCACTTGCGAAACTAACAGCGTCACCACATGACTCTAAGTTTCATCTTTGATCATATGGTTTCCATGTAGTTACGGTTAACACGGTCTTACGTCACTGTACAATTGTAGTAGAAACAGTAATACGAATCATTTGAAAATGAAAACAATATAAATTGAGGTTTTAGTTGTTTTGTCACACATTTGGTAATTCAACAAGCTATTACAGAGGTCCCAACTTGATTTCTACATATATGACGTGAAATTTTCTCAGCTTTTCGAGAAAAGTACTTTCAAAATTTAAAAAAAAAAATACTTTTGCGATAAATCGACTTTTATATTTCAAATGCGTTTTTAAGAATCTTTTCAAGTCCCAAAATAGTATATTACGATACAAGGGCGAAAATATTTTTTCTGACGAATGTGAGTTTGTAGCACGAGCCGAAGGCGAGTGCTGCAATCACACGAGTCAAGAAAAGGTTTTTCGCACGAGTATAGTATACATTTTTATTGCACGAGGTGTGTAAATGCGATTTGACGCGAGCGAAGTGAGCGGAAAAATCGCATCTTACGCACGGCGTGTCATAAAATGTTTTGTATTTTTTTTCGAAAAGCTGAGCTTTTTTTTACATAGAAGAGGTAGTCGAGTCTAATTTTTTTTCTATCAAAACACATTGAGAAATTAATGAAAACAAGAAAAACATAAAAAACTCACAGAATTACCCATACAATTACAGCGAAAATAACCAAGAGAAAAATCTGAAAAAAAATCCGAGTTCATTTCTCAATGGGGGCTTCCATTTCTCAAAGTTACAAAAAGATCACTGATATCGACGCCCTGAACCGGTATTCGAATTGGTGGACTTGCTGATATACACATTATTAAACAAATAAAGAGATTTTTAAACATGATAAAAATCGGGTGGCTTTTGTTGGTAATTCTCGTTTTTCGACCAAAACTATTGCCCCAGTACTCTAATTGCCCGAGTTGCTTACCCCAGTCTAAAAACTTCACTGAATAGGTAAAACACCGCAAGGAATCCGAAAAAAATATTTTTGTTGATCTTAAATTTAAGGCTTATCACGAAAAACGACTTCAATTTTTTTTCGCATTTTCAGTGTCTTTCTGAAGACGAATCGGATCGGCAATATTTTTATTGAAAAGCTGAGAATTTTTTATAAAAAAATAGTATATTACGATACAAGGGCGAAAATATTTTTTCTGACGAATGTGAATTTGTAGCACGAGCCGAAGGCGAGTGCTGCAATCACACGAGTCAAGAAAAGGTTTTTCGCACGAGTATAGTATACATTTTTATTGCACGAGGTGCGTAAATGCGATTTGACGCGAGCGAAGTGAGCGGAAAAATCGCATCTTACGCACGGCGTGTCATAAAAACCATTCTGTCCGGAATTTTTTTACCACGTTGATATGCTGAAAAAATTCATTTATAAGTCAACATTTGAAAAAATGCCAAAAGACCAATGACAATGGAGGGTCCTCTATTTGCCATTGTAACGGCAGCGATCCCCCCCTATCGATCGCGTGATCGGCGCCGTTGAGATTTGACCGATTGTAAGGAATTTTGATCGAAGGGCTCCGGCGTAACGCCGAAATCCAAGGAATTATTCGAGGAGTCGCCCGACGCCCGTCGCGTCGTCGTGAGCAGATGGCTCCGAAAACACTTATTTTCGTATAATTGCCACCAAATCGGTTGGCAATTATTACGTCATCGCTTATTTATTCGATTGTGCATTGTATTATTTATGACACGCTGCGCGTAAACCCGAGTAGAAATTTTATAAGGCAATGACCAGGTCCACGTCAGGCTGCCTTCTTTTTTTGGTCAGCTCCTGACAAGGTAGCCTTTACCTGGGCGTGATCCGAATGCAACGCAGCGCATGACCAGGGCCTGATAATATAGGGGAGACCAGGGCAGGTTTACACGCTTTTTGTCGTGTGATTTTTCTCTTTTTAAACGTTGCATTATTTGCTTATTTTTTTATCCCTTGTCATTGGTTGAACTCTAAGCTACAGCGTGGTGCGTTTTATGTATCTTGAATTATCATATTTCCTATGTTTTACAATTTTTTGTGCGGTGATGACACCTGTGCAAACTTGCCCCGTAACCGGGGTAAGTTTACACGATGCTTGGGGTACGTTTACACTCCACTAAAAACTGTGAAATAAAGGCTTATTATAAATAAATAAAATACAATTTTATTTCATAATTACGTCAGCTTATTCAAAAAGTTCAAATCGATCGTTACAAAGTAGTTACGGTGAGTCGGTATCGGTTTCAAATTGGCTGTCACAATTTTTGCAAACAAAGAAGTTCGAATCACTCGTAATAGAACCGTCGTGCGACCACCTCTTACACTGGATGCATTGTACCCATTCTTCTCCAGTTGTCGACTTTTTGTATGGTCTCAAACGGTAAATACAAAAACAGTTTTCATCGTCGGACTCATCAGAACAATTTTTATTTTCATGTTTTCTTTTTATTCCAAGCTCACGTCTTTTAAGCTCGTCCTTTACTTTTTTTGCGGGGATTTCTCCACTGGGGTTTTTTTACCTTTTTCGATTTCCTTTTATTCTGCTTTTCTCTCAAAGCTTTTCCTATAGGCGAATCTGTAAGAATAGCAGTTTGTCTCTTTTTCCTACCTCTTGTGGCATTAATATTTTGGCTTCTATTGGTTTTCCTCTTATAAGTACGAACCATCTTGTCATCCGCAAACATTTAAGCCACTAAAAATTAATAATAAAGTATATTAACGGCAAGGGGCACATTTATACACTGTGTAAACCAGCCCTACGAATTTCGTGTAAACTTGCCCCTTCGCCATTTTTTTTTCAACTGAAACTCCACGCTTCATTCTTGAGGTAAACAACCAATTTATAGGCTTAAAATCACCATAAAAGAACACTCTAGTAGAATAAGCCATAATGGCCTACAAAGATCTGATGGTACAGATTCTATTATCGCTGATATATTTGTATAAAAATTTACTTACCCAATGAAAAAAACGAAAAAGTTTTTCACACGACGTAATACGCACGCGACTGTCGCCGCACTAACATGACTATGCCACGGCGGCCGCTACGCTTCTCCTGGCACGAGAATTGGCACGCTCTGATAAGCAGTATGCGAATTATAAGCGTTGTGTATACCTGCCCCTGTACCAAACCTGCCCCGGTCTCCCCTAGCCTGTTAAGGACCTTCCCAGGCTATATTACCAGGGCCTGATAATATAGCCTCATAAGGACCTTATCAGGCTATGTTATTAGGTCCTGGTAATGCGCTCCGTTGCATTCGGATCAGGCCCTGGTGAGGATACCTTGCCAGAACCTGACCGGGGAAACAAGGCGGCCTGACTTGGACCTAATGAGGTTCTTTCAGGGATATCAGGAGTGGATCGGATAAAGCAATGAAATATAAACAAGCTGAAACTTGCAATTTGCTTCCTCTGAATTTTCGGTAGTGCACGAAATCCTTCTATGAGCCAGCATCTCTCGATTTATTTCATTTTATTTTTTTTAATCTTCGGCTTCCTCATAAAGGAAGTTCCGTTCACTACCGAAAATTCAGGGGAAGCAAATTGCAAGTTTCAGCTTGCAGCTTGTTTTATGCAGGATATCCGTAGATCCTTCCCACCGTATACACCACCGTACCGACTCGAACGTATATAAAAATTCAATGTGTCCCAAAATTCGAGCGCGTCGTTTAATTCCTATCTAATCTAGTAAAAACTTGAGCTGACGGTTAGTTTGAGCGTGTGTACAAATTAGAGCACGTTCAGTCCAGTGGTTTTGAATTTTCAAGGGTTGGAACTTAGAAATTTCTAATTGCTCTAGAACTCGATCCGTTCGGCCGATCTCGGCCAAATTTGATATGTATTATAGCACAATGACACCCTATACTTGCAGAGAATTATGGTTTGATTGGTTGAAGTTAACGACAAATAGAGCAAAAAAATTGATTTTTTGAAAAATTCAAAAAATCATAAAATCTAAAGTTATTGATGGATTCGGCTCAAATGCAATACCAACGGTCCTTGTACTCAATTCTATATGTGAAAAACTATTTAGCCGAATATGTCGAAAATTGCGGACGCTAGCGTGGCTACAGACATTTTTTGGAAAATTCAAAACGCTGTCGAAGCCGAACAAGTGCGTTAATAATTGCGAAATTTACAGATTACATAGATATTAGTAGGCATCACATGTGTGCAAAATTTGAGTACGGTAGCTTGAACCGTTCTCGAGTTATGAACGTTTGAATTTTAGAGGGTGGTTACACACACACACACACACACACACACACACACACACACGCACGCACGCACGCACGCACGCACGCACGCACGCACGCACGCACGCACGCACGCACGCACGCACGCACGCACGCACGCACGCACGCACGCACGCACGCACGCACGCACGCACGCACGCACGCACGCACGCACGCACGCACGCACGCACGCACGCACGCACACACACACACACACACACACACACACACACACACACACACACACACACACACACACATACATACATCCGGACATTTTTTCCATGTGTTTTCTGGATGTTTTAGGACATTCTGAACCTATTGACATGAAAATCTCGAAAAAAAAATTTCGGACCGTCACAAAGCTTCCTTTATGAGGAAGCAAAATTAAAAAAAAATATTTCTCTGTTGAGACGAAAAGAATTTGAAGTAAACTTAAAAAGAAACGGGAATTAACAATCCTCGTCAACACCCGATACGGATGGCACATTTTTTCTCATCCGTATCAGACGTTGACCCTCGCAATCTTTCGCATTATTCATCACAGCCTGCATCAGCTGCCGGAACCTTTTTTCATTCAGGGGACTCGTCGTTTCCTTGAATATTTTGATGAAGCACCCTAGAATAAAGTAGAATGCAAGTTTAAAAGTCTTGTAATTTTCCACATTTCTTATGCAGCAAATAGATTTAAATAATTAATTGTTATAAATTTAAATTTGCCCCCGACTATAACAAAAAAATAACCTTCGAGTAGCTTGTAAAACGTCGTTTCTTCCAAAATCTCTTTACCCTTGACCTTTTTTTGTAGTGGTAAAACCCATAGCTACATCTCGTGCCAAATACTTCCTCATAATTTCTCCAAGATTCTTGGAGGAAGACGTAGCTTCTTGATCTATCCGTTTCAAGATGTTTGTATGTCTTATCTAAGGTTGCCGTAGATGCCACTTGTTAGGCCTTGACGTGGTGAAATCACGACGTACCTGCCTTAAGGCTGCCGTAGATACCACTCGCCAGGTCCCGGTGTGGTGAAATTACGGTAAGCCTCATGAAAGGTTGCCGTAGATGCCACATATTTATGCCTGATCCGACCGATATCCGACTTGCCTTATATAAGGATGCCTTGGCTAAAACTGATCCGGCCCTTCTGTGACAACAGGCAACCCTTAAGAAATTTCTACTCGGGAAAGTGCGGTTTTACGCACCTTGTGACATAAAAATTCGTACGATACTCGTACGAAAAACGTTTTCTGGACTCGTGTGATTGCAACACTCGCCTTCGGCTCGTTCTGCAAACTCACACTCGTCAGAAAAAAAAATTTCGTACTAGTGTGATAATGTACTATTATTGATTTCGTGAACTATTTTACAGTCTTCGTATGTACTTAAAATGATCGTCTTGTGGAGCTGACCGGCATGAATAATGGACAAATGAGTTATGAACAGAACAGAAAAAATACATGACTGTCTAATATGATAATGAAGTGCCATGAACAGTAAATTAAAACGAAACATGAATTCAACCATATAAAATAAAGTGAAACGCGATTTAAAATAAAGCGTGAATTGAAATAAGATGTGAATGTAAATGAACATAAAAATGAAATGAACATGTGATAAAATAAAACGAACGGTGACATAAGTAATGAAACGAAACGTAAAATGAATTGGCTTGATAATTAATAATAAGAGTCTATAAAATGTGATTTATAAATGTAACGGAGATTTCTAATGATGGTTTTGTAATATAACGACTCGGCGATAACATATGACTGGCAACGAATATGGACAATGATCAAGGACAATGAATAGGAACCATTACAATAGACTCCGTGCATATACGATGGATTATGAATGTTTACGTGTGATTGGAGTGTGAGTGCGAAAATATTATTGAACGTATAGAGATATAAATTGACATGAACGATAAATTAATATAAAAATGACAAATAAGAATGAATGTTATTAATGTGCATGAATGATGGAAGGATGGAATAAATGTGATTAATATAGATAAATGATAAAAGAATAAATTATAATACTTCGTCGTTTAACAATAAAATCAAAATTATCTGCAATATTTAATTATTTAACCCTCGTCATCGACCCCACTCCGGCCGAATCTCACCTAAATAAAAATAAATCAAATTAAAACTAAGGTGGAAACAAAAAATTTGATTACAACATAAATGTAAATGAATATCAACAATATAAATGAATATCAAAGTTTCTGACGATGAAAAAAATGTATCAATATCTAGAAATTAGTTTTTTTACGATGCTCCTCAATCGCTCACGAAATCGTGCCTCTAACTGCATTAGATGATTTTTCGTTTGGCACTTCTCTATAGATCCTGAAATTTTTTTTAAATGATCAGGCTCCACTTGCGGGCAATTACGAACTTACTGCAAGCGTTTATGTAACCAATGAGTATACAACAAATCGACCAGCAGGTTTGAAAACTCCAATCAATGGTCGAACAGTCCTGTTTATTGTTTTGGAAAACCTTTTTTTTCCTTTCCATCAATTCACATAAATACATAATTAATAAATTTTTCCGGTTGCTCAGAAAATCCGCTGCTACTTTGCAAATATTGTACAAATATTTGTGTTTTTTCTTTCAGCTAAATGCATCCTCAATAACTCTGTGAAATTTGGCATAGATCCGTCCATTTGTTTTTCTGCCCCGATTGATCAAACTTTAACAAGAATTGAAGCAACACGTTTATTGCTTTTTGATCATCATTCAACGATGATTGTGATTAAAGAGAAATATATATTTTGCTATCCGTCCGATGATCGAGATTAAAGAGAAATATATATTTTGCTATCCGTCTCGCAATTTGTCAGAAAAAAATTATCGTTTAAAAAATAATTCGTTTTCTCGATTTTCCGAAAATTTCCTAATAAGACAACTGTATAGTAGTGTAAAAAATAGTTATTGTACTTTAAAGATATGAATTGCAAAACGTAAATAGATAAATTCGAAGAAGTAAAAAAAAAATTAATACCAACGGAGTTCTATGAAAAATAAAAAATGAAATATAACCTGCTAGTTGAAACTTGCAATTTGCTTCTTCTGCTACTTGGAGCTTGTTTCTATGATTTCAACGCGTCATTCAATATCTACTAAATTAAGCAACAAAAAGTTATAGCTAAAGGTAAACGTTAGGTTATGCACGTTTATAAATTTTAACATGTTCAGTCAAGTATTTTTCAATTTTTGTAGGTTGAAATTTAGACATTTCTAATTGCTCTAAAATGCGATACGTTGGGCCTATCTCCGCCAAATTATATCTGTATCATATATCAATAATATGACATACTTATAAGAAATTGGGGCTCGATCAGTTGAAGTTTACAAGATATAAAACGCCAAAGTTTATTTTTTGGAAAATTTGAAATATCATAAAATTCGAACTTCTTGATGGATTCGACTCAAATGCAGTAGCACACACATCCGTGTGCATAACTCTATATGTGGCGAACTATTTAGATGAATATTTCGAATTTTTCGGACGCTAGCGTGGGTACAGACATTTTTAAAAAAATTCGAAACGTCGAATTCGAGCGGCTGCGTCGATTGTTCCAATCAGTTGATAATGTGGGAATTCCGGGGCACCGCAGTTGTGCAACATTTGAGCGCTGTGGCTTAAGCCGTCCTCGAGCTATAGACGTTTGAATTTTGGAGGTACATACGTCAACATCAGAATCGCGATAAAAATTCTTTGGACCGTCACAAAGTTTTCTTTATGACGAAGCAAAACAGCGTTATTAAATATTACAGAATAAGCGAGAATTACATATGCGGTTCTGTTAGATTAAGATCCAGCAATAAAGAATAGTGTAGGAACCTTGACCTGGCAGATATGGGTTGAAGTTTACTGATCTAATAAGCCGTTGAACACGTAGCTGCCAAGATAGTGCGAGATAACGTGTCATACTGGATGAGGTAGTGTGGCGAGTAGAACGCTGGCTCCATCCCACCTCGCCTCCCCGTTATTGCTCCTAGTTCTCCTAGTATATGAGCCGCAGGTTAGTTTCGAACTTTGATTCGTTTCTCATTGTCGGATAAGCATCCAACGGAATCTCGATAACGTGAATTAAAACGATCTGCCATTCAAACAACGTTAATCTATTATAAGAAGAAAAATTCCTATGATAAAACGGTTCCCGACATGAAGACGGTGACATTTCTCTTTTCTGCGTGCTTATTGACCCACGGCTTACTATCAAGCGATTCACCGCCGTTCCTAAACCTGGTGGAAACCGTTCAAGAAATCCCGGATGGGCAAGTATGGAAATGGCGTTCGTATGGTATCACCAAATGGGTCAATCTTTTATTACGGGATTACGAGGCGGGACGTAAGTAACAATATACAAAATTGTATCATTAAACTAAAAATGCAAGATAGTGCGGAAGTTTCTAATTGGCTTTATTTTACTCTAACGTGTTGCGAAGGGGGACGGTTGCGAAAAAACAGTGGAAATGACATAAGAATTGTATGTTAATATGGGTCGCGTTAAAAATCGCACTAGTCAATGACGTTTTATGGAAGTTTATATACGATTCCCAAATTGCCTGCAATTCGAAACTTCTCGATTATAATTTTTCAAAGGTAGTTGGATTATTGAATCATTTGGAACAGTGTCAGGTCCATTTATAGATACCTGCAAAAACTTTTTTCATAAGTACAAAGCCTGCCCCGGAGTACTAAGCAATGCTCCTTTCCGTTGATGAAAAGTACTTATGCCATAGAGGAAAACTTTTAAATCCAAATTACAAGTCATATTAGTCGTGTAACGGACAACCCTTTTGTTTTTTTTTTAATACTCGATTCCGAATACGAACATTTTATTGTCGTTAATATTTCATAATTTTCTTAGTTTTCTCAGTTCGCAGCGAATCGTCGAGATTGCCTTGAAAAAGATTGATTGAACTAATTGGGTTGGTCATTTTAATACTCTTTTCTCTTATCAGGAACGGCTACTCGGGTCAAATAATCCACCCATACTAAAAACACACCTGCAAAATATTTTTTGTTTCGGTCAATATTTTCTGTTCGTTCTTTGAGAGTACATTTTTGAAATTTTTGTTCAAATCATAAATTAGGCTTTTTACTAAAATGGCCCCGCTGCCTTGCTAATGCGTTATGAGGGTCGCTTGGCGATGAAAGTAATCATAAAAGATCACAAACACAAAATTGAGACTCGAAAGTGGTCACGGTTGAAACACCAGGAGAACAGAGGGAGGAATACGTGTTTTCGGGCAAAACGAAGCAGTGTTTCTGCAGCTTCTTATGTACTCGCTAGCACCCGAACAAGTGACCCAGAGCTCCACCCACGCCCTACCTAACCAATCAACCATATGTAGGACGTGCGTATTACGACTAAGCGCCTTCAATAACGCGCCTGATGGTGTGGTACCTGAATGGAACCCCGAGTCCATATTTCCACCTTCCCCCGGCCACCATCTCTGCCAAGTCCTTTAATCTCGCCGATTCCGACGTCTGCGCTACCCTCCGCCTGCCTAGCGCCAGCCTACATGCCGGTTAAACCATCGCTTTCGACGATTCCTACACCCTCCGCGACACCGTCACGATCGTCGCGACTTCGTTCCGATCTCTGCGACTCCGTCTCATACTTTCCGCGACTCCGTCACAATCTCCGCGACTACGTCACAACTTCCGCAAATTCCGTCACAATCCCCGCCACTCTGCGCAAGGCTCCCACAATCCGACGAGACGCTTATATGGTCCGACGAATACTGCTCGACTTTCTCTAACAATAAGCGCTGCGTCGCGAGCGGCACCGCTCGTGCCCGCTTCAACACGCTCGTCAAACAGTAAACAATTGCGCGTCTTCCTCTCTGTCTCTCTCCCTCCCTCTCTCCCTCTATCTCTCTTAAACACCGAATATACATTCACAATGCATACTCTTTGTCAGGTCGAGGTATATGTCCCGACCGTGAAAATTTCGAAAACTTATATGTATATAGGCATAAATAGGTCTTCACAACGAAAGAGCTACGCCAGTATACCTATATATACGTTTTCGGGACTTTCACCGTCGGGACGTACACCCCGACACCCCTTGTCACTTGGCCGTTATGCCACGATATTCGTAAATAAATTACCCATAATCTATTGCAAACTTTACTTCTCTAATAATTTTTTCAATAATATTCCATCAATGAAGTTTTAATATTGACTGGAAATTTATTTTTCACGGTATATCAAATATTGGTGGCAAGCGGTATTATCTAAAATACATCAAGGTTATGTTCAAAACATTTTCATAATTCATAATGTGAATCGTGGAATTGTTTCCACATATTGAGTGAAAACATATGGGGGATTGCCATGGCAAACCGGATAGTCGCGTACCCTATGCACCCGGCATATGCCACGCCGGCATAATATGCCCTGAAGGATTGAGTCCCCTATTATCGGGAAGTTGAAGAAAAAAAAAAAAAAAACGATTTTAAGAAGTTTAAAAAAAGTTTTTTCAAAAATTTTTCTTCGGATCGCGTTAGTAGTTTTAGAAAAAATATTTACGAAAAAATTTTGGAATTATGTTTTTTGTAAAAAACTAAACAAACTTCTCGACCGAACTGGACCAAAATCTAATCAGCTCTAAGTCTCAGCGAGACACATAGATTGCATCATCGATCAGTCTGATGGCGTTATTAGTCTTAGAGAAAACGTTAACAAAAGAGTTTTTTTTGAATTATGGTTTTTGTAAAAAACAAAAAAAATACTCTACCGAATTGGACCAAAATCTAATCAGCTCTAAGTTACAGCAAGACACATCGATTGCATCATCGATCATTCCGATCGCGTAATTAGTTTTGGAGAAAACGTTAACGAAAAATTCATCACATACGTACGTACGTACGCGCACACTACGATAAAAAACGATTTTAGATTTTAGACGTCATTACAATAACTTCCCTATAATCGGGAAGTTAAAAACCTGCAGGGCTTAATTGGAAACAAAAACTCAACAACTAATTAAAATTCGATAGTGTGTTGAGAGCGAGACTAGCTGTACTAGACCATCATTCTTGAGGTACAAGTGCGAGACTGGTTACGAGAACAAGCCTCGCTTACCTTGTGAGTGTCTATTGTATTGGATATTTGGTGTGTTTATGTGTACTTATTTGTGTGTGTATGTGGTTGAACGTGTGAATGTTTCTGTTGCTTTCGATAGAGTCGAAGAGGAGAGTGTTCGTTGAACTCCTTCGAGCAATTCTGAGTGCAGCATTGAACGCCAGCCGAAGGGAGGCTGGAAATTTCGACTCGAGAGTGCAAGCCTTTCCCTTGCTACACTGTTGCTGAGAAGAGAACTGTGAAGCTAGTTGCGAAAGAATCAGCCAAAGTCATGGGCTGCGAAGCTCGTGGCAGTCAACTCTTGTTTCTCAACAAGCTGTCCCGTTATTTGAAAATAAGGGGCAATTCGTAAGTGTTTTTGAAGGCGCTGAGTCGTAATAGACACGTTCTACATAACGTTGGTTGCGTAGAGCAAGGGTGGAGCTCTGGGTCACTTGTTTTTATTCCAGCAAGTCAACAAAAAGCTGCACAACCACTGCTTCGTTTTGTTTGAAAACACTCATTATCCCCCCGCCCGCCCTGGCATTTGAACCATGGCCACTTTTGGGTCTCAATTTTCAGTTTGTGATCTTTTATGATGACTTTTCATCGCTAAGCTACCTTCAGAATGCATTAGTAATGCAGCGGGCCCATTTTAGAAAAAAATGCTAACGTGTTATCTTTGTGCCTCAAACTTCGAAACTTGACCGTCAATGAACGAACACAAGATACTGATTGCTCAGCCGGGTAGCCGTTTTCGATCAGATAAAAGAGCATTAAAATAACCAACCCTATTAACGAATGACCCATTTTATTTTTTAAATTTCTTTCCTGTCGGGTGTCATCGATGCAATCAGTACGAAATAAGTGTTTTTCATGGCCATTTTTTAGTGACGGAGGAACGTTGGAACATGACGGAGCCAAGTTTGGATGCTGTAAACTTAGGACCACTGCGTATGACAGAGGAACGTGAGTGTAAACAGTTGATCAATTTAACGTTGACGAACATAACTGTATCGGGTCTTTCCCGACCTCAAATCGAAAATGCCAAGACTACAGAATTGCAGCCCGGAAGGTCGGTCAAAATCGATGGCTTGGTCCGATATCGGAACCTTGACACGGAAGCCTCGTTCCAGTACGAGTATAATAACACAGGTTCTTCACCGCGCGGTTTGCGCAAGTGTGTGGGACGATTGATGGCAAGAATGGGTAAGAATGACGAATCAACGCACAGCCTTTATTTAGCAAGCGTCGAACTGAAGTAAACGCGGCGAAATTATGTACACGACACTAAAATAAATTATCAGCTGGAGGAGACTGGGGCCAGTCGTAACACTTCTCGCCAAAATCGAATCATCTCGCGATTCAGATTATGATTTGTCAAATTACGAGAATACACTATTTTGAAAAACTGATTTTTTTCAACGATATTTCACCGGTGCTATATTTTCAAATGAGATAAATTGTCTGCGTGATATTTTTTCCATGCGATAATTTGTTGTGTGATATAATATCGATGTTCTTCTGTCGTGTTGGAAACCTGACGTAACCCACTGTATAAATTCACTATCTTTTTGTAGCAGATTGTAAATCGTTTCCATTATTGTCGCGAATTTTTTCAATTCTTAACCACATGAAAATCGGAAGTTATCCAAGTTAGTTTTGCCTCGCGCGTAGTGTCACGTTTCACCCCGCCTTGTGGTCAAAAGTAACGGCGCTGGGACGAGTTCTAACACTGTATAATAGGACCTTCGTTGAGAAAAACGTATCGGAGCTCATGTTCCTGACGAGGAAAACCTTTTACAGCTCATATCCGTAGGTTTATTTTTCACACCATGATACTTTTTTACATAGAGAGCAAATACATTTCTAAACGTAATATTTGAAGTGAACATTTCGAGTCAACTGTTCGAAGATGTCTGAGTTCCGGTGAAACGCCCTTATATAGGGCAAATAATAGAAGTAAGCGAGGGATGTAGGGAGACAAAAAGGACGATTAACTAATTAATAGGCGAGAGCTGCAGAAATTAGTAGTGCTTATCGTAAGAAGTACGTACCATTGCGAACAGTCATCGAACTTTCGTGCAGCGATAATGGTTCAGATTTGTACGCTCCGAAAAACGTTCATACATCAGATGCTTGTTCAATGAACTAACTCATTCAAAATTTCATGTCGACCCATATTCAGCAATTCCAGGTGTTAACATAGACTTTCTGTGAACGTTGCTCCGGGCCCCGTGCCTCTGAAACAGCCTAGAGAACCTCATTAGGTGATTCTTAAGGGGGGAAATACATGTAGACGCATGAAAATAACGGGTTTTTTGTGATTTTTTTCATTACACTAAGCATTTTACAATTTTTACACATAATAAGTACAACATTCAAGCACAAAAAAAAATTTTTTTTTAAGAGAAAAAAATAAAATGGCGGCTATAATGCAATCTAAATGAAGTCAGGTCGCGCTCGACCTCACAAACGGTATACATCGCAGCTCTCTGAATATTCATCTGAAACAGGAACGTAGAAAAACGTTGAATATTAACCATATTTCCTTCAATGTAAACCTCTAAAATTATAAAGAAATCGAGCATTGAATTTTTAATTGTACAGTAGTGAAAGTTGAATTTCATTGGTGCTAGGTTTTTTTTTGTGACACACGCTCACGAACGCGCGCACACATTTGAAGTTTTGAATCCAATGAAATATTTATAATCAGGATTGTCGGTTGACGGGGCTAACAGTGAACAAAATTAAGTCTATATTTAACTTTATCATTCCATTCAATTTCAGCAGAAATATGGTTTCGAATAGAAATTGACGGGCTTTCGGGTGGCGATTCAAAGCCCCCAGAACTTGAGTCGATGAAAATGAAGCTGGTAACGAAGCCTACAGTGGAATTATTAACGTACGAAGTCGTAAAACCGGATGCGGTATGCGGATGTAAGTTTGTTGATTCGTGAACAGCTTTAGTTCTGATGTGATTTGCGATTAGTCAATTACGAAGTTTCAATTTGAATGAATTCATTTCAGTCGCTGGACCCATATTCACGTGCCTGAAGGAATCCTTCAGGGCCGATGGTCCGATGAGCTTCAGAAAGCGGCTGCTAGCCCGCCTAGAAGCAATACTAAAGCGAAATTTGCGATTGGCCTTAGCGTTGTATCCCGCTCTTTGAGAATTAAAAGTTTCAGTAAAATTTCTAATATTTTTAATTCTTCAACGATCGTTGCGACAGAGTGCTAAACCACCGGAGTTTCGCCGATTTACCAAATAAAACTTTATCCTAATAAAAGATACGGTGGCCCTATTTAAAAAAAAAATTCATTAATTGATTGGGTATTGTCTGCATGTCCGCAGATCAAACACTCCGAATTGTTGTGGGGGTAACATTTTCATTCAATGTGCTCCGTCTCCGTGGGAGCGCAACGAACTTAACCCGATTAGTATATCGTGGGATCGATTTGACGCAGGCAAAAATTTTAAAACTCCTGCAGTTCATTTTTTCATTGTTATTTTTATAATGAATAATTCCGTAAACTTTATGTAGGATTCGGTGGTGGCGAGTCGATTATAATAATGAATCAAAGCTTTTTATTTAGAGAATTATTTAATAGTTCAGTTAACGATTGCGGATATCGCTGATCCATCGATGTTAATCCTGTCACGGTCTCCTCACAACTCCCTCGTTGATCTTTTCTCTTCCGTCTCTGAGCACCGATCGCTTTTGAGATCGTTTGATCGGTTTGAGATGTCATGGTATTCGTCTCCCACTCGCCTCTTCGCAGGTCCATTCCTTCATTTATATATGAAAATTTCATCGTAAAGTAAAACCTTGAGGTTGATTCATGCATTGTCCCAGATTTTTAGGATGACATTTTTCATTTTTTAGAGCTTGAGTCGATTCGACCCCACGATTTTCTTTCGGGTCAGAAAACAAACGATACACTAATCTGTTTAAGGAGGCTCGGTCACGGAGGGGCGGGTTGCGCGGGCGTTTAAGCGGGGCCCATTTTTTTTCAGTCATACGCATGTTTGGCATAATACGGTTAATTATAAACGTATTATTGATAATTTTATACAAGACTAACTAGCTGGGCATCGATAAATAAATACCGCAGAATTGGCACAATTTTACGTTACGATACTGCCTAAAGAAGTACGGCAATTCTCCATGCCACCCTCTCCTCTGATCGCCGCTGATTTTCTTCTGACACCGCGAGCTGACAGTTCGAGATTTTTATTGTAACAGAAAATATGCGTTGAACTAACCCGATTCTAAGGCTATGACAGTTTGGTTAGCGTCGCCGCAAAGCGGTGGTTCGAGCCAGGACTAAACAAACGAACACCTGATTCCTGTGACGCTGCCAGATCTTCACACGTTCGCGAAACCCATCGGAGTTATAAATATTTCGACATTTTAACATTGAATATCTTTTTACATAAGTCGATGACCCACAACTTTTTCATTATATTTGGAATCTTCATGACCTAATCAACGTTACTGTGGTTTTTTATCAATATCTGTTGTCTGAGTGCAAAAATATCGCTTCATACAAGTCTTTTGGGGGTGCATCTTCCATAAGCCCTGTGTTAAAAATCCCAAGTTTAACTATTTTTATCTCTCTTATTTAGTCGTTAACCTTATCTGAAACTTTGCATACGTGAATATGGGTACATTATCTATGATATACTTGAAAATTATTTTTTTCTGTTGTCGAGACGTTAGCGACGGAGCCTCCTTAAGAGATGTGTTGATCTAGACGTTCGTCCAATCCGTGCAAGCTCGAGACCACTAACTGTACAAGTCACGGACACTACCGTCCTTATAACCCGCGGGCATTCGGTTGATGACAATAATTAACCTCTGCTCGGCGGAGAAATGAATAAATATACACATTTTTTACGACTATGCTTTGATCGTGTCATTCTTTATTGATTTCCATTGCTCAAGCAGCTGAAAGAGGCGGTCGAAATGTGACTTTGCCTTCTTTGTCGACTTTCCGACCGAAGAAAGAATTGTTTATTAAAATAGTAGAACGTTTAAAAAATAAATTACGTTTTTGTCGATGAAAGAGGATCAAAAATCAATACAACACTTACTGTGCCATGTAGAGATAAAACAACATGCTTGAGGAAAAAAGGTAAGAAACATTCCGGCAGGTTTCGATTACGGTTAGAAAGTGTATCGAGGCTAAACAGAAGGGGCGACAACTCCAATGGCGGATTTTTGAAAAAACACGACTAACATCCCGGTGAGTAAGATCTGACCGCGAGAGGCACATACACTCCTAGGCGCTCACACAAGATGACTTAGTAATGCTCGCATCCACGGTACTGATTCGATTATAATAGTGTAGGGTTCGAATTAGACATTGAACTTCCCGGCAACCATGTTACGCATAAGGCTTAGAAAATAACCCGAATCCAACTAGTGTTTGTTATTAACTCTGTCCCTGTGCAAATTACACATCACAAGGGAACTCGTCATAATAACGAACCTAAAGTTTTCGGATCGCCAGGTATTACGTCGTCGGATTGTAATACCCGTAACATTAACGAGTTGAACCCCCTGTGCGTGTTGATAAACTTATCCAAGTGTTGATCAAACGTCTCGTGTCCTTGGGCATCCGTTATAGCAAACAGCGCTGTCTTCTGGAAGCGAGTAACGACCCTTGATGGCTACGATGTTAACCAGGCGAAGAATCAGAGCTTTCCAATGGGAATCAGGAAGATGTCTTCGGGGTTTATGCAAAGGAGATCACGACTGATACCGAATGGTGATTTTTATTTACAATGATTGGTACTTTATATCGTATGTAAATAATAGCTTTCCAAGATAAACACTTTATTGAGTTACAGCGACGTTTTGCAATATTATTTTAGAGTTACTATTATCCCGTTTTTCACGCGTTTCAATTAGCGCGGCGGCTAATTGTGGCAGAGAGAATCTTCGCACTCGATCACGTCACAACGACTTCTGTCTATCATCGCTTTCTTCGCGATGCATTTCGTTGCAGTATGCAGGGGGTGGCAGTCCGCGAGGCATTGCCTCAACGCGAGCCGATAAGGTCGGCGAAGCATATTAGACCGGATGCATCGACGTGGCCAGCGGTATTAGATATCTTATGAAATAAATCCGTGGTTGCGGAATCCGAAACACAACTGCATCAATAGACAAAACATCCTGCACTGAAGCAATTGATGTCTTTCAATGAATACGAAAGCTAAGTCAGCGTTTCAACGCTAAGCTTAACAACCATAAACATTTGACTTGAGTATTATACTCCCGATGACGAGAGAGGGAAGATACAGGAACGCCGAAGAAAACAGCAGTTCGACACGAGACCGCGTTTTGTAAACACGTGCCTGTACATAAGGACAGTAAAGATATTTCCTATCACGCGAAAGAAAATTGCATTAATATTTCTCCTTTTTGCCATTCTGACGTTCACTTACATTGGGTCGTGTTTATAGTCGAATCTAAAATGTATGAGTTCAGTTTGACTTTTCTGAATGATCGTATGAGAGTGCTGGTAGAAATTAATAACCTATGAGCTTAATTAAGAAATCAAATATTATAATTATTACAGTCATTTTTTTTTTATTGTTTACATATTTTGGGTGTAAAGAAGAAACGGTTTCGAAAGTAACTTTATAACCATTTTTTGCTTTTAATTTATATTTTTTTTACATATGTACAGAAAATAAAATGGTTGTGCACTAATTAAATGTTTTTTGCTGTTTATACTCGTTTATATATATGTGTCCGTGAAATGACATATATTTCAATTTAACCCGTTTTCATGGGGATATTCGGAAGGGTCAGGAAGTGAGTACGCATACGTGTCATGCATTGCGCCAACGGGGTCATAAATCGGGTACACGTAGGTGTCACAAACTACGACATGGATGTCTCTCTAGTGTCAAAAACCCCGGCAGCAGAGAAGCGATATTAAAACAAGTATTATATTAATAAATATTGATCATTTCACTTGTTTAATATTTAAATCTCATTCAGGGGCCTTAACGCACGTGTTAAAACCTTTACTTTTCATTTTAGCTATATCACGCGTCAATAAATAGTCAAAATGCGACACCGCTGCTATTAAAGTGTCAGTGATTGGGCCGTTTATCTTAGCTATGTAATCGAGATCTAGATCGTATTTAGTTAAATCCGGTCGAGCCATGCCGGTGCGCGCTTGAGGGTTCTACCCTCAACGACTTGGCGAATTGCCCTGAGGTCGGAATGCATCACGCGGACTAACGGTCGTATACCAGTACTCGTTTCTAGAGGGTGAAGGTTACGTAGAAATTGTGGCGAGCACTTGTGTTATTACATGTTTAGTCATAACACGAGTACCGTGTATCCTTATCGATTCATCGACCGTTTTCTACAGTTTCACTGTACGAGACACGATAATCTCCAGGGACAATCGTACATGAGGGGGAACCATAAAATATTCATTATACGTTACTTTTCGTTTTTTCTAAGTTTTTCTTTTTTTTTTATTGAAATTGTAGAGGTCGACTGCTGTCCGAACTCACTCCAAACGGGAATGAGGATTTTGCGGGATAACTTATCTTACATTTGTTATATATCTCTGTCCTCCCAGCTCGTCGAAACAATGACATGCAATATTATATACACGCAATCGATTAGGTACACACATTTGTTACGATGCATCCTACTTTCTGGTTGATGAGTCGTATTACTATCGTGTTAATTTTTATTCTGCAGTTGATAATCGATGAGCTCCGGTACGTAGAATATTAAGGGGAACTTGAAGCACGTTTGTCTCGAAACAGCATTTTGTACTAGTTTTACCGCGATAACTCGAGACCGATTAAAGATATCACCGTAATTTTTTTTTGAGTAAAGCTATCAACGTTCTCTACAAAGTGAACCTATCTCTTTGCAAAAAATTAATTTATTATTATTGTTATTGAAACAAATGTCATCCGTTTTTCGATGTTTTCCGAATTTTCGCCGCCATTTTTGCAGTTTTTATGGTTTTTCAAACATTCTAAGTTCAATCGGTAGACCAACATCTCCCGAAGAGAATGGCGTTTCAAAATTTGCCATAACTAGAATGGGCCACTCGGAATCGTGGTAAAACGGGAGCAGTGCGTGAGACGCCCGGCCATCTTTATCCGTCCGTATCTTCCTTAAATATTCATATTTTTTTAGCTACAACCTGCGAATTTCGTAGCTGAAATGTCAACGAGAACATTGCTAAAAAGAAAATTTATGTACGTTGTTTCGTTTCTTCACAAATGCCATTCGATTTTTCTCGCATTTTTGGCCTGTTTTCGCCGCCTAGTCCCCTTAAGTCATTTCCGCCTTGTTATTTCCGATATTCGTTCGAGTCCTCATTAGGTTTCCGAATTAAAATTGAAAAATGATGACGAGATACGTGAGGACGGCGCCGAATATCTAGGAAGCGGTAAGTATTCACATATGTATATCGTTTCTGTAATATCTGGATTAATCTAATTCCCACCAGATACCGATCGACCGATGATCGATCAGGTTCAGGAATGGGCATAATGTATTTAAAGGGAAAAAAATACAAAATTCTTTTTCATCCAGTATTTATTTTGATTTAAGTAACGAATGAATTTTCACTCATTATCTTGTCGAGTTGAAATACAAAGTGAAAAACCACTTGTATTTAAATCGGAAATAAATACTGAGTGAAAAACCACTCATTATTTGAATAGGAAATAAATACTGAGTGGAAATTAATTTTGTGTTTAAATGGGAGCTAAATACAAAATTCTTTTTCGCTCGATATTTGTTCGGGGGACAAATATACACGCCGGTGAAGGCCGAGAACTATTTGTTTTGATTTCGGCAAACGAGTGTAAAACCACTTGGATGGTAAGTATTCGAAATACGTTTCCATTTAAATTCTTTCGAAAACGAATTAATGCCCACTCTCAGTGAGAATCTTGTCGAATATTCCATTATTATTTCTGATCTTTTAATTTTTTCTCTGAAATAATGAATTGCTCCAAATTAATAGTTTTAAAAATAATTTTTTTCCCTTCAATTTTTTTTCCTTCTTTTTTTTCTTCATTTTTATTTTAAAATTTTTTACGTGTGTGTCGTTAGGTCTGTAAAGCACCCCCACAAAGTGTAACGATTTTTTGAAACACCTGGAATTTATAGACTCATTATGGACACTCCTAAAATTTCCTTTTTGAACCAGCCCCCTTCCCAAGTCATCACCAATTCACAAGTGGGGGCAGTGCTGCCAGATTGAGGGGAAGCGAAGATTTTGAGAGGCCCCCACCACATGGTTTTATTGAATGGCGCGTGAGGGGAGGCAACTCGCGCGCGCGCGTGCAATAGTGTCGCTGCCGTCGACATCACTCTGATGCTCTGCCTTCCTCGATGCGCTACATTTGAATTGCGTATATCGCTTAGCCGACCCGTCGATCCGATTTCACGAGGAAAATTTTTATACTCATTACTATCATTTCCGAACAATTTTGTTGGCATTTATTTGCTTAAGTATGACTCGCAAATAGACGGACTCCGTAAACCTAGTGTTAATAATTGGACGGTCAACTGTAAAAAAATATATTTATGGATGAATAATGGAGAAAGATATATCAATGTATAAAAAATGTCAATATACAAGTAATGGAATAAAATATGATTGCAGTCGTTTGCAAATAAACGATGTCTCACATTTCTATCCGGAAATTATACTTATATTAGTAATAGAAAATCGTAATGCATCGTTTATTTCCCAGGTCCCAACAACAACAGGTAATCATCAAAAATCATAGAATATGGAAATGTTAAATGAAAAATACTGTGATTGACGAAACTCAATTTTTTTTAAAATGAAACGAAATGAAAAAAAATCGTTGACGTTTTTGACGAGGATATTTTTTAATCGCCAAAACGGGTAAAATAATGAAATAAAAGATCACAATTAAGTTCCGAATAAACGAATATCACAGATTTCTTAAGACGATATTTTTTACCATCGAAAATAAATAAACAATTCATTTCTTAATCTTAGGTTAATAAATAAATAAATTTTTTTTCTTGCCATGGCAATTCGATTGGCGGATAATCAGAATAACGCTATTGGCTGCGCCAATCTGTAGCTGTTGCAAGCCGCGTGAGATCGCGTCGGTAGCGGCGCATTTGGTCTGTGGAGGGGGCATCAGAAAACGGACACGGGCGGACAAATCCGCCCAATCTGGCAGCTCTGAGTGGGGGTGCTACCTTCATGTGATGTCAGCGCTCTCTTTCTTTGTAGGAATCATAGATCTCTTCAAATATTACTAGATTTATGGTCTTTTTATGGGCTTTTAGAATATGTCGACACCATCACGATCAGAACTACCCCTGATGAGCTAAGGGGAGTTTTTGAAAAATATAAATAATAACAAATAAATTCTGCGTGTAAAAAAGCAGAGTAATTGTAGAGTATTTATGGACCTTTTAAAAAGTATAATTCTTTAGATCATCCCCTTTGTAGTGACTACCCACACCTATCTGACCTGCATTAAGGCAAATGATTGGAAAAACGTCGTAGACTGTTCGTTCTTGCCCCATAATTATGGAAAGGGATGGGTAGTGACCACAAAGGGGATGATCTAAAGAATTATACTTTTTAAAAGGTCCATAAATACTCTATTATTACTTTGTTGTTTTACACGCAGAATTTATTTTTTATTATTTCTATTTTTAAAAAACTCCCCTAGCTCATCAAGGGTAGTTCTGATTGTGATAGTGACTGCATATTCTAAAAGCCCATAAAAAGACCATAAATTTTGTACTATTTAAAGAGATCTATGATTTCTACGAAGAAAGGGAGCGCTGACATCACATGAAGGTAGCACCCCCACTTGTGAATTGGTGATGACTTGGGAAGAGGGCTGGTTCAAAAAAGAAATTTTAGGAGTGTCCATAATGAGTCTATAAATTCCAGGTGTTTCAAAAAATCGTTACACTTGGTGGGGGTGCTTTACAGACCTAATGACGCACACGTAAAAAAAATTAAAGAAAAAAATTTGAAGAAAAAAAAATTAAAAAAAAATTATTTTAAAACTATTTATTTGGAAAAATTCTTCATTTCAGAGCAAAAATTAAAAGATCAGAAATAATAATGGAATATTCGACAAGATTCTTACTGAGAGTAGGCATTGATTCGTTTTCGAAAGAATTTAAATGGAAAAGAATTTCAAATACTTACCACCGGAGTGGTTTTTCACTCGTTTGCCGAAATAAAAAAAAATACTTTTCGGTTTTCACTCGGCGCCCTGGTAAAGCTCGAGTGACGAACCATTTGTAAAAAACAAAACACCGGCCGCGTGGTTATGTAGCTTATATTTGACCCTGGAATAAATACCAAGTGAAAAAGAATTTTGTATTTAACTCCCATTTAAATGCAAAATTCTTTTCCACTCAGTATTTATCACCGATTTAAATAACGAATGGTTTTTCACTCTATATTTAAACTCGACAAAATAAAGAGTGAAAATTCATTCATTATCACGTTTATTCGTTATCTAAATCGAAATAAATACTAAGTAAAAAATAATTTTGTATTTAAACGTGTATTTAAATACTTTTTTCACTTAATTGTGCGCATCCCTGATCACGTTGACTTACCGACTGCACCAGGGTTAGATCCAGGGAGAAAAGTCCGCAGGCTGTGAATCGAACGTCTCGGTGTAGCAATTGAAGCAAGAATCCGTCGAGCTGGAATATGTGAGACGTATATTATGATCGAATTTTGAAGATGGAATAATACGGCATGTGTCAATACCTCAAAGTTGACGTCATCGCTGTTGGTCGAATGACTCAGAAGCCCTTTAACGATATCGCGTGTTCTTTTCGACTGTAAAAGTAATGAACGCCCAAATTAGAATTATCGAGCAATATTGACAAATCCTGTTCATGAGTCATTAAATGCCTAATTAAGGACGCTTTCATCATGGGAAGCGAGGAAATTCTGTTGCAATGAGTTATATGTGCGACGAACCTCTTTGATAGCGTTGGCAACACTTGTAGTCAATACAGCGATCGCCACGAGCTTCTGAGATAACCAAAACAGCGAGCACAATGTCATGATGGGTTTATACTCGTCAACGTCTACGACAAAGGGCTTGACAACGAAGCACGCGCTAACGAATAGTGAATAACAGCAGAACGCTATTGAGAAGAGAGTTGGTACAGAATAAAACGACGATATGCCGTCCGCAATTTTACTAAGATTCGAATGCGCCCGTCTGAGAGTGGAGATTTTCTGGACCGTGGTGCTGATCCCGACGAATGTCCGTGCGACCGCAATTTCATGCAGGTAAGTCGCGCACAATTGCGGGCGAGAACCGATGAGCGATCGATTGAGAGCTTTGAATCGATTTTTTATCGAATTAACTGCGAATGCATACTGAGCGAGGAACCAAGCGGTGGTGGTGGTTGGTACGATGTAAATGACGTAGCTGGCTAGAAGGAAGCCATCGGCCATGTAATCGGTGCTCAGAATTCCCAGTACCATGACGACGTTCGTAACGCATACGGAAATTATGAAAAACCGACTGGACTCGGACAGTTGACGATCGGCGAGACAGATTGCCGTACCGTCGAAGCTCACCAACTGATTCAGAAGTCTGACAATGGTACGTTGTCCGCATCCATGAATTAGCCAGATCAAAAAAACCGTAAAGTAGCCGCTTACGCACGCGATCATACTGATGCCTGCGTTGAATCGCCACTGAAGAAAATTATCATCCCTCATTATGATTGGTAGTGCAATGGTGAGGGCGCAAACGACCAAAGCGATCAGGCAAAAGTTGTATGCACAACCAACACGAGATGTCGAGAATCGCAGAGTAGGGGCATTTTGCCAAGGACACTTCCTCCGTTGTTGCGAGGTCGTAGCGCTTTGTACGGTAAAGGGCGCCAAACCCATAAACTTGAATATCGTAAACACTATTCGCGTCGCTATGTGATCACGATTTGAATCGCTCGCGGTTGAATCTGTTCGAGACATGCTGGAGTCCAAGGGAACGTCCTACTCCAAACGACCCGTCGAATCGTACTGAGAAGGAAATGTAGTACGTGGACTAATGGCGGAATGTTGGGACTTGTTTTTCGAGCGTGAGGATCGCGTTTGAATTGGAGCGAGTACGTGTGTAATTACGTGTGTGCTCAGTGCGCGGGTTCCATGTACCTTCATCGATTCATCGACCATATTCTACGGTTCTAAAGAACGAAACACGATAGTCTCCAGGGACGAATGTATTTCGGAATACATGCATGGATATACTTCCTACGTTATTATTGTTTTTCTTTTCAGTCATTTATTATTATTTATTTTGTAGCAGCGGTCTACCATTTAGCCTGATAGTACGAAAACGAAGGTTACTTTGGGCTACCGCATTTAGTTAGAAATTAGTAGCCACCTAGCTCGTGAGTGAAATTAAGATACAATATCAAATACGTGTTGATCAAGTTCGCTCGCAGATAAACAACCATTCATATCATTTTCAAGCTGTTGTGTCCGATTTTTGTCGAGTTTTAAATAGTTTCAGGTTGACCCTCGTTGAGCCTAAAAGGGAACGACGAAATACGTGATGACCGTGCTGATAATCTGGACGGTGTTGAACCGTGTCATGGGTGTATGATCGTCAAAATAAGTGGATTAAGCTTAGTTGAGACGAAGGACGGTCGCTCGCACCGATTTACCGATCGTATCATTGTCATATCCCATGGGAAAAGACCACAGGCGGTGATTCGGATGTCTGTATGTAACGATTGAAGCAAAAACAGCTCGAGCTGAAGTTTGTATAACATTGAAATGGGAGCAGTCTGAAAAAAGAAATTATGCAGTACAATGCAATACCTCAACATTGATATCGTGGGGTTTGTTTGGAGTATCGAGAAACTTTCTAACGCTGCCACCTGCCTTTTTCGACTGAAAAAGTAAATCGGATACAATTTGAATCGGAAAACGATAGACGAAATATATTTGGGTAGGTATGTAGTTAGTTCAGCCACCAATATTCAATAAACTGAAAAGACCACACATTCTCGCATGGCTTTTCTGGATATTTCAGCACTCAATGACTCTATGTAACGAAGACTCTATGACAAGTCGAAAAAATATTTTTCATCAGTCATGTGCACAAACCTCATCGTAGACGTTGCTGGCGCCCGCAGCCAATGGACTGAGCGACGCTGCTTGCTGGATGATTCGGGGAGGTGCGACCATAAGCTCGATGATATTTATCTCGGCCATCGCCGGGATAATGAAAGAAAAGATGAATGTATTGGTAATCATTGTATAAAAGGAGAGGCTAACGGAGAATAGTATTGGTAAGGAATAGAATGGAGATATGTCGGAAGCGATCCCGCTGAGCTCCAAGTGCGCTTGTCTTAGAGTCGCTATGTCCTGTACGGTGGTCCTGATGCCGATTGAACTTTGATGCGAAGACGTCGCAACTGGTTGGATGCAACAATCGAGAAGCGATCGATGGAGAGTTTTGAATCGACTTTCGATCGTCTTGAGCACCAAAGTGTACTGAGAAACGAACCACGTGAAGGTGATGATAGTTGCGGTCTCGAGGAAGAACAGTTGCAGATACCCTCGGCCACCGGCCAAGATAGCGACGTATAGCAGTTGCGCTGTTGTGCCAGCGTTCACGGCACATACGACGAAAATAAAAAGACGAATGGACTCTGGTGGGTGATTACCGCGAACCGAAGTGGCATCGAAGCTCAACAACCGATTAAAAAGTTCCGCGATAACCCGTAGTCTGAAGCCAAGGACCAACCAGATCGCAAGTATCATAGAACCGCTGAGTAAGCGTTCTATATCGACGACCGTACATCCTCCGTAGAGTATATAAATGAAAATGGCAGTATCATGGAGTACACTGCTGCCACGATAAGGCAAAAGTTGTAGGCGTAGCCGGAACCAAGATCTCGAAAATAGCAGGGTCTAGACTTTCTCCCAAGCGCGCGTTCTCCGTTGGTTCCGGCTTGTGGATCTTCGCACGGTAAAGGGTGCTAGGCCTATCAGCTTAACCCCTTGAGTGTGCAACTCGGCTACAGCCGCGGACACAGAAGTGGCCAAGAATGGGTAAAAAAAAAAAATGTCATCGGAGTTTCATGAAACTTCGTATCCACAAGTGTTTGGTATCGCTGAAGCCGAAAGTGATGTCGAAATTTCAAAATTCAAAATGGCGGATCCAATATGGCGGATCGAAATTACAGTATCGGTAGATTTTCATGAAACTTGGTATCTATAAGTTATTTGTATCGCTGAATCTGAATATGATGTCAAGATTTCGAAATTCAAAATGGCGGATCCAATATGGCGGATCGAAATTACAATATCGGTATTTTGGTCCGCCATATTGGATCCGCCATTTTGAATTTCGAAATTTTGACATCATATTCGGATTCAGTGATACAAAACACTTGTAGATACCAAGTTTTATGGAAATTCATTCATTTTTGGAACTTTGATGCGCCATATTGGATCCGCCATTTTGAATTCCGATGGTTTGACTATAAATTATGTCAATTAGGATTTGTATATGATGAAGCGTAGGATAGTATTTAATTTGCTTACTGAAAAATGTCGCAGGTGTCAATTGTAACACGACGATCGGTGTCGATTGTAACACTCTTAAAATCCTAAAACTTGAAAACCTACAAAACCGGCCAAATCAATTGACCCAGACTTATTTGAGGAAGACGCGTTGTATTTAATCTGCTTGGAGCTATATTTCCAGAGCGACGAAAAATGGCTTGAATGCACTGAAGGGGGGGGGGGGTGAGGTCAATTCGATATAAAAAAAGCATACTTTCGATAATTTTTTTTTGACGACACAATTAATATACATTTATTTCTATGATAACTACTTCATAAAGTAACATTTAAAGAATATTCCATGAAATTTTCATTAAATTTTATCAACAAATGAGCGATTGACGGTGAATCTCCGTGGACGTCTCAAAAAAAAAGTTTTATCGCAGTGCCCTTCATAACTCATCACTGGATTATCTGAGATCAAAAAACCAAAATGATTTAATTAAGTGATAAGTTTCTGTAGGTTACAACGTCGAGTTTAATTATTTTTTTGAATTTTAACGTATTTCGAAATGGCAACATTTTCAATTTCTTTGATGGAAAATCAGTATTTTGACTTCTAAGTGCTGTAAAAAATTGAAAAATCAATTACAAAGAAAATACTCGACGGTGTTACGCGCAGATTATCACCCAATAAAATCCTTTTAGTTTTTTGATCTGAGATAATCCAGTGATGAGTTATGAGTGACACCGCAATAAAACTTTTTTTTGAGACGTCCGCGGAGATTCATCGTCAATGGCTCTTTCGTTCATAAAAGTAACTGAACATTTCATAGAATACCCTTTGAATGTTACTTTATTGAGTAGTTAGTATAGACATGATCGTATATTAACTGTGTTGTCAAAAAAAATTATCGAAAATATGCTTTCTTTTATATCGAATTAAAACCTTACCCCGCCCCCCCCCCTGAATGCAAAAAATGGGCACACATCGGTTGCACCGATGGTGGTGTACTCTTCATTTGTGATGACTGGTCCAAAGATTAATAAACTGTTTTATCGTTGTTGAATTTCCGTTATTTATTTTATTGCAGAGATACGAATAGTTCGAGTTACAGTGAGATTAAAAACATTTGTCTCTTTTTGTTTAAAAAATATTAATAACAATAATGTAGTATTGTACTAAAGTTACGGTGACCTTTGGAACTTATTTTCGAGTAGTTAATAAATAGTTTCCGTACAATTATGCCATATCGCTTCTGTGTTACAATTGAGACCAAAGCTGTTACAACTGACACCGGTCTCCCCTACCTTTATCGATTTATTGACTGTATTCTACAGTTCCGTGGAACAAGACACGACAATCTCCAGGGAAGGTTGTATATGAGGATGGATGTTAAGATACGCGTACTATGTTATTAACACGTTGACTGCCGCCCACGTTTTACCTGGTTTTCCCATGGCGCCAACGTGAAATTTTTATTATCGATGCCGGTCACCTGTGGCTCCCCCGGCGCAGTAGGAAAGTCAAGTGCCGGTCACCGTTGACCCCCACGGCAGTCAACGAGTTTCTTCTTCTAGTCATTGATTTTCATTCATTCTGTAGCGGCCGTCTACCATTCAGCATTACAGAGTACGGAAACGAAGGTTACTTTGGGCTACCGCATTAGGATATAAATTGATAGCCATCTGGCGGGTCAGTGAGATTGAGATACAATATCAAATATGGGTGATTAATTCCGTTCGCAGATTTAGAACCATTCATATTATTTTTAAACTGCTGATTTCCATTTTTGTCACGTTTAAGAATAGTTTTACGTTGACATTTGTTAAACTTGAACTCATCGAGTATATTAACGGCCGTTTTCTCCCATTTTCGTTTTCGAGTTGTCATGAAAGTCCCGGATCACATTTGAATGAGAACGATGAAATACGTGATGACCGTGCTGATCATCTGAAAAGTGTTGAACCGTGTCATGAGTGTATGGTCATCACAATAAGTGGATTAAGGCCTTACATTCGTCCAGAATTTTTGAAAAATCGATTTTTTTGAAATGTGACTGCCCGACGAGAGTTTGGTGCGCGCAGGTAGCTGTCCTTTGTTTGAAACGACACAATATACCCGGGGAAGTTTGTAAAGCATTATGAGAATATATTTAAGGTCGATTGCTAAGGTTATTGAAATTGAACGTTAGTTGTCTTTGATCGTTCGAAGCGTACAGTTGTGTGTCTTATTTGAGATTTAAAAAATGTTTAAACGTCGCTGTATAAATCGTAAAGGCAGTAAGAGTGAACGATCTTAGCGCCCTAAAAAAAGAAGCCTTCTGAAAAGCCAAACAGGATAGAGAGTGAAACTGAATGCACTAGTTCCGCTGCAAAAAAATTAGCGAGACAATTACATGAGGTTTCATTCGATCCAATGTTCTCATACTGTATTTTACAGTTCACCGCTGTTTTTACACCTATTTCGGATGTGTGTGGTCTGTCTACATGTGGTGGTAATGTGAAATTTTTAAAAACCTTAGGACTTGGCTTCACGTCGTGCACGATCGTGCTATTCAGAACTAAATTTGTCCACGTAAAGGACAAGGCGTCTCGCAAAGGCGACCGTATCTTATCGATTTGCACCGTCGATTTCCATCAACGAACGTCGTCGTTACGCCGAGAAATATTACACCGTTTGATTCCTAAATATCGGAGTTCGATCGTCGCCCCGTGGCGAGCACCACGCATCACCGTATACACGCCGCCCCGTCTCGAGGACCCTGTCCATTTCGGATCTACAGCGTGAAACCTGGGAATCGGCTGACCGCTCTATTTTCGTCAATATTGAGATACCAGGAGGAGGGAATCGAGGATTGCCGTTAACGCCGCGACTGATACGAAACCCGTGCGATCGTAGCTACCGAACCATGATAAGTACTGTAATCTTGTATGGTAATTTGTTATATCGATTGATCTCCGAGGAGAGAATCGTGATACTTAAACTACGCTTTATCAGTCGTCTTCGTATATCGTTTGATATTATTTCGGCTGTCGAAATTCCTTTAGTTTGTTTAACCCGTGAATTAATATTCTGCGCTTGCGTCGATTATATTATTTGTCCGTTATAGCGTTGGCTATAGTCGTCATTAAACTTCGTAAAATCATAAAAACCGTCTCTCAAGACATTTTCGTCATGTGCCCCCAGATTTATACGTTATATATGTGTGTTACATTCTTCATGTTTGTCCATATCTACTGCGGCTTATCGAGCTCGCTGGAACCGACCAAGGCCAGATTGTCTTATGACAAAGCAATAAATTACAGACTGTTAAGAAAAGGATTGACGAAAATGCATCTTTTTTGCGGTATCATGGATTTAGCATCATGTATCGCACAAACAACCTTTGATTCAATTGTGGAAAATATTGAAGAAGCTTCTACGAAAGTTGCTGCTGAAGAAAAGCTTCAACAATCTGCCAAATAAGATAAACTACAATTATCCCAAGATGCAATTGTTGTATCCGGGGATGGCACTTAGATGAAAAGAGGCTTTTCTTCGCTCTTCAAACTTACAACATTAATTGGTCACTTCACGGGAAAAGTTGTCGACTTTGTGATAATAAACAGTTATTGCAAGGAATGCGAAATTCGAGAAAAGAATAAAAGTACGGCTGCGTATGAATCGTGGCTGTAGAACCATCAAGAACAGTGTTCAGCAAATCATAAAGGAAGTGCTGGAAAAATTGAGGCAGGTAGTGCTGTGGAAATGTCTCGGAGATCAATAGAAAACTACGTGGTTAAATATAAATATTACATAGGTGAGGGAGGTACAAAAACTTTTTCTAATATCGCAAATTCTCAGCCATATCAAGACCTCTCGGTAAAGAAGAAAGAATGCGTGGGTCATGTCCAATATGGTATGGGTAAGCGTCTCCGCCGAGTCGTCAATGAATATAAAAAATCGACGTCAATCATAAAAGAGGAATTACCGACTCAGAAAAATGAACCAAGTACATCGAATCAGAGCGAACGAGTAAGTTTGAGAGGAAAAGGAAAATTAACTGCCAAACTAATAGACGAACTAACGATTTATTACGGTTTAACTATAAGAAATAATATTGACTCATTGTAAAATATGAAAAATGCCATATGGGCGACTTTCTCCCATAAATCATCAACGGACGAAAAACCTCAGCATTTTTATTGCCCGCCTTGAGAAGAAAGTTAGTGTGATTGGCAGAGAGCAAAAGTCGGCGGTACATTAGATGAATACATGCACAAAGCCGATTTACACAAAACGTTACTGAATGTCTCAATTCGAAAAACTGGGAGATTGCACTCGAATGTACTCCAAGTAGTCAGAGAATAGTTACTACCAATGTTGCAGTATGTACTTTCAATTACGGGGCACAGAGCATATTAAGAATAGAATGATTACTTCGAATAACAATTGGATATGAGCGCCACAACTCTTGTCTCGGAGAAAATGCGAACCGACTAAAACACGCACGAATCAATGCTACTAAAGCAACACAAGAGGCCAGAACAGCTCGTCGACTAGAAAAATAATTAACAAAAACAATTAATTACCGACAAGGAAGGCATTCAATACGGAGCCGGAATAGGGGATTGAACGTTGTTTACAAAACAAATCAAAACATTCATAAAGTTATTGCTTTAGTTGCGCGCGACTTCGAGTAAAACGCACGTAAAAATTTAAACGCGTTTTTCTCGAAACTACTTTTTCCGCCACGGTCGGCAAGATAACTCATACGGTTTTTAATATTTTTTTATGCGATTTTTTTTAAAACATTCGAAATTGTTTTCTCTAAAGTTGTCGAGGCGGATTTTTAATATTTGTTATTGAAAAATTTTATAAAAATAATTAAAGTGTAAAATTTATGACGCAAACGCATACTTTTTTTTCAACTGCCATACGTTGGTAAATTTTTCGAAATGCATGCATATTTCCATGTAAAAATTCGATTGCTCGGCGTGGTGGGTTAGACTTATTCGAATAATTCCCGATTGCGACCAATTTTGTCTCTATTCATGTTGATCACTTTTGAAGAACAATAACAAAGAAATTCCGATATCACGAAATTAAGAAGCACCCTAATGCGCAGCATGTCCTCAACCTCATCAAGACTATTGAAAATTTCAATACATTGAATTGTATGATATAATAAATGGATTTCATATAGAATATCTTTTGCAACATTGTCTTTGGTCCTCGCTGCTATAAGCATCTCAATAAGTTGAGCCCTCGATTCATTTTTCTAGCTCCCTTGCGTTTTGATAATAAGATTTGTACGATGGATATGAAAATAAATATCGAAACAGAAAAAGATGTCTGGGAAAAAAATTGAGCTAACTTATTATCACTCTTCCGCGAAACTCGTAAAAAAATCGCAATCTCGATGGTGTCACTCGATTTAGAAACTCTTCACCGTCAAGGACTATTTTTATTTTCTATCTGGGCTGAAAAAAGAATAAAGTAAAGCTTGAAATTTTAAACGAAATCCAGTCACGGAAGTTAACTCATGTAATCAATGAATTTAAAAAGTATGAAATTAAACAAATTAAAAAATTTGAAAATCTCCCAGCTGCAGAAGTTGCTTTACATAAGAAATTGTCTTTTTAAAAATTAAAAAATAATGAAATAATTCTCGCCATTACTTTAGTTTATTAATAGTTTCAATTATGACCGTTTATTTTGATGAATTCTTCATGATTCTGATGAAGCTTTAAATTCAGTCGGGAGACGTTGTTACGTCCCTGCATTTTTTATTTCTTAAATATAAGGAAGGACCCGATGGACGGGACCGTTTTCCCGTGCCGTGAAACTCTTTTCGAGACGTATTCTCCCTTCTCTCTTCCACCGGCAACAAGCGAAGCGCTCTGTCTTCTCCTTCGCTACCGACTACGAACGAGGCCCACTGTCCCCTTCCCTCTTCCACCGGCTACAGGCGAAGCGCTCTGTCTTCTCCTTCGCTACAGGCTACGAATTAGGCGCTCTGTCCCCACCTTCCCTACTGGCTACCAATGAAACGCTCTGTTTCCCCACTCCTTCACTACTGGCTCCCAATGAAACGCTCTGTCCCCACTCCTTCTCTACCGGCGACGCGTGCCAGGTCTTAGATGTATTAATTCTTCCCTATTGGGTTGTCTTTTTCTAACTATCGCACTTTTCTTATTAGGTTTCCTTTTCGAAACTTGCCGTCTCTGTCTGAAGCCTTTTTCCCTCTCTAGTGTTCTTCCTTTTTGACCCTGCGCATATTTGCTTTCCCTCTTTAAGATCTTTTCTCAATTTTTCCCCTGCGCATATTGGCCTTCTCTCTTTTGGATGTTTTCTCTTTCTACTTTTTCCCCTTTTTTCTCCTGTGGTTATTTGCCTTCTCTTTTCAGGATCGTTTCTCTCTCCAATATTCACCCCTTTTTCCCCCAGTGTTTCTTGGAATTATTCCTCTTTTCTTTTTAAACTCATACCTTCTCTCTAATCTATTTTTGGGTATTTCTCCCTTTTTCTCCCCGTGACCTGATTTTTGTCACTCTCATTTTTATATGTCCACGCTACTTCCACCTCGGGAAAAAGGTATATAAACCCATGGTTTTCATCCAAAAGGAGTCTCAGTTCAAAATGTAATACGTCCACGACAGTCGTCTTCGCGACGTAAATAAGTACCGTTACTCTCCCCGAACGGACTGAGAATATTTTTGTGTCCACCGATTAATATTTCGGTTTGGACTTAGAATCGCTTTCGCGTCCGGACTCCGAATCTTTGCGTCCACCGTTTCACTTACGGTTGGGACTTAGACTCATTTGCGCGATCGGTCGTAGATTCTTTTAAAACCACCTGACTCTTTATACAGTCAGGTAGAGTTGAATAATATTGAAATATGAATTTAACCGCGTGACTAAAAATACTTAAAAATTAAATAAACTGAGAACCAATAAATAAATACGTCCGCGACCAAGAGTCTGCGAGTGATAATAACAAATAAATAACTAAAAGTCCGCGAGTTCCTGAATAAGCTGTAGACCACGAAGTCCAGCCTTGAAGAATTAATAAACAAAATGAACAAATAAATAAACTAAATACTGAAGAATAAATACATCAACGACCAAGAGTCCGCGATTAACGGCAATTAATAAATAACAAGAAAAGTCCGCGAGTGATAACGACAAATAAATAACAAAAGTCCGCGATTGATAAACATTAAATAAATAAAGAATAATCAAGGACCAAGCGTCCTCATAAATAAATAACTGCATACGCTTAAGAGACCGTAGAGTCTAGCGTAAATCCTAAATAATTGAAAGCCCAAAAAAAGGGCAGTTGAAGATAACCGAAAACGAGATAATACGCCCACAATCTTGAATAAGATTTAACCCGATCGACAATAGAAATTAAAACAATAATTATAACAACGCGTTCAACCTGACATTTTGTGCGACTACGAACATCGTGAAACTGTGAACTGTGTAACAATTAATGTTAACCAAGCTGAACTGTATACCGAAACATCTTACACGTGAAAATACAAAAGATTGTGAGTGCGTCCCAAATCTGACATTCCGAACTTTCTTTCGACCAACCTGCCCCTTTACAGTAGAAAAGTAATACTGGAGGTCGAAGGACGAGTAACTGCAACAACAATCATCCGCAGCCATCCAGACCGCACCACCGACAAGGGACGACAAGTAAAAACCAAGAGGTTCATACATTACGATCGTGATTAGGCTAGATCTCGGTCCCCGAGTAAAGGCGTAAAAACCTGACTCAAAAGCGAGATCAAAAGCTGGGTTACGTCTGAGCGGATATTTTATTATATTCGTAGTTAGGACGTAACAACGTTTTCTACGATTTCGTCAAACATCCATATCGCATCTTATCTCACTGTTCGATAAATAACGTCTTGCGACTGAATTGAAGGCTTTATAAGAATCATTAAGAATTCATCAAAACAAACGGTCATAATTGAAGCTATGAATGAACTAAGATTATTTCATCATTTTTACATTTTTATATAAGACAATTTCTTATGTAAAGCAACTTTTGCAACCGGGAGTTTTTCAAATTTTTTAAATTTGTTTAATTATTAATGTTTATCCTGATCCCTACTAAAAAAATTTTTTTAGCACATTTCTTACGCTTCTAGACGTATGTAAGGCCTTGAGTTTATTCAGATCGAAGAACGATTGCTTGCACCGACTCACCGATCGTATCAGTGTCATATCCAGCGGGAAGAAACCACAGGCCGTGATACGGATGTCTGTATGTAACGATTGAAGCAAAAATCGCTCGAGCTGAAATTTGTGAAACATCAACATGTGTGCAGTTTGAAAAAATAAATTATGCAGTACAGCGCAATACCTCAACATTGATGTCAGGGGGCTTGTTTGGAGTATCGAGCAGCTTTCTAACGATGTCACCTGCTTTTTTCGACTGAAAAAGTAGATCGGATTAAATAAGAATCGAAAAACGATAAACAAATTGTATTTGGCTAGGTCTGTGGTTATCTGAGTCGACAAGATTCAAAAGGAAGAAGAGAGCACACATTCTTGCATGGCGTTTCTGGATATCTCAGGACTCAGTGACAATATTTAACGATGACTCTAAGGCGAGGAGAAAATTTTTTTTTTCATCAATTATGTGCACAAACCTCATCGACGACGTTGCTGGCGCCGGCAGCCAATGGGCCGAGCGACACGGCTTGCCCGATGATCTGGAGAGGTTGGGGCACAAGTGCGATGATATCTACATTGGCTATCTCTGCGATAATCAAAGAAAAGATGTATGTATTCGTAATCATTGTAATACAGGAGAGGCTAAGAGCGAATAGTATTGGTAAGGAATAGAATGACGATATGTCAGAAGCGATCCCGGTGAGCTCCAAGTGCGCTTGTCTTAGAGTCGCAATGTCATGTGCGGTGGTCCTGATGCCGATTGAACTTTGATGCGAAGACGTCGCGACCGGTTGGACGCAACAACCGAAAAGTGATCGATTGAGCGATTTGAAACGACTTTCGATCATCTTGAGCACCAAAGTGTACTGAGAGACGAACCACGTAGAGGTGATAATAGGTGCAGTCTCGAGGAAGAACAGTTCCAGATTCCACCAGTCACCTCCCAAGATACCGATGTATAGTAGTTCCGCTGTTGTAGCAGCGTTCACGACACATACGGCGGAAACGAAAAGACGAATGGACTCCGGTGGGTGATTACCGTGAACCGGCGTGGCATCGAAGCTCGACAACCGATTAAAAAGTCCCGCGATAACCCTTTGTCTGAATCCAAGAACTAACCAGATCGTAAGTATCATAGAACCGTTGATTAAGATTGTCTTATCGACGACCATATCAGTGACAGACCCCCCAGAGTATAGATATAACAATTGCCCGAACAGGGGGTACATTGCCGCCATGATAAGACACAAGTTGTAGACGTAACCGAACCAAGATGTCGAAAATTGCAGGGTCCAGACTGTTTCCCAAGCGCGCGTTCTCCGTTGGTTCCGGCTTGCGGATTTTCGCACGGCAAAGGGTGCCAGGCCCATCAGCTTGAACACCACCAACATAACTCTCGTAGCTATGTAATCGAGATCTAGATCATATTCAGTTAAATTCGGTCGAGCCATGCCGACGCGCGTGCGAGAGCTCTACCCTTAACGACTCGTTGAATTATACTGAGGTCGGAATGCATCACGCGGGGTAACGGTCGTATACTAGAACTCATTCCTGGAGCGTGAGGGTTGCGCAGAAATTGTGGCGAGCACTGGTGTTATATGTTTATTCAGAATACGAGTTACATGTACCTTTATCGATTCATCGACCGTATTCGACAGGTCCGCGAAACAAGACACGTCAGTCCCCAGGGACAAGCGTACATAAGGATGAACTATAAGGTATACATCATACGTTATGTTCTCCTTTTATTGAAATTGTAGTGGTCGACTACGGCCTAACTTTACCCCGAACGTGAAAGACGATTTTGCGGAGTAACTTATTATCGCTTATATATCTCTGTCCTTCCAGCTAGTCGAAATAAAGACATGCAATTTTGCGTGTGTACTCAGTACACGAGCCTCGTGTACTTTCATAGATGCATCAACCTTATTCTACACTTCTGAAGGACGAAAGGCAACAGTCTTCAGGGACAAATGTATTTCACAACCCATACATGGATATAGGTACATCGTTTTTTTCCGTTTATGTATTTTAATCGTGTCTTGTTATTTATTTTCTGACCACCTCCAACCATTGGGCCGCATAGTAAGGAAACGGAAGTTCCTCTACATTACCTCATTTGAATTGGAATACGGGTAATTGGGTCAGCTTACACATTTACCGCTATCAATATTATTATGAAGCTGCTGAGGCCAATTTTTCATTTGTTCGAGAATGTCGTTTTGTTTCAATTTGTTGAGCCTGGCCGTGTTGGGTATATTGGGGTATGTTTGCGTCGATCCCCATTCACGACTGGTTACAGATTGGCTTGAAGGAGGATGACGAAATACGTGATGACTGTGCTGATAATCTGGACAGTGTAGAACCGTGTCATGGGTGTATGGTCGTCACAAAAAGTGGATTAAGTTTAATTGGATCGAAGAACGATCGCTCGCACCGACTTACCGATTGTATCATTTCCATATCCAGCGGGAAGAGACCACACAAAGTGAATCGGATGTCTGCATGTAACAATTGAAGCAAAAACCGCTCGAGCTGAAATTTGTGAAACATTAAAATGTGGTCAGCCTGAAAAAAGACATTTTTTGTCATCCTCACCTGAGAATGACGCATTCTCGCACCAATTTAAGTGCGTAATGTGCCTGATTCTCGCATTTCCGAAGCCGCGCGGGAATGTTTAATTCCCGCACTGTTCAATAACCCGAAGTAAACAGGGATCGTACCATCTGTCAATTGTTCAGGCACATTGCATACTAAAATTGGTACGAGAATGTGTCATTCTCACGGGAGGAAGACAAAAAATAGTATGTGTTGCGCGGGCGCGATTGGCGATTCCCTTATGAATGTGAGGCTTGCACTCGGCTTGGCACAGACGATGTCTCGGCGAAAGTTGCCGATGTCTCGTCTCCGGGTAGCTCGACTCGCCATTGGCTCGTCTTCGCATACCCGTCGGCTCGACATCGGCAACCACCGCCTCGACATCATTTGCGCCTGCGCCTAGTTTTCGCCTCGCATTCATGTGGGAATCGCCAACTTCGCGCCCTTGCAACACAATATACGAATGCAGTACAAAGCTATACCTCAACATTGATATCGTGGGGTTTGTTTGGAGTATCAAGGAACTTTCTAACGATGTCAGCTGTTTTTTTTAACTGAAAAAGTAAGTCGTAAACAATTACAATCGGAAAATGATTTATGGATTGTATTTAGATAGGTCTCTGGTTAGCTTAGCCACCAATATTCAATAGACTGGAGGAAGCGCACTTTTCGCATGGCTTCCCCGGATATTTCAGCACTCAATGACTCCATGTAACGGAGATTATATGGTGAGATGAAAAAAACTTTTACCTCTAGTCATGTGCACAAACCTCATCGACAACATTGCTAGCGCCTGCAGCCAATGGACCGAGCGACACGGCTTGCTGGGTAATCCGGAGAGGTCGGGACATAATTTCAATGATATTTACTCCGTCAATCCACGGGGTAAAATGAGCAAAGATGTATGTAGATACAATCAGTGTATAACACGAGAGGCTCATGGAGAATAGGATTGGTAAGGAATAGTACGACGATATGTCGGAGGCGATCTCGCTGACCTCCAAATGCGCTTGTCTGAGAGTCGCGATGTCCTGTCCGGTGCTCCCGATGCCGATTGAACTTTGATGCGAGGACGTCGCGACCGGTTGGATGCAACAATCGAGAAGCTATCGATTGAGAGTTTTAAAACGATTTTCAATAATTTTCAGCACCAAAGTGTACTGAGAAACGAACCACGTGGAGATGATAATACATCCGGTATCAAGGAAGAACTGTGGCAGATACTCCCAGCCACCGGCCAAGATATCGATGTATCGCAGTAGCGCCATTGTGCCAGCGTTCACGGCACATACGACGAAGACGAAAAGACGAATGGACTCCGGTGGATGATTACCAATGCCATGAACCGACGTGGCATCGAAACTCCACAACCGATTAAAAAGTCTCGCGATAACCCTTTGTCTGAATCCGAGTACTAACCAGATCATGGGTATCATAAGACCAGTGATTGAGCGTTGCACATCAAAGACCGTACCAGCGACATTTTCCGTAGAGTATATCAAGAAAACTGGCAGTATAATGGAGTGCATGGCTGCCACGATAAGGCAAAAGTTGTAGACGTAACCGAACCAAGAAGTCGAAAATTGCAGGTTCCGGACTTTCTCCCTAGCGCGCGTTCTCCGTTGGTTCCGGCTTGGGGATCTTCGCACAGTAAAGCGTGCCAGGCCGATCAGCTTGAACATCAGAACCATAGCTCTCGTAGCCATGTAATAAAAATCTAGATCGAATCAGATTGAATCCCTTTGAGCCATGTCTGCGCGCGGGCGGGTGTTCTCCCCTAAAAGACTCATCGAAATGTACTGAGGTCGGAATGCATCACGTTTTTCATTGGTCGTATAACAGAACTCGTCGCTTGAGCGTCAGGGTTGCGCAGAAATTGTAGTAAAACCGAAATAAATATGTCTTGGGAAAAAGTTTCCGACGTCCGACGATTTAAAAAATTAGAGAAAGAGATTCTTATTTTATTTGTAATGTGCCTTCATTCTTTTATCATCCGTGCAGTAAGGGTGGGAAATTGATAATTTCCGAAAATTAATAAATTTTTCATCATGCACGTAAATTTTGTCCGCTATCGCCCGAGCTCCGAACGTCTCAGCTGTTTCTGACAGGTCGCGTCGGCAGTGCGACGCAATCTCTACAAAACTATGAGAAAAATTCATTATATTTTCATATGATATTCTTGACCGTTGCGCCATAGATCGGTCCTCGACACTTGATAGACGGCCCGATAGACGGGATGAAAGAGTTCACGTAAAAAATTATTCATCTCCTGCCGAATCGAAATCTTTTACGATTATTTAAACTCGAATAACTTAATAAATTGAATTGTCTAACTCGAAAATAAATGGTTTTGACTTTAATTGTTATCTACACTCGTGGAATATTCATTGCAGTTCGTAGTTTCCCAATTTGGATAGACTTTGAAATTCGGGGAAAAATAGTAAATATGAATTTGCCACTCTCACTCAGGGCTTAAAATTTCGACTATCGGACAACGAATTCTGATAAAAAATTTCGGAAAAAAAACGATGGCGTTTTTTCAGAAAGTCGATCTTACTAATTTAGATGTAAAAAAAGTAATATACATAAATGTAAAGATTTTTTAAAATATTTTTTTCTGAAAGATGATCGTATTTACGCATATTTTGACGTGCGGGCGATTAAATTCAGATATTTTGCCTTGGAGATATTTGCAGTTAAAAAATTCGTTGACGACATTTTCAAAAATTTATTACTAAAAAAAAAATGCCGGCAAGAAACTGAAAAAATTGTTGAATGTTGTCGTCATCATGCACTTTGAGGAAAAGAATGTTCATCCAAATCGAAGGCCGGTCGGGTCAGAAGTGGCCGGTTTGACTTAGAATCCCTCATATATTTACGTCATCGAGATCGGTCAGGGCCGTATCCGCCTGTGCGTCACGAAAACTGGACCTTTATGAAACCTACCACAGCACAAGGGGTCCCGCCCTTGCCGGGAACTTAGAATTCTCAGTCCTCGCTTCAGTGCAATGGACCCTTTACCACCCTGTCCCTGACCGAAACTCATCGGGCGCCCCACCCGGCCGGGTAATTCATTTCGTCGAACATAAGTCCACACGACAGGATAGTGCGAGCCTATTCTGAAATCCCCGAATGCCAAAAATTCGAAACTAAAACTTAAAATCCAAAACCGAGATCCTTAATCTTTCCACTTAGTAAACCCACACGATAACTACGCTATACGGAGCGTAACCGAGAGTGGAATTCTCAAAAGGTAGCAAAAGCGGCCTTTGTGACGACAATTCCAATGAATCACGTCACAGTGTGCATAAATGTATGTTGTAACACCAATTCCCCTAAGGGTTACGGGTGCCCTGCATCACACTCTTCCCCACCTCTCTACCATTGTTATTGTCTCAGGCTCTCTGCCACAGTATCGGAGCTAGTCTAAGCCGTTGCTAACAGTCAATAACGGGCTCATAGATACCGTCGTAGGTCGTACGCCATGGATCTGAAGCTTCGTCGTGGCCCAGCTACTTACCGTTGGCTATGGTATTCGGCACTGGGAATGTACAAACACAACACGCACGCGCACACACACGCACACGCACACGCACACGCACACGCACACGCACACATGTAGCGCTGAAGACAGCCATAAAGAATGCATCAACCATGTTTTTGGACATGCACAATGCATGCGTAACGAAGGGACCTCTTCAAGTAAGTGGAAGTGGCAGAGGCTAGAGTGATTTTCAAAAGGCAAGAAGCTTGCCGATAAGCCGATATCGTATCGTCCCCTCTGCGTGCTAGACACTGCCAGTAAAATCGTTGAACGGACATCTCATTAACGACACGGAAGAGGTTGCTAAAACATACAGATTGACTAGGGGAGTACCTCAGGGCTCCGTACTGGGACTTCTTCCATGGATCTACATGTACAATACACTGCTCCCTGAGACTCCCACGCGAAGTGATACTTGTTGCATTTGCGCGATGACGTGGTGGTAGTAACTACCGCGAAGTTCTTGGAAGAAATTATAGCCATCTTTGGCGAAGCTTTTCCACATATTGAGAGCTGGATATCTTCCGTTGGGCTGCAACTCGCGGAACACAAAACGGAAGAACACCTCGTGTCCAGTACGGAAGCGATGAAGACGATGACGCTCAGAGTTGGCAGCCATGAGATTACATCCCGACTGTTCATCCGGTATCTAGATGTGATTGTCGATGCTAAGCTCAACTTCAAAGAGCAAACCGAGCAGATCAGCAGCAGTGCCTCTGTGGTAGCTGCCATGCTATTACGACTAATCCCTTGTAGGTCTGGAGCCCAGGCAAAAGAGGGGTCGGCTACTCACGACGGTGACAAGCTCAGCGCTCGTCTCCGTCATTGTCATGGAACGCCACGATTCACTCATGCTTTGAGGGTGACGGGTGCCTTCCGCACAGTATCAGAAGACGGTATCAACGTCATTGGGTGAACGCTCCCCATCGGGGTGTTAGCCAGGGAACTGAAGGACGCTATACCAACAAGGACGATCCGGCAAAGTTAAGAAAATGGGAAGGGAAGTCAGGCTCAACCGCTGGCGGAGGATATGGCATGATTCCACTAAAGGAAGTTGAGACGTGGGTGAACCGTCAACACGGACAGCTCACCTATTATCTAACGCAAGTGCTTTTAGGTGATGCCTGCTTCTGGGCTTACCTGTATGGTTTCAATATTAATAAGCCCCGGACTACGCGGCCTGCGCAGGGACAGAGGAGAACCCGGAGCACTTTTTTTCAAATGCCCGCGATTGAGAACCTCTCGCTACGGAGGAGCAGCTAGACACACGTCTCCCACCAGAGAAATAACCTGGTAAAAGTGATGTTGACATCGGAGCGAGGATGGCAAATTATCTGTGCCTATGCTACTGCGGTCATGAAAACACTACTTCACGCAGAGAGTGCAGAGAGGAAGGCTGCAGAATAGAACAAAACAGTGAAAGCAAATAGCACGACCCCTAATCCACTGTTAACACTATAAGTGGGAGGGGGATATAAGGTCATCTGAGAAACGCCAGAGTAAGAGCTACGGCTAAGGCCTCTCGAGCGAAGTAATACCTAGCGGTGGTTTCGCGTTAAAATCAAACGAGGCCGCCGAAAAAAGCTTCAGTCGGCGCAAGTCCAATACAGGGGATGTTGTGTCATCGAATGACGAGTGTCTCCTTAGATTACGGGTCAGGAGGGATCTATTTTGTTTCGGGATCGCTTGCCAATTAAGAGTAAAACTCAAATAAATATTAGTACGATTAAGATTTATTATAACGATGTTACGATATTGTCTTACGCGTCGTGACGATATTGTTTCAATGATTACAGTTTATTAACAGATTTCTCGTTTAATATTGGGTTTATCGCAATGCGTCGTATCGTTCCGTTACCGTGCCGCGAGTTTATCTCGGAGATTTTGGCTTGCGATTCTAGGACGGATGTGGGGAATCTCTGTTACATGGGAGTCTACTATTAGGAGGACCATTGAATTAGATCGTTCGACGAAGACTGACTTTTCGATGGCAAGTTATCGACTGCTCGAGACTCGTCGTCGAAAAGCTTGAATATTTGTGTAACCGAAATGCCGTGTTTCCGTTACTACGTGTATGCGTCTCTAGAATGCAACGGAACACCCGATTTCCTTTTCAATCGCATGATTTTTATTCAGCGACATTCGCTCGTGGGGAAGAATTCATGAGAGGAAATTATATATATCTTTGATATATGATTGCTTTGATTTTATATATTTATTGTTACCCATTTCATGTATAATATATTATATATGATATTTTATATATGAATCGAAAATTGGGGAGCACAGCAGGAACAACAAACACCCTGGGTGCATAACGCCTTTCTCATCCTCGTAGAAGCACACACATGAACATTTCGCTAAAAATAGGCCAAGATGATTTCAAACACCTTGAAACGTGAAGATCTGTCGAAAATCAATTTTTGATGTTCGAGGTCATTGCAATAGCTTTCCTACAAAATCGTGAAGTCAAAAATAATCGCGAACGAATACCCTTCAATATTTCTCGTCATTTTCTTTACTTTTCTAGGTCAGGTCTTTACTTCATTATTGGTGTTTATTTTTTAAATTGTTGTTAATTTATTATTATTATTATAAATCATTAATTTAATAAAGCAATACTTAATAAAAATCTTGGCGTTAATGTTTTATGATCATTCGATTGTCCGGACGATATTACAATATTTTATGCAGATAAGTACATTTGTACAGTACTTCATTCTATCGATCGATTTTCTGTTATCAGGATACTTTGTCTTCCGGTTATTTTATCTCCCCATGATTTGTGACGGTACCGTTATAATTATTGCATTCTTAATTCACACTAAAGATTTCATAGTTACGAACAAATTAATGAACATCCTCGTGCCTTTCAACTTCGAGGTTGTGCGCTTGTTACAGGATATACCGATTGTTTGTTTGTAAACGATGTATTTCCGGTAATCCTGCAAGTTTATTCATACGCATCTGACCGCGATATGTACTGTGATCTGCAGCCTTTGGGGACAAGGAAAGGTGCACGGGAAAAATTAACAAAACAAGGAAAACTAAAAGAGGAGTTCCAAATAACAACATAGGGCCCAATTTCGGTGGCGACGGACTTCGGGTCGATGAAATTTCATTAAAGGTGGGGAAATTGAACAAAAATTTTTTGTTGCAGTACTAGAGCATTTTGTCTGCAAAGCACTGATCCTGAAACAGATGAAAGAAAAGCGTGTCTGTATTACAGGCAGCACAAATTCTCGATGAGCCCAAGCTGTAGCAAGTTGAATCTGATTGCAAAAAAGCAAAGAGAAAAAACATACAAAACACGGTTGGTGGAGGCTGTCGGGTCGCTGCAGACAATACACATATACTCCCAAAAGATTATCTAGCTGCGGACAATTGAACTGTCCCTCAGACTCCATGGCTGTTGATTGACCGTGAAGGCATTTTTTCTGAAACAGATGGAAAAATTGAAGGGGTCATATTTTCTTGACAGCACAAATTCTCGATGGGGCATGGACTGTCTGAAGTCATTCATTTCGATTGGATGAAGGAATAAGTTTCCGTCCTTCCGAAGAAAAAGACGCGCATTTTTCAGTGAAAAATTACCAGAACGAAATTCGGCAAACCAATTTTAAAACTGCCTTTCATTCAAGGCTTCATTCCCGTATACGGCACATAACGTCTTTTGTGCCTGCGATGCGTTCTTGCCTTCTCAGAAATAATACAATAGAATATGTCTGAAATGCGCGTTTTGTTTTTCCATTTTTAAATTGGGATAAAAACGAAACTAAATAACTAATCGACACCATTTTTTTACTTAATTGAAGGTGAAGGTCCTAACAACAAGAAAACAATATATATTAGGTGCTATGACCACGTTGACAAAACGAAAGAATATGCTCAGATCGGATCTAGGAATAAATGGCCGCAGGACAAAAAGGCCGGGACAAAATGGCCGGACCAAAAAGGCTGTGGAATAAATGGCCGTTGGACAAAATGGCCGCGGAAAAAATGGCCGGGGAAAAAATGGCCGGTAAAAAATGGCCGGGGGGAAAATGGCCGGGGAAAAAATGGCCGGTAAAAAATGGCCGGGGAAAAAATGGCCGGTAAAAAATGGCCGGGGAAAAAATGGCCGATGAAAAAAAAGGCCGACGAAAAAAATTGCTGATCGAAAAAAAGAACGACTCTGGCGTAATATTTGGTATATGAGCGCCCGTTTGTGGATCAACAGAATTGTATCGATGGTTCACAGTATTGTGATTCCATCCCGAATCAAAAAGACGGCCGTATAATTTCAACCCCCCCGCCCCCCTCCGCCCGCCCCCGCCACCACTGTACAACCTAACTACTGTATAATAACCTAAATAACCTAAATAACCTAAATAACCCAAACTAAATCGATGAAAGCAGATCTGAACTAACCCAAACTGACCGAAACTAACCTTAACCACGCTACTATTTTTTCCCCGGCCATTTTTGTCCCGGCCATTTTTTCCTCGGCCATTTTATCCCCGGCCATTTTTTCCCCAGCCATTTTATCCTCGGCCATTTTGCCCCGGCCATTTTATCCTCGGCCATTTTTTCCGCGGCCATCTTGTCCGACGGCCATTTATTCCGTTGGCCATTTTTTCCCCGGCCTTTTTGGTCCGGCTATTTTGTCCCGGCCTTTTTCTCCAACGGCCATTTATGCCTAATACCGCTCAGATCACCTATTGATAAAATTGGCAATGACTTAGTTGCCAACCCAATACATCCACAACCGTCTCTCACTGTTCGGGCATTTAAGGACGTACCCTCGGTATGCGGTGAGTCAGAGTGTTTTGGTCTTCTACTTGAATAACATTGTATTTAATTTGGAAACTACGTTTTCCTTGTTTTAGTGTACGCGCTCACATACAAGTATAATACTTGTGTATGATACATTGAATTAGTCAGGACGCGGTTTCTATGTGCATACTGAATTTTCATTTATTATCTATGTTACATATATTGAAAATATTAAATCAAATGTTGTTGTAAAGTTATAAAATAAATGTTGAGAAAAATAATACATATAATAATGTAATGTGATATATTAAAATTGGCGATCAATTCAGTTCAATCCTTAATTCTCTTCCCGTTATTTTTTATATTTTCTTTCCTGTGTTCCTATTATTCAAGAAATAATTGATGCATTATACTTATGAAAGCTTTGTTATAGATATACAACCTTTCCTTTGAAATACTATGCTTTTATCATTGACTCAATTGAAACATGTTGTTATGGTTTCGAAAGTGCTGCAGTTCCGTAACTCACTTTTGAATGAAGCGCTATAACCTATAATACTGAGGTGTTGCCATGTTTGTGAATTGCTAAAAAATCTTGTCTCTTTTTGAGCTATTTTCCCTAACAGAAGGAAGCTTTTAGGTTTTGGAAAAAGTAAAATGTTTAAAAGATATTTGTTTATACTTCCTCCAAATTTGTTCAAAATTATTATTTTATTATTTAGGTATTATTTTTCTTTTGATTAATTTATTAAATTAAAAATTATTATTTTTAATTTAATTTAAATTTCATTAATATTATTAATATCTTCTTTCAGAGTCAACCAAGAATTATGAAATTTTAACTGAGCCATTTTTGTAGGTGTTCTGACATCTCTGCAAATTTTCATAATTTTTTTTTTGTTAATTGACATATCGAGGGTCACGATAGAAAGTAGGGGGAAGTCCCGTAACGCCGGACGGCACCTAGTACCGGACACACACAGTGTATCACAAAGTAAACACAGTATCGATAGTTTTCTTGTGTGGGTCGAACATACACAATGAACGTAGTGGTGGGAGTGTACCACAAGCGGCAGTGAGCGTTCGTTTGTTACCGAGAGTCAGTTCACGTTTCAACGTGCATAAAATTGTGTCACGCCTAATTTTCACGTGCGTATATTTTGAAGAAACTGGGTGTTCTGCTGTTTTGTTTTTCGTCTCGGATGTTTGTTGGTGTGTATTCTGTCAAACAACGTTCAATAAAAGTTGATATATTTGCGAACGAGCACATAGTTTATCATTCAGTCGTGCATTACGGGTCCCTAATACCGGACACTCGATTAGTCCCCCAGTACCGGACACCCGTTTTTTTCTCTTATTTTGATTATTCATACAAAACTTGCTTATAGTTGTTTCAGTGATATTTTACCATGGCTAAACGATCGAAAATACCCAAGAAAGGAAAATGGTCCGAAGAAAACATGAAAAAGGCAGTTCAAAAAGTAATCGGTGGAAATATGAGGGATAGAGAAGCTGCGTTGAAATATGCAGTACCAAAAAGTACCTTGTTTGATCGCGTGAAAATTATAAAAAGTGAAATTTTAACTTCTTCGCCTCACAAGGCCATGCTCGAAGAAAAAGAAAATATCAAAATGTTAAAGGCAAACAAAAAGACAAACAAAAAAAAGCCTATCGACGATGAACGTGCTGCGAAACCGAAGAAACGTAAGAAAGCTTCAGAGTTTGTTGGCGGTTCTTCAATTGAAACAGGCAAAGCATCACAAAGACGAACGACATGCCTCGTATGCCTTGAAGAAAACGATGAGGATTGGATCCAGTGCTGCAATCGCAAGGAATGGGCGCATGAGGCGTGCGCGGATATTCCTGAGTGCTCTGAACAATACATTTGTGACCATTGCAAGATTTAGTAATTTTTTAATCGTTTCTCTCCATTATACTATAAGCGTCCGGTACTACGTGCCACTTTTCTGAGTCACTCGTTTTTATGTCTGAACACAATAATATTTTGTCCTCAGTTTAACCTTAAATAATAATTTAAAAAGTTAACCTATTATTAAAAACACCCCAAAGATTATCATAAAAATGAAAAAAACTTATGTTTTCACGAAGGTTACGATTTTATTAACAAATAACCTTATGTGTCCGGTACTGGGGGACTTCCCCCTACTTTGTTTTTTCGGAGCGATACATTTCACGAGCTAATTTTGAATTTTTCCGAAAAATTCCGTGGGTGGCGCAACTCCCACCTATTAAGTATTTCTCAGCTGGTTTCGCGACGTCATCTAGCAAAATTAGCTTATCGTCCCTGTTGTCCCATTTCGGTTACTTTTCTTTCAATGCTCGCTTGGAACGTATAAATTGTAGTCGATACCGATCATGAGTGATCGACGTTGAATTTAATTGACAATTATCGAGGTTTTAGATGCCGATTTTCATCAAGTGATGCTCAGAAATTGTCTCTTTAAATTGTTCAGTGCACCGACGAGATCTTTTTCGCTTACGTAAAAACCATCATTTTTCTAATGCTAACACTATTTTTGAAGGATTGCAGTTGATACAGGCGAGTTATCACCGTACATTTTCACCTGCAATGCATTTCCGTGATGCTTTTTATGACAATCGAAAAATGTAGATTTCGCTCAGTTGGAATAAGAGTTGACATTTTCGGCGCAAAAAAATGATCGCCATTCGTGCTCCAAGCAAATGGAACCCCTGCACGTACGCACCTTTCGAAAACATGTATAACGTTTCATTAAACACGCAAGCACCGGTCACTACAATGTCTGTGAAAAAAGGCGGCGACTCATTCCCATACCCAATATAAGTAGATAAATGACTTTACATACGACACAGGCTGATTCGGAGGGCCCTAACCAGCTGCAGTAAGCCAATGTAACGATGGGATAACTTGTTGTGGGACAAACAATCTCGGTCAGATGAGACGGTGCGCGCTGCTCAATGCACTCGGCCTGAAAAAGAAAAGAGAAGCAAACGAGTCATGATATTTGGTAGCATACATGCTTATTAGGACGCCGGCCAAGTCAAGCTATTGATATATTTTATATTTCATTTCCGTCTTCCACAATGTCTACAAAGTGACCATCAGGAAATCGTTGTTATGGCCAATGGAGTGAAATAGGAGGCCAGTAGAAGAAGGGGGGATGTAGCAGCTGTCTGTCAACGTTTTGTAAGATTGCATCCAATGACATTTAGTGTCCATCATAGAACCATCGGATCGGAGGTACCGAGTATTTGTTTTCCAAATGAAACATGTGTTAATCCCGTTATTGAAACGCAACGAATTATTACCCTGCATTTCACGCGCATACATCATTGTGATATCCCCAGACGTAATACCATCTTCAAATGGATAGCCAAAACTTTCTGCAACATGCGCGCCACAGGGCTCTCACTTATTCCCGGTCATAAATAGCGCCACCATATGCACATTCTGCGGTGCGGGCGTTGATCGGGAAATGGGTTTACTTTCATTGATTTATTGTTTGCAAACGTAGTATTTTTTTGTGTCACTCGCACTATAATAAATACTAAATAGTATCGTAAAAAGCGTCGACCGACACCAGCTGAAATCCCCCCACTTTCCCTAATCGCTGGGTCCAACCTTTTCCAAAGACGTATGTTTTTCGTAGAGTGCCCTATATAAAAGGGGAGACAGATTATTCAACCTACAAGACAGGCGTTCTTATCATCTTGCCCGCGGCAGTACTTCATTATTGTCGACTGAAAAAACGGACAATCTCTCGACTGCTTAGACTCAACCTTACGACTTGTCCAGCACTCATTCTGTAACAGACCAAGGAAATAGATCAATAATTTGTGTTTTGATTCATAAACGCTTGAAAAATAACGGGCTCCATCGAGTCTCTTTTATGTATACATCGGAGAATAATTCAACATACGAAACAAGCTGTTTTATTTTCTTGGTCGCTGCAGTATGTTTGCACATTGGGGAACGTTTTGCTTGTTGGACAATCGATTCGTTCCTTTAACAAAGGGCCAGCAGTTTTTTTTTTTAAAGGGTCAGATCCGAAAGTTTGTATGTTCGGCGGCCCCGGTACGTGCTTCTTTTCACTCGTGGGCGTGATTTCACCGACCCCCGCTGTCCAGTCAACTCTTGGGTCTGTCACCGGGCATTTACTCTGGAACAGACCAACGTGATAAATCACTAGAATGCCGTTTGGTCGCACAAAGTTCGACTGCCACACAGACTCAATCGAGACATTACAGAGTACATAAAAAAATTATTTAACATACGGTGCACGCTCTTGGATTATCGTGTCTCATGCAGTACGCCAGCACCGTGAAGATATCTTCTTTTTGGGGACAGTTAATCGGTTTTTCGAACTGTTGAAAAATTGTTTTATTTGGCGCGCCAGGTCGCAGTTTGATTTCTTCACGGGGCCTCGGTTTTTCGAACTTCTTTGAAACCTCACCATTTTTACCTATCGACGGGCATCTCCTCTGGAGCAGACCGAAGCAATGAATTAGTGCAATACGTTGCAGCCACTAAGCGCCAGCTCGGGCACAAAATGTATAGTTACTAATGAATGTATCGAATAATCATTCAGCGTACAATGCAGGCTGCTGGATCCCCGTGGTTGCTGCAGTGTTCCAGCAACGAAGCGATATCATCTTGTGGTGGACAATCACCTGGGTCGGCTGCCTCGAACGTTACGTTAGTCGGCGAGCACACTGTCTGAAAAGTCAAACGTGATGAATCGGCAAAATGATTCACGTCTGCATAAATGCTCGTTGAGACGCGAAATCGATTGTTTTTACATTTCTGTACAGAAATTCAAGAATTATTCAACATACAAGACAACCAATTCGATTGAGTCGCTTATTGCAGTACTCCAACAGCGCGGTAGAATTACTCTGCGTGGGACATTGGAGAGGTTCCTCAGATTCAATGCTTTGATTTTTCGGCGAGCATTTTTCCTGGATTAGACCGGAGTGATGAATTAGTAAAATATTTGTTACCCACCCAAACGTCTGTTCAAGCAGGGATAAGCATAAACCCTTTTGAATAGAAGAGAAATACGAAATACTCTTTTTCTTACTATTTTGTGCCAACTTGAAATAGAAAATACATATTAACTCGTCGTATTGCTCGGCTTTAAATGAAAGGACCGGAAACATTTTTAGAAACTAAAATTGTTTCGTTCTTCTACCGTAATTCGCAAAAAGGGCAAAATAGAACAAAAGTTCGAGTTCAGTGCGAGTGGACGATTTGGTGAAATATGTTTTATTAGGGTTTGAGAAAGGCCAGATACACGTTTTTTCGCGCTGCAGTTCACATCGGATTTTTAAATTCAGCCGATATCTCACGACGATTGTAAATAGTTTTTTGTATCTTCAAATTTTTCCAAAAGAATTACACACGTGCTTCGGAAAAGTACATTTGTTGCTACTTAGTTCAAGTTAGAACATTGCGCGTATGACTGAAACGATGGAAAAGTTGTTTTGAACCTTCTGAATCCCGAATGAAACATGTTTCTTCGCATCCTTATCTTGCACTGGACATCGAATGCCAATCAAAAATATTTCTTGGGTTTTGAGCCAGCGAAGATACTTTGTACCAAAGTATCGTCCATTTTGGTCCAAGCAAAATACTACGTCGAAATGTGTGGTATATTTTGACCTGTATCTTAAATACATTTCCACTCAAGATACCCATCCCTGCGTTCAAGCACGAAATCTATCTATTTATTTCCATATGCATAGAAAAATTTTTCGACATACGAAACACGCATCACGCAGCACTTCGGCGTGCCGTTGACAGTACGTATACACTCCCCAGGAATTATATGGTGGAGGACAATCAAACGCTCCCTGGGTCTGCATGGCCACTGATTGACTCGGAAGGCACATATCCTGGAACAGATGGAAAAAATTAATCGATCACATGTATTTGGACCTATAGTTGCTCGATATAACGCGGGCCCCAACGAGTTACGTATATCTGTCTATAGCCAAATGACTGAACATACGAGACACTTCGACTCGAATTCCCCCCACCAGCTGCAGTACGCCACCACGTTGAAGGAATCATTCGGGACGGGACAAACGATCTTCGTTAGATCAGCCGGTGCGCGCTCCTTCGTGCAGTTTGTCTGAAAAAAACAAGAGAACTAAACCAGTCATGATTGTTTGAAGCCTGAATGTTTAATCAGACACGGGCTCTATAGCAGGTGTCTATCAACGCATCATTTCTTAACTATGACAGCACGATCCGTTCAAAACCACGACGTGTTGACTTACGATGGATTTTGCAAAAGTGATGAGTCCGTGATTGAAACCCAAGGGCTCCTGAGGCTCCATTTCGCCATCGAACTTTATAGTAATATTTTGAGCCGAATCAGTATCTCTAGATGGGTATCCAAACTTACCGCGAAATACGAGCTACGATATTGCCGATCATCCCCAGCTCAGAAGCGTAAGCCTAGCAGAGCGAGTGAGACTTCGCATAATCATCTTGCCCACCCTACACACATTGTGCAGTGTGCGCAGCGATTGTAAAGGACCGGGCAGAAATGCTATCATCGATGAAATCTTTGTTCGAAGCGATACTATCTATTGGGGAATGCTGTTGCCATCAGAAAACTCTCCAAGAAGTTCGATGTGGAAGAATCATTGTTTTTCCATCACGGACTTATCGCTTTTGACAAACGGATTGTAAGCAAACGCGCGGTACTTTTCAATGAATTGTACCTTGGAGGGCACCACATAACATGATAAAAAGCGTCAATAGATACCGGCTAGAGGTTCACACTTCTTCCAATAGCCAAGAGGAACTAATTCAAAAGACGCCCATCGTCCGTGGATCACCGTATGCATATGGACAAAATGGGAAAAAGCGGAGAGAGCAGAGACAAAGAGGGAGAAAGAGAGAGAGAGAGAGAGAGAGAGGAAGGGAGTGAGAAAAATATCACTTAACATACAAAACAATCAGTCGAGTCATCTCGTTGTTGGCAGTATGACATTATTGCTGTGAAAGTGACCGGACATTCAATCGTTTCCTCAGACGGAATCCTTTGATCTACCGTCGAGCACTTCGCCTGAAACGAGCAAAAGAGCCAAATCAGTTAACAACGTTCTGCCTCGTGAATGTTCGCATGCAGCAACGATTTCTTTGAATTATTCCTATTAATGAAGAAAAATCATTCACCATACCATACAACTTTCAGTGTCATTACGCCTGATGCAGTATTCCCACACCGTGAAGGAATCTTTTACTAGGGGACAACCTGTCAGTTGCTCAGGCCGAAGCTTCTCGTCTGTCGTCCAGCACGCTCTCTGAAACAATTTACCGTAACGAATTGAAGGAATGCTTTTCACTCGCATACGATTTGACTGGGGCACGCGATCTCCAACTCGAACGATTTATACACATGCATGTATAAAAGATGTTTTCTGTCGAAAAATAGGTCGAAAAATTCGTCGGGGCACGAAACGTCATCGAAATGGGCCAGATTCAAGATGTAAGGATCGGAGGGGAAAATTCAATGCGGATATAATCCATGCACTTACAGTTCTTGCTTTCATGAAGCAAGCATAACGTCATTTTTTTTTTTTGAACGGGCACAGTTTTTTTAAATCCTCATGACGTTGTGCCTTTTCAACCAACTTTAAAGGAGAAGGACGTTCTCAATTCGAGGTGTATTTTTTTCTATGTATGTTACGCGATAACTTCGCCGATTGTGAACCAGCTTTCATCATTATTTTTTTATTAAATAGGCTATATTTCGAGGGTGGTCCCGTTTAAATTTGAAGAGAACATTTTGTCGCTAAGGGTGGAACATTAAACCTACTTGGCACATAGGTGTAGTTTCAATGACGATGGAAGAAATATTTACAATAGAAATCAAAACCAACTTCGAAACTTTGTCTATAGGTACATAGGGAATGGTTCCAGTTTGCCTCGGCACAGTTTAACCTGACACAGTTTGACTCCACGAGTTTAACCGATGAAAGTAACGTTCTCTCTCTTTGACATTTGACGCTCTTTTTGAGTTTGACATAGAAAAAGTGGCTCTCACGTGTCAAACTTGCGGAATTAAACTGTGCCGGGTCAATCTGTGCCGAGTCAAACTGTGACGCGGCAGACTCAAACCATCCCGGTACAAACTTGAACCAAAAAGTGAAAAATAATATTTTTCCCTGTTTTAAACAATAAAACATGAAAGAACGATGTACCAAATTCTTGTTACTTAAATATTTGCAATATCTCATCGGTAATTTTTAGAGTCGGTAGAGTCTGCCAAGGCACCGGCGAGGAGAAACGTAACTAATTAGATACCGAAAATATTTAAGGATCAGCAATTTGGTACATTGTTTTCTTATGTTTTTTACTTTAAAGTAATAAAATATATACACATACATATACATATGGGGTATTCCTGGAAATTTCGGCAACTTCAGACAGTTGGGTCAACATTTTTGCCTCCCAATTTTTTCCATTAATATGTGTTGAAAATAAAGAGACACGTATTTGGGCGTTTTTTATTTTAAGCCCTCACTTTTGAAATACGGTCAAATGAAGTTTTTGAAGTATTGACCACATTCGATCATTCAAATCGATATATCTCAGCAACGGTTAGTGATAACTCGAAAAACCACGGGTCTTTTTTTTTCGTTTTTGAACGCTCTGTACAATGAAAACATTTACGATTATGTTGCACAAATTCAACAATAAGTTATAAACAATTCAAAATTAAAAATGAAATAAAACAAAAAACGCACTTTTAATTTTTGAAATGTATTTTTTCTTTAATTCCTTGAACAAAAACGAAAATTTAGCCACCTTGAACTTTTTGGGCCGACGCTTCGTTCGGGAGTTATAGATTTGAACCACCCCGAAGCTCGTAAGAAATGAAAAACTACTGCCGGACCAAGATGAAACCCCGAAACCATCGTCTCGAAAAGGTTAGATTTTTCGTGCTTCCAATATCTCCAAAATCGAAGATTTTTAACGTTTCAGATTGAGGTCGGTATTGGGACTATTTTTGAAAATTATTCTTCAATATAAAAAGTATATTTATATACTTTTTATATATAATATAACAAGTATAAGTATTTTTTAAATTAAAAAAATAATTCGTTGTTTTTCTTAATTTTTCACCAATTAGTAAAAAAATGTTTATTAACAATAACAATGATAATAAAAAAATTAGTAATAGAATAATTATTTTTCTTATTATTATCATCATTATTGTCGATATAACTATTTTTTGGACCAATTTGAGACAGAAGGAAGAAAAATAAAATAAATGTTTAAACTAAGAAAATTAATATCTTTTATGTTGAAAAATGAAAAATAAATTTCAATACAGATCTCTCCCTGAAACTGAGGGAATAATTTTTTTCAAATACCAGAATGTCGAAAAAAAATCAATATGTCGAATTTTGCGTTCACTCTCGGTTTAGGGGTGGTTCTCAATTTCTAACAAGCTTCAGGTCCGTTCAACGATTCCGCAAAAAAACAAGTGTGCTTTGAGGATTGAACGAAAGCTTGACAAAAACGTCGAATGAAGCAGTTGCGATTTTAATTTCTGGTGCTTCGGTCGGGAATGGATGTAGGTTTTTTTTACGGGATCCAGGTTGATCCGAAACTATACGAAAATCGAGGGTGTTACGAGGATGGGCTGAGTTGGGAGACGTCGGGTCCCGGTCTGGCCGGTGTGATTCGGAATAGGCCATATGCATGCCGCTGACGAAAAATCATTCTACGTACGAAACAAGCGTCGTGTCTGCTCACTGTTAAGCTCATACAGTACGCCACCATGTCCGAGTAATAATTTGGCGAGGGACAATCGAACCCGACACGAGATCCCACTTGCGGCAACGGAACAGGAGAGCACCTTACCTGGAAAAGACGGAAGGAGTAGATCGATTTTCTATCCTTGACAGCCCAGAAACTGAATATGGCCCGGGATTTATTGGTTTATTTATATCTTTGTGTGGACAAATTGAACGTACGGAACAAGCCGGTGCGGCCGGTCCAAACCAGCTGCAGTACGCCAGCACTTGGAATTGGTTATATCCCTTTGGACAGACAATCTGTGTCAGATTAGCCGGTGCGCGTTTCCGAGTACATTCTTTCTAGAAGGAGATCAGGTAGAATGGATTAGTAAAATATTTTTGGCACCATAACTGAGCACTTGGGCACGGACTACATAAAACCATGTATAGATGGAGTATTTCAAGTGAAACTGGAAGGAAACTCCGTCACGATATCAAATCATTACACACATTTTTTCTACTTCGATGTCGATTCCAAATAGACTCGAATTTTCTTTCAAACTTCCTCCCTGATCTTTGAGGCGTTGCCTGGGTCATCTCATCGATTATTATTAACAATTCCAATCAAAACAATAAAAATACATCGACACATCGACTGCTAGTCGATGAATCGCAAAGAACCTAAGCCTACGGCTGAACCTCAATATAGAAAACCTCAACTCAAACCCAGATAGCCGGAACCGTAACCAAAACCGAAAATTGAGCTGAAACCTTAATCCAAACCCAAAAAACGTTTCGTGCGGGAGTTGTTCCGCAGGAATAACTTATATGGAGGAAAATACTTCATGAACATACGAGACAAGTATCTTTGTCAGCTTTCTTGGAGCAATACTTAATCACTCTCTTCCGGAAAAATGGACAGTCAAGCGGTTCCTCAGGCTGAATAACGCTTTGGTCTGTCGTGTTACATTTCCTCTGAAACGCAAAAATACACAGGTGAGTGAACATTTTTTTGGCTCATGATGGTGCCTGGAATTTATTGGGTTGATTCTACATCCATAAATAGAAAAATTATTTTACACACCATACAAGCATCCACATGCATTCGACCGCTGCAGTACGCCGACACCGTAGAATAATCGTTTTGTGGAGGACAATTATATCGTTCCTTATACGGACGCAATAGGCCTGCATCATCGAGTGATTTCTATAACAGACACTAAGAACATGTCAATGGAATGCTCCTTGGATCCCAAAATTCTCGTTTGCGCACGGAATCATCGATTAAAGTCTACAGAAATGAGGTATTCCACATGGAGACAGCCAGACCTCCTCATTCAGGTAACCATTTTTTTCATGATTTTCATTCGACTCTCGGAACGCCATTGATTGTTTGTAGAATTTCCTGATCTTCCTGGATCCAGTTTCAACTTGCAGCTTGTTCTTCGTTGAAAATCTCCCCCCCCCCCCTCGAATGATTTTTACTTTCTATCAAATTGATACCAGATATCCCTGAATATTGATCTATACGTTCGATAATTTTAGCAAATTCTGTTGGAAGAGCAGGTTCGCTGTTTGCAAGTTCTAAATAGCAAATCTTTTGATCGATTTCCACTGAATTTGATACTTAGTACACTTGAAGAATGCTTCCCCCGCGTACCGAGTCCGTAGGGTTTGTCTGATTTGCAGAGAAACTTTCATTGGAGTGGCAAAACAGTTTTTGATCTAGCAACGATTTCGGCTTTATGCAATTTTAATGATGGACTTACTAGGATTTTACGATTTATGAAGATTTTGGAAATGAATATCGGCATCTAGTCCAATAATTTCTGCTTGGCAGCCGATACCAAGAGAATACAGCAAGTCGAGCAGTGTTTGACAGATGAGGCAAAATAGGCACGTTCTAGCATCAAATCCTCAAGGTAAGAAAACGAGGATGAATATTCGAATTTAGAAGGACAACTTCATGGTCCTCAGATTGATAGAATTTTCCATATTGTCACCTTTAAAACTCATTTGTAAACTTTAAAAGCGTTTTCGAACATTCCCTGCGTAATTCTCCAGCAGTCATTATAAAGATTGAGTAGAGTTTTGTTTTGTTCCAGGTTGAAATCTACCCAAGCTACACAGCGTGCGGCACGGCGCCTCAATTCAACGTGTCTCATGCGAACGGCCTTAGTGTCGCCATTTTCATTGATATTTGTATTATAATTTTTCTATTTTTACTTGAATATTGTCAATAATTCACCAAATATTATTATTCCTTCATTGTCAAAAAAATCGTCTTTTTCGGGCGTCTATGGTAATGTTACTCCTTAAAGGGTGAACGAGAGCGAAATAGTACATTGTGTATCTAGGGCGGAGAGTAGGCGATTCCGCCGAGTGTGAAGTTGCCACCCGAGGGGGAAATCGCCTTCCGCCCGTGGTGCACACCGTACTTTTTGTCCGACCCGTGTTGAAAACAAGGGGTCGCGGCGCTCGAATCTTTACCGCCCCGCAGTAGCGGGCGGTAAACTACCTTACCGCCCGCTGGCGGAGTGCGCTGGAACCGCCCACTTGCAGCCGGTAGCACATGTGCGCAACGCCGCGTTTTCAACGAGGGTCGGACAAACAAAAGTTTTAATTACTCCACGAGCTCCAGGCCGATCGAAAGATTCTATGAAAAAAATCGAGGTCGGGCGAAAAGAACACAAACGACGAGAGAAATCATGAACTGAATCGGGAGGGCTCGGGTCCCAGACTCGCCAATTTCATGTGGAATATCTCATAGCTATATCGAACAATTATATAACACACCATACAATATCCATGATGCCATTGCTTCATACAGAAGTTCGACGCTATCTCGTAATCTACTTGTAGGGGTGACCTAGTCGATTCCACAGACTCAGCTATCTGACTTGGCGACAAACACTTTTTCTAAAACAGACAGAAGGGGGGATAAATCAGTGAATCATTTTTTCGTCAAATTTAAATGATGAATGGAACACGGAGTCTATAGAGTTATTTTCGTGTGTGTGGTAAAATCTATCAACTTACGATACAAGCTTTTTCGTCAGAACGGTCATGACAGTAATCCAATGCTGCAGACACATCTGATTGGGGACAAACAATCGGTCCCTGAGACTGATAATCCGGTGAAATGTTTGAGTGACACGTATCCTAAAGGAGACGCCAGAATCGACATAATAAGACAGACTTTGCCACGACATTAATACTCAATAGGACACGGAGTCCATAAGTTTATTTATGTATTTGTACATAAAACGAATTTCCAACATACAAGACAATTGTCGGTGTCATTTCGGTTGATACAGTACTGCACCATTTCTACAAGATTATAAGGACAAAGAATCACGTCCTCCGCCTCGCTATGCCCTGAGCCCAAGTCCTTGCACTTTTTCTAGAACAGACATTAAAAAAATCGGCAAAATATTTACTCGCCGCGTACATTCTCGTATGCAGCACAGAGTCCGTAGAGTTATTTTCATGCATGTAGTAAAATCTATCAACTCACGATACAAGCTCTTTCGTCGTGCCGCTTGCCACAGTACTTCAATAGTTCAGATGTATTTGCCCGGGGACAAACAATGGGTCCCGAAAACTTTAAACCCGGCCTCGCCAGACACGTGTCCTAAAGGCGATGAAAACAATAAACCAATAACGCATTCTGCGGCGCCATGAAGGCTTGATAGGATACGGAGCTCATCAAGCTATCTATATCGGTGGTTTGGAGGCCAAACCGAATAAGTCCGTTTTGTCGAAAAGTTAGAATGAGTCAGATTGTTGGAATTTAGACTATCCGCGACGTTATTAGACCCAGGGATGCCAAAAATGGCCCATTCAGGGAGAACTGAAGGCGATTACCCTATTTGAAAAAGTTTGTTTCGGAGATGAAATTGAACAGGTTAGGTTTTCCGTTAAAAAAAAACAATAAGACTCATGTCACTTTTTTTACAAGTTTTTTTAAACGTTCCTGTCGGTAAATTCGAATTTCGTTATGTGCCAATGTATACCGATTATTAATTAGTCTCCCATCGGTCGGTTGTGAGCAAAACCGATTAAGTCCAGTCTCTTATTGGTAAAATTAATCATTATATAAAAATAGAGATTAACGTTATTTATACGAAATATTGTGACTCATGTTAAGAACGAAAGGGTAGAGGTAGACGGCCCCCTTCGGGGGGGGGGGGGGGGGCTGTCGCTACCTTTGTGAACGCAAACAATGTAATAAATGATCTGTGAAAAATGTTGTTAATATATGCGTCATCTTTTTTTAACCGCGTCTAGAAAAGTACCTTCGAAAATCGGTGAAATCGCGTATATAAGGCCTTAATGGTTTCCCATTCCCTAACAATCTCAGAATACATAACTAAACGAGTTTAACCCTCTGGTTCGAGGGCAAAACCATATAAGTCGTTTTCTATCCATAAGTTACAAATAATTTGAACCTTATCGAATGCTACCGTGAATAGTACCAAAAACTAAGCGTAACCTGATAATTATTATTTTTTAAATCGATTAGTCCGTTGTGATACAGGGTTCTTAACGTACAGTCGTTGAATCTTGAAAACTGATTTTATGAGTCTATTCTGTTTCGCCTCCAAGCCACAGGCATGTATTTGTTTAATTCTAAACCAAACCGTGGAGTTATTTCCATCGGGTCCGCCGATTGTTGCACAATTTTTTTTTTTTGCTTTGTTTCGACTCAAAACAGGCCCCAAAATTTTTTCAGCATTTTCCCACCACTCCTTAAGGTGATGCGCGCGCATCGAAGTTGCAAAAATAAGAGTAAAGTAACAAAACGGCCATTTTTTAAATCTTGATTTTTTTTCTACAAATTCTGTATTATGAATAAAAAAAATTTTTTCCATTTCGAGAGTGGGACGCGGCTTGCTTATATTTAAAAAAAAAACTTTTTTTTCTTTTAAACCTTTAAAATTGTAAAAATTTTGAATTATAAAAATCATTACACGTGTGAAAAAAACAAAGAAAAATAAAACATCGAGAAAAATGTTGATATTTTGCATATTTCGTATCTCGTTTTTGCACTTTGCCCTTGCCTTGGAGTCGGTCACCTGGTTTTTCCCCACATTATCCAATCACTGCATACATTTTTTTTGGCCTTATTTCGACTCGAAACAAACCCTGATTTATTTTGAGAATTTTCCCGCTACTGCTAAAGGTTGAGTATTACACCCAACTAATAAATAAATAGGGAAAATAAGCGGAAACAAATGGAAAGGCTTTTTTTTCATTTCCATTTTTCTCTACAAATTCTGTGTTAGAAACAGGTAATTTCGTATTGAATTTGGGAGTGGAACGTGGCGTGCTTGTGTGCACATTTTTTTTCCCTCGAATCTCCGAAATTGAAAAAAATGTGAATGAGAAAAAAACAATTTGCATACAAGCAAGCCACGTTCCACTCCCAAATTCAATACGAAATTCTTTGTTTCTAGCACAGAATTTGTAGAGAAAAATGAAAATAAAAAAAAAAAAGCCTTTCCGTTTGTTTCCGCTTATTTTCTCTATTTACCTATTAGTTGGGTGTAATACTCAACCTTTAGCAGTAGCGGGAAAATTCTCAAAATAAATAAGGGTTTATTTCGAGTCAAAACAGGGCCAAACAAATGTATGCAGTGATTGGATAATGTGAGGAGAAATGACCGACTCTAAGCACGGCAAAGTGCAAAATCGAGATACGAAATATGCAAAATATCAACATTTCTCAAGATGTGTTTTATTTGTCGTTCTTTTTCTCACACGTGTAATGATTCTTATAATTTTAAATTTTTACGATTTTGAAAATTAAAGAAAAAAAAGTTGTTTTTCAATACAAGCAAGCCGCGCCCACTCCCAAGTCGAAAAAAAAATGTTTATTCATAATACAGAATTTGTAGAAAATCAATCAACATTTTAAAAATGGCCGTTCCGTTGGTTTACTCTTATTTTTGCAACTTCGATGGGCGCGCATCACCTTAAGGTGTGGTGGGAAGATTCTGAAAAACATAAGAGTCTATTTTGCGTCGAAACAAAGTTTAAAAAAAAATGTATGCAACAATCGGCGGACTCGAGGGAAATGACCGCCGGTTTGGTTTTGAATGCCCTATCTACACATATAACAAATATAAAACATACGAGACAATGGTCGTTATCGATCCGATTTCGGCAGTACTTATATACTGCCAAGATATCTGACCGGGGACAAGCAAGCGGTCCTTGAAACTGAATACCGGGCAGGCTCTTTCCCAGACACTCATGCTAAAAGAAGCGATAGAAGTGAATCAGTATAATATCTTTTAGTGGCATAAATGGTTAATAGGGCATAGAGATAATCAAGCTATTTATATTTATCGATACATGAACCAAATATTCAACGTACTAGACAAGTGTCGTTGTCGGCTCGCTGGCTGCAGTACTGTCGTGCTTCTTCTTCGGACTTTGGACAAGCAATTGGTTTATTGGGCTCGATATGCGTTGGGCCTACCTTCCCGCAGATCATCTTAAATGGACATAAAAGATAAGTGAGTGGAATGTCTATGTTCTCCGCATAAATGCTTGCACGCAGCACAGACTATATCGAGTTACGTACTTCTATATATTTTTATTCGTCGAAAAATAATTGTACATACGAAACAAGTTAGCACGTCATCACGCTTTGTGCAGTCCTCCATTACTTCTATGAGCGTATTCGAAGTGGGACAAACAATCTCTGTCTGAGGTTTCGAAATGCATGTATCCTGAAACAGATGAGGCAAAACTGTAACCTATTACTCGGCAGCATGAATCCTTGAGGGGGCACGAGATCCATCGAGCTATGAATGTACTATATCGATATAGAAAAGTTATTTAACGAACAATACAAGTTTCGTTGTCGGCTCGCTGGCTGCAGTACGCCTGCACTGCTTCCTTGTCCTTTGGACAAATGATATCGTTCCGAAATCGAATAAAATCTGGGCTCCAACACGACGTCTAGAACAGACAGGAGAAATAAAGTAACAGAATATTCTCGGGCCGCATAAACGTCTTAATAGGAAAAAAAATCCATCAGGTAACGTTACACGGCGTTACCACGCGTAATTCGACTTACAATACAAGAGTTATAATCTTGCTCTGCATTGCAGTATTCAAGAAACTCGAATAATGCGCTTGGGCATTGGTAAATTTCCTGTAAAGTGATTTAACGTGATTAATATTCAGCGAAACTTTCGGTACGATATATTTAGTTGAAAGAGTTACCCCAGCGTGAGCAATCCCAACGGCGATGAGCAAACCGATCTCGAACGCAAAGAACTTCATGTTGTTGAGGCTCCGAATCATCTTAAAAATGTCACAACTTCGACTTTAATATATTACTCCCCGTCTGATGAGTCAACTGGTACGCAAATCTGCCAAGCACTTGTCTAAATTGACTATATGCGAAGGCTCAGCGATCACATTCCGAACTCTGAAAAACCCTTCTATGGTACACTACCGGCGAAACTTATCAGGCAAGGAGGCGTGCTCGAAAAAATTGCTTCTGTCTATGAATGTCGACAACTTCGGGACAGAAAAGCTAGGAACTTTTTTCAAGCCCCATTAAAAAGCTTATGGGGCATTCCATGACAGATCGATCAACTTCTGGCGGTCATTTTTTAGATCGTTGTCATAATTTTTTATTCGAAAGTACTCATCGAAAAAAGCGAGCGCAATTTTTTTCAAATTTTAGAAAAATATATTGTACGAGATTTTTTTTTTGAAATGAAAAAAAATTAAAAAAAAATGTCCGTTTTTTTTCGCCTGAAAAAATTCACAAAATTCTTAGGAATTATAACGAAATTTTCAAACGCTATTGCAAGATGGAGCTTTCAAAACTACCGGAGAAATAAAATAAAAATAAAAAAATTGTATGCGTGACAAATGCAGCACCAATATCCAAACCCACCATTCGCCACATTTGTTGGCGAATTTATTGATTTTTATTTTTTTTCTCGGGTAGTTTTGAAAGCTCCATCTTGCAATAGCGTTTGACAATTTCCTTATAATTCATAAGAATTTTGTAAATTTTTTCAGGCAAAAAAAACGGACATTTTTTTTTAATTTTTTTTATTTAAAAAAAAAAAGTCTCGTAAAATATATTTTTTTAAAATTTGAAAAAAATTGGGCTCGCTTTTTTCGATGAGTACTTTCAAATAAAAAATTATGAAAACGATCTAAAAAATGACCGCCAGAAGTTGATCGATTTGTCATGGAATGCCCCTTATGCATATTGGAATCTACTGGTATTTTTTATATATCGCCATGATTAAACGCCAAGATGGTGTGTAAAATACATCAAAAAGAAAATTGAATTTCTCCGAAAGTTGCTACCTTGACTTCAACTCATGGCCAAATTTAGGACATTTATTTAAAAAATTTGACATTATTCACGCCGAATCTCTGAAACTCGATCTGTTATTCGAGCGCAAAAACGAATGCTATGGAGAAAAAATTATTATTTTTAAAATAAAAAAATTGAGCTACTGTAAATAATAACGATAAAAAGTAATATTTCGAATCTATCGGTAAATGAAACGGAATTACGTACGAAAAAAAATTATTTCAGGTAGACAATTCCTTGTTCGTTCACACAAAAAAAAATGTTCTTATCTTGTTTTTACGACGATGACAACGGTGACGACGACGTTGACATTAAAAAAATTGAGAATGTACGGTTCGAGTTCTGCAACTTTCAATTGTTCAACTATCAATTATCAATGGTTTCGATAGTGCAACGTAATTGCGAATACTTTCACCGTATAACCCGTACAAAAACAAAGAGAGAACACCCTTTTTCCGCTTATCAATAATCATTGCTTAGATATATTGACTTGAATAACCAAAAATGACCAATAATTGAAAAACTTTATTTGCCTGTATCCTAATAGCGATCGCTCAAAATCGACATCCCCGAAACATGTCTCTTTATATTTCTCGGGTTATTGGAAGTGAGAAATCATAGAGCGAAAATATTGAGTCAACTGTTCGAAGGTGTCTGAGTTCCTGTGGAATGCTTTCCATGCAAGTGGCCATCGATGGCCTGCGCTTAATTCATGAACCGCTGCACAATTTTCATCATTACTTGAGAACCCGTAAAGATTTTCGATAGCTTTTGAGTACGAATTACCCTCAAAAGACCTTCACAGATTATGCGCGAATAATGCTAGATTTTTCAAAAAAATGTCCTAACTTCGGCCGCGGTTAAAGTCGAGATAGAAAATTTGGAAAAGTTCAATTTTTATTTCAATCTATTTTACACGCTATCTCAGTGCTTATCGATGCGAATATTACTAAAAAAATGCCAATGGATTCAAATATTCATGAGCTTTCCAATGATGATTGAAAAAGTTCCTAGTTTTATTGGTCCTGAAGTTATTGACGTTCAAAGACAGAAGTGTTTTCTGAGAGAGCGTCTCATTAGTGGCCTGACAATTTCCGCCGGTAGTGTACATGTAACGGGTAGGTCTCGAAGTTCAGAATCTCATTCGTCCGAAAACGTATACAGGGTGAGGCACATAAAGTGTGACAGAGCCATAGCACTCAAACTATTGATTATTACTGAAAATGTTTGAGTCAAAAGTGTCAGTGTCCGAGAAGGCCGTCATACTGGATCACCCTATTTTTTTATCGGTGGAGGTGCTGAAGCTACGTCAAGGTCAACTCCACTTTTTTAAATAGAACCATGTATTCTTTTATCGATCACATTATTACCGATTTTAAGACGAATTCAGCGACATACAACACAAGGTCATTCTAGTCACGCAAAGTATGAAAATAGTCGAAAAATCGAAACATATCGGAATAATTACTTTCGAAGGATCCACTAATCTTGGTTTGTGTCTACCAACAGAATATGCTCGGAGTAATGACTCTTAACTTGTGAGCACTTGTTCATTCGTTGATGAAAAGACCGTCTAACTTCAGACAACATTTGTGGTGTAAGCGACAGAAAGGGTCAGCTAATCGCTTAAAAACCATGTACGATTTTTGTTGCCTATTTGGATAACAACCCGCACATAATAAACCTTGGGTGTTGATGTAATGTTTACGGCATTGCCACAGCGCCATCAACATATCAAAAGATTCTTGACAATCGTTCATTTTCGCGATCCGATGGACTCACATTAGAAGGTAATGCGTGAATAACTGATATGTAAACAGAATATGAGTACTTGCTGACGATAAGAGACATTGGTATCGTAAAAAATGAAAAAAGCGATCAAACAAATGTTTACAAGTCGGGAGTCATCACTTCGAGCATTTTCTGTAAGTAGACCCAAACCAAGATTAGTGGATCCTTCGAGAGTCATTGTTCCGATATGTTTCGATTTTTCCACTATTTTTATACTTACCGTGACTAGAATGATCTTGTGTTGTGAATCGATGAATTCGTCTTAAAATCGGTAATAATGTCATCGAATGAAAAATATATGGTTCTATTTAAAAAAGTGGAGTTGACCTTGACGTAGCTTTAGCTCTTCCACCGATAGAAAAATAGGGTGGTCCAGTATGACAGCCTTCTCGAACACTGAATTTTTTGTCTAAAATTTTTTTGGATATGATCAATAGTTTGAGTGCTCTTACTCTGTCACACTTTATGTGCCTCACCCTGTATATAGATATAGTGGTGTAGCTCGTTGTACCGCGTGAAGATGGTTACTTTCTACGCCACTATATCTTTCTATACGTTTTCGGACTAATGAGATTCTGAACTTCGGGACCTACCCCAAGGATAACAGGGTATGTAACCCTGTTATCCTTAACGGATCGTCAAGACCGTTGCTTAATCATAACACTATAGACTATGTATTCATAAAACTAAGGACAGTGTTACGTCCTTTGCTATTGACAGTGGCCCAACCGAGAAATCTTCGTTTTTACAGATGGAGATCTCTCTACGCGAGGCACAGCGGTCGAAGGATATTGAAAAAATTTAGAATTCTTAGGTCGTTTTCAAGAAGCTTTAACTTGCTAAAAAATAGTCGTACAGCAATAATAATAAACGCAAATTGAAGCTTTACATCTGTGGTTTCGATATCCTGGGTTTAAATATTCCTATTGTTAACCTTTTTGAGCAATTATAAGAAGTTTTGAGAAAAATGGATTTATAACTTTTGCCTCTTTTCTAAAAAGTTCACGGACTTCAGGTTTTGGTGGATGGATATTGAAAAATCGCTGTAATTCCTGAAAAATTTAGAAATTACAGTTCTTGATAGAATGAACATGTATAAATTATTTGAGAATATACCACTATATAATCTAGTACACTCATCAAAAAAATTGAAGGAGTAGAACATTTTTCCATTTTTTTACGTGATTTTTGCGTGACTGTTCCTTCGCGAAAGATTGTCGCATTGAGATGAATTGAGGAGCATTTTTAAGCTTGACATGTATTGTTGTGAAATCTTATGATGGAATTTTTTTTCTGGCCATTGATCATGGCACGATCAAGAGAAATTTGGCAAAAAAATTTTTTCAATAAATTTTCCGTTTTTCAAAGTTGTCCCCGGGATCGAGAAAATTCTTTCTGACTTAATCAATAACACATTCACTCAGCCTAATCCTTTACCTTCAATTTGAGTTTTTTTTCTGTACGACAATTTTGTCCAGTGATATCGGCCGGTGAGTGACAAAACATCTTTTTTCGTTTGATCATCGATATCTCATGAAACGGTAATCCTATAGCAAATCGACCGGTAGATTTGGAAACTCAAATGAATTACGTATGAGGTTTAATTATTGTTTCAGAAAAAAAATGTTCCACCTTCTGCATTCACTTGAAAAAGTATTTTAAAAAAACCACTTTTTCTGTTTATTTAAAAAATGAACCAGTATTTTTCAAATATTGATGAAAGTAGAAATGTTTGCGGGTGCCATGCTGCCTCAATATATCCCCAATAACCCTGTAAAATTTCGAATTGATCCGTCCGTTCGTTTTTCTACCCCGAGGGAGCAACCTTTAACGAAAGTTGGAGGAACACAGTATTTTTTATTTAAATCATTTCGATTCTAGCAGTAAATATGGATTATTGTTCCAAAGCAGTTGGCTACCAAAGTAATGGTTTATCAAAAATGATTTGGATATGAAAAAAAAAATTCCAATATGCGCGGACCGTTTATTTCTACAATTCAGTTTTAGTGCTTGATTATTACGTCCAGACCCGAATATTATAAGTATCCGGGGAACGAAGTACACAAAGGGATGGCCTCTCTTTTACGTCAAGCCGTTAGTCCTTCACTGCAGGGACGGAGACCTAGCCTTATCATGTACGAATTAATGACTTTTACCTGGTGTTGGTGGAAGAGCGCTGTTTAATTAAAACCGATCTCCACTCGTAGCCTGCGATTTTCTGTATCCTGTTGAGAGTCGACCGAGCGACCAGAGAGATAGACGGGGGTAGATGTTGAGGGTCAGGTAGTTGAGTGAGGCACGAGTGGTTTTACGACACACAACGATTTTTACTGTTCGGCCTTAGAGTCACAATACAGTTTCAATTATCGGATGTTCACACAGTTAATTAAACACTGCCAATAATCAAATTAAATGTAGTATAATTCGCTTCATTCCAAAGGGGCTGTTGCCACGCTTGTGGTATTAATGTTTAAATCACGCGGCTCGTCACCTATGTGGAAGAAGACACTCGGGTCTTAATGTACAGAAGATCAGAATATTCTTTTAGTATTTTCGCAAAATATATTCGTTGGTCTTTTGAAATTATTAACTCACACCGTCGACTTATAAAGTCTCTTTAGTGCAGCATTGGAGGGACTCTTGGTCCTTTAGATATAAATTTAATTCAATGATCTGGACTCTTTGGTCCCTTTGCAATTGTTTAACCTTCGTTGGAGTCTTACTTAATTCAATTATCTAGACTTCTTAGTCCCTTTGTAATTGTTTAACTGTCGTTGAAGTTTTCTTCAATTCCAGTATTTATACTTTTTGGTACCTTTGTAATATTTTAACTTCGATTTGGTTTTCGATCCTTTGGTACAGATCGATTTACCCGATTTGATTTAATTTAAGTTGTTTCGAGTTATTCGTTATTTAATTTATCGACTTTATTGGGCGCGAGGGTCAATACCGACTTGGCCAAAGCATTTAACTGGACTCCGTAAACATTGCTTAGGCCGATGATACGAAAAAAATACACGGTGGACCCAAAAAAATTCTAAGTCCGGTAATCGAAACGATTCCGGACAGCAGAGTAACGGTACCGTTGAATATCGATGAATAACTGCCCAAATGGCTAAAAATCGGGGTTTTTATACTCTGTACTGGTATACCTATCTCTCTTTGTCCAGTGAAAAAGGCTATTGTTCTGTTTCATTCATTGGCCTTGGTATTGCACGTGCACATTTGGTGCATCTCTCGATAGCTGGCCTCGATTTCAATGTTATGCATGGTCTCCTCGGAACATCACAAGGTAATCATGCCATGCGCCTCCGATTTTCGTGTGCGAAGGAAGCATACGATCGCATCGTATTATTAGAATTGAACAATATCAAATAGGCGACGAATGTATTAGTTTCTGTGTATCTAAGAGCGAGAGGTTGATCAGCGCGTGGCAACTACATGCGATCCCGTATCCATAAAAAGAGTATAGTCTGCCTTTGTTCGCCCAGCGCGAGCACGATTTACCCGCCTCTCTGTCGCTCGCAGGCGTTAGATAGGAGCGAGGACGTAACAGATTTGAAAGCTTTTTTATTGAAAATCATAGCACGAATTTTTCGCGGGAACTGTTGCTTCTGCTCCGTGCGGAAATGTTTGGTATATACTCGACAAATCCGATGGAGTAATAAAAGCTCATCTAAAACGAAAAATATCCTTCAGATGTGAATGAAATCGTGGGGTTGAGATGAGGAATGACCGAGAAGAAGATTACCGGCCTAAATATGGATAGATGTAGATTTATAACAAAATCGGGGACGTTGGTGTAAGAAACGACTCAAGTGTTAATCACGTCCGAGCACGAATCAGTCCGCACGTGGGTAACGCAAAGAAATAAAATAAAGGCCTTGGTCGCACGTGCGAGCCGGTAACATGAGCAATAAATTCGCAGTCACGAAAATATTGGAATAAAATAAGCACGAAAAGCTAATTTCAAAACAAGTTTTATAACCGATAAGACCAGAGCCCCTCGTCGCCGAAGACCGGAGCTAGAGGAAAAATTTCAAATATGAAGTTGGGACGATAGGACTTTCATGTGGCGAATAGATGGGATCCAGATATTTAAATAATTCTCTGCGGTCACATGAATTTCGACGTCGCTGCGGTGACGAGGACGCAACATGCGGAAGCTATGGGATCTGCTCTGTGGGTGCATCGCAAGACCCGGTCAGGGTAAATGCCGATTTATGTGGACCAAGGCCTTTTCATCGAACATCACCCCCAATCGTAGACGGAGACAATTTTGTCGATGTCGTGCGTGCTACTCGAGTAACGGTTCCGTCAACGATGTCCTCCCTCCACCACACCTGCCGGTTCAAATTCCATTTAGCCTCACCCACATAGACAAGTTGTACTTGAACGGCACTTCACCTTTCCTATGCCATCTCATTCTCATCTAGGCGTACTCACGCCCGTAACTATCTACAGGGCGGGCAAAACGTGCTCAGACGGGGTGGGTAGTTACGACGTATCGCCTAACTTGGGATTGATTTGTAAATAATGAATGGATGAAGGATAATTTTTAAATTTGTTTAAACCTCAAAGTATCCAGAAAAATCCTGGAGACCTTAAAACCGTCGCGATCGCTTTCCATCCCGATCCAAATGATTAAGATTGTCACTTTGGCTAGAAATTAATTAAAGGATCAGGGGATTAGGGGAAGGAGAAGGAAGGAGAAATTAAAGGATTACGTTCGATTAATTCATTGAGGATGAAACTTTCTTGTCATCAACTGTTTGTTTTCTTTCGATCTTGTTTATGGAAAGAAATATGGATTATAGAGAAATAAACGAAAAAATATTGCAAGCGTCGACCGGATCAAGTCATTCTGTTATTATCTGGCAGTAAATAAGGGTTTCAGAGGAACCGTGACTCCACGGAAAGAAATATGTCAGTCTACGTGCATCAAAATGGTTATTACTTTGAGTAGAGAAGGGTTCTCAGAGAAAAATAGTAAAAAAGTCGGTCTTACGAAAACTGTCGTTAAGTGAACTTTGGATAGATTAAAAGGATCGAGCAAAACGTCTGGTCGAATCGGTCGAATGCCGAAACCTTCGACGACCGCGCAAGAAGATTACCTTATTGTTTTAAAATTAGTGAGCGGGACCGAGAAAAACGCGGCTTTCGTTATTCACGCGGAATTTAACGCAAGTCGCCCTGACGTGCGTGGCGTTTCAGTGTCGCTAGTGAAAAAAAGACTTGTTGAAAATGGACTTCGGGGGAAAATCGCGGTCGAATACCGCTTTTACGGTGTATCGATAAAAAAAAATGTCATGACTGGGCTCGAGAATATGCCTTGTGGACGCCGGAAATGTGGAGAAATGTTCTCGTCTCTGACCAATCAAAATTTAATCTTTTTGGGACGAGAAGGAGAGCATTCGTACGAGAGAAGGTGGGAGAACGTATGGACGCTCAGTGTATTGTGCCCACTGTGAAGCATGGTGGTGGGTCCGTCATGGTGTGTGTGGGGGGGTTTCGGAAATGGGAAAACTTAGAATTCTCCGGAGAGAATTGGTCTCTGAAGAAAGTGCATGGTATCCTCAATAAGGAAGGGTACCACCAAATTTTAGCAAAACACGCTTTGCATAGCAGTAAACGGCCGATAGGAAATGAATTTCTATTTTCTAGCAGGATCCGAAGTACACGTCGAAACTTTGTAAAAATTTCATAAAAAATAAAACCGAGGCTGGAGTTTTTGAACGCATAGACCAAAACCAGTTGACCTCAACCCAATTGGAAATCTTTGGAACGAATTAGACGAGGGTTTAAGGATTGGTGAATATTATACAAGAATTTTTTTGGAGTAAGAATTGAGGTGACCCGCGCAAACCCCTACTTGCCAATCAGCCCTGGCGTGGCAAGCGAGCGTTCGCCGAGACCCTCGAATCGGGCTACCGACCGTCGTTATGTACATTCTGCATTTCTCACAAAAGAGTCGATATTTCAATGATGGATCGTGGTCTGTGGTTCAAACGGTGCTTCTTCCATTTTTTTTAGAAAAAAAACAAATTCCTAGCTTTGGCCGTGGGTTGGAGTCGGAACTTCGATCGAAATCGGAATTATTTTTTTGTCTTTCTCACATGATAATTCGACATACAAAAGCCTGAAATGATTTAACGAAGGTTCATTCGACTAGTTTTTGGCTGGGTTGGTGGTAAGTGGTCTGATACTGCGGAGCGGTAGTGTATATTTTTTGCGATATTTCTTTTAATTGTGCTACGAATGATGACAAAAAAATCTTCCATGAGAACTTTGAAACAAGACATTTTAAGCTTCATTATGCATTTGTTTCATTGCGATACGACAATTTTTCACGAATTACAGCCTTCCCAAAATCACAAAAAAATGAAAAAATGGTATAATTTTTCTGCTCCTTCAATTCTTTAGCTGAGTGTATTTGACATGTGCGGCATCATCTAGTGTATCCTAAGCAATGAAACATCAACGTTCCACCATTTTTTTCTTAAATCATTCTTCATCTACGGAAAAGCGAATCGACAATTACGTTGAAAAGCGATTCTCAAGTTTATATCTAAAATAGAATTATTGACATTTTTTTCAAGAAAATTGTTCTTGATTCTTAAAAGCCTACAATGCGATTGCGCTAATTCGATGTATTGCGATTCATTCTTACCGAACGTCCTTATCTGATCCAAGCTCCGCTACTGGTGCTTACCGGAATTATCAGCGGTGTCTCGAAAAATTCGATGAAAATAAGAAAATTTATTCAACCACCGTCACTATTTTAATTTCAGAAAAGTAGTTATCTATCGTTATTCGCATGCACTTTGAAAACTTTGAAATCCTGCCGAATCTCGCAACGTTTGTCTGACAAGATTTTCTTAGTCTGGTGATAAGCCGTGTGCCGACGTTACTATCGGAATAGAAGATACCGACGGGAAGCGCTGTATTTATACCTCACCGGTGTAATTGAGGGATTTTTTACTTCTGCTTCGGGTTCTCTTGAAAGAAGTTCAAACAGTTTTCAAAACTCTCGCTGGCCATGCACAGCCAATATACATTACTCTATCACACGTTCTTTGAAAAAATGTCCCACTTTCGGAATATTTTTTTCTCGTGCTACTTCATACTTCATACTACTAATAGTCTCAGCCCTGATTGTTTATCTACAATGGAATCCGTGGCGTAGTTTCGTAATGAAGGTTGTCAATCCAATGCGGTGGAGGTAAAAATAGGTAGCAGCTGTTTCCGCAGATGCTACGACGATAAAAGTATCCTCGAGAGCAAAGCCAATGATTGATTGTCACTCGAAAAATCTACGACGAAGGTGAAGACGAAAAACTAGCACGGGTTTCTCGATCATTTTTTTTTGGCGTCGAATTCTTGATACATCGAAAATAGGTACCACACACAAGCACATGCGTACTTTATATCAACATCAAAAAAATAAAAAAAGATATAAAACATCGATAAAATATACGACCGTCCTTGTAACATGTTACGCAACTATGAAGGTGAAGTTCTGGGTACTATTTCTGCCTGTACAACACCGACACACACCTGCGAACTCGCGTAATTTGTTTCTGTCTTTGATTTTCGAACAATCCTATTTTTCATCTCGGAGTCCGGTAGTAGCCCTTCCAAGTCGGAATATGCCAAATATTATTTTTATAGCTCTGCAACATTCATTGCATTCTGTATCTTCATTAATCGGCAGATGTTAATTGATTTTATCACTTACTCGATCACTGATGATCATCGAAAAACTTTTCCAGTAAGTTCCGTAGTCCCAGAGAACTGAAATGTTGTACGTGGGCGCGGTTTGGCGTACAAGTAACGAGAAAATATATGAAATCTGTGATATTCTCCTTCCAACTCCTTAAAGTGGCGAGTGCAGATTCCATAAGTATTCTTTGAGCAATCCGTTTACTCGTTTACTACGTTTACAAAGTGTGATATGCAAATCGATAGATTTTGACCTCACGAACACGAACATTACCGTCTTTACAGCGTGTGAGGAAGCATGAAATCAAGGAAGAGTTAAAGCTGCAATAACTCAAGAATATATGAGGCATTACTCATCAACATGACCACTTGAAAACCTTAATATCTTGAATTTTTCTGCAATCAACTTATGCTATAGTACTCTTTAAAACAAGAATATCGATATGTATTAAGTTTATGGTGGCATTGATATGGGGGAAATGACAGAAAAATTCGATTTTTCCGTGTTTTTTCTCGCTGATTTTATTATATGGAAATAGTGTTTCGGAGCGAAAAATTGCTAGGAATCAATTTTGTTGTGTTTGCTGCAAGGATAACGAAAAAAAAATTTAAAAAGGCAAGATTCTATATTTTTCATAGAAAAAAACCTATTTTGAAAATATTAATCGATTTTTGGACGATTATGACATTAAAAAATAATTTGGAATATTTTTTTTTGCATTCCTCGTACTTTTTCCAAAAGGAATCCGTCTTTTTCCAGATGGAGAAATTCAATCTACAGGCTCAGCAAAGAAAAAAAAGAAAATTGGAATAAAATGTATGCAAAATTTGAAATAAAAATGTTTATGACACGCGGCGCGTAAAAGTTTCACGCACCTTCGTACTAGTGTCGTAATGTACTATATATTATGCGAGTATATTTTTCAATATTTATTAACAAAATATTCGCACCTTCAAGCGATAGAATACGCGATGTAAGATTCAAATATTTAAAATCATAAATTTCTTCTGATTTTTTCCATGGTTGAATGTATTTTTATTCGAGGCTGTCTTCTGCGACAGAAAATTTATACTGTGTAGACTGTGTATCCTCGGGATACACAGTCTAGTGTTGCGTGCAGTTTCCCTTTTCCCATTTAAATAACATAGGAAAAATACACTTTCTGCTTCTTTCAATGCGTAAGCCAATAAAAACGATTGGAATCCGAGTCCACCATATACCATTCTCTAGAGAATTGAATTTCTTTCCAAAAGTATCACAGTCTCAAGTCGAAAAATTCAATATCCCTACGACATACAGGCATTTAAAATCGATTTTTGATGAAAATTCGACTTCAAACGAGTTTTACAGCCGAACTCATCGTTCTACACGAGAAATGTATTATACATTTTAGAGACAATTGGATCCTCTACAAGAAAGGTATCTAGTAAAAATAGCCTAGTTCCAATAATTCTCAATTTACAACTCCTGGAAGTTCATTATATGAGGAAAAAAAATTATTTTCCTCAGTATTTCGCATGTTAACCAACCAATGTCATTCCAACATTGTAAACGCGGATGCTAGGCGATAGCAACATAATGTTACGATTAAAAATGAATAACTTTGATCTCCGTAGTTTGGTTTGAGCCACTAGTTGTGAAACCAGGTTGAAATGTTGAATTGTACATTTTTCAATTTCATTACAAAATTATCCATATTCCTTGATCGCTGACAATAAAATTTCATCGAGTCAGTGAAACGAATGCAGTTTACTCGATAAATAGCATTCGCACCAGGCGGCTATGGAATCATTATCAGTAGTACTGTTGATACGATCTGTTAAACGAAATATCGGTGTATCGGGTCGAGTAACAAAGTAGTAAAACTGTTCATGTCTTCTTTTATGGCATTTGTAATTACCCTAGGACGATAATTTTTATTTTGTTCCACACGAACAGTTTTACTAGTTTTCGCTGCGTCATCGAGAGCCTTATCAACAATTGCTTACAAGGAAACCGCGCGTAGTATGCTCCTCCGAACGCGATCGAACTTTGCGCGATCGGGGAGCCTGTCAAAACGGTCTACGCATATATTTTCTATCCGCTGAGCCGCAAAATTAGGGCTTAAAACCACTCTGAAAATCGAGGGATTTTTCGTTTTTCGATTAATCCCCCGTAAACGAAGTAAGATAGGAAAAAGTTTCAACGGCAGGGTTATTGAATTTTACACGCGCTATACATCACTGATGAGAACGAGGTATATTATAGGATAGGATAAGACAATTGACTATTATTTATTCAAGAAATCTATCATTCAACGGGTGGTAATCGGAATTTCGATGGATTGATTTTCCCGACCAACCGAAATCCCGAAACGTGATTCGTATGTACCTCTTACGGTAATGCAGCTACGACATAATACTCATGTATTATGTCGTAGCAACAGTGTAGTTGGATAGTCCTCTTCACGCGGACAAACGATCCACGCCACTATAACTGTTTATACATTTTCGGGATTTTTGTCCGTCCAAGAAATCTATCCATCGGAATATTGATCAGAATTTCGATGCCCACTATAGCGTTTATATTCTTGGTATTCCACTCATCTTTTAAGTCAAATTTTTCTAAGGTATGGCTGATTTTGTACATTTACAACGTGAGGTGGCAGAGTCGGATGCACGACCTCGCGAGACTTGTACACACAGGACAAAAATCCAAATCATGTGTTAAGAAAAAATTGAAATCATCCATCCATCAGGCGCATTTATTAGAAAGATACTTACCAATTTCAAAACCTTTTCAGGGAGTGTAGTTTGTATTGCCATAATTAAAAAAAATAGTTAGAGATCTAACCCACTGAGCGTCCTCTTGTAATATTGTCTTGTTGTGTTGTTATGATCCATTCTGGTACAAAATCATTTTCGGACAATGCACGCGTCTATCGGTGGAGTCATCAACGCGTTTTTGAAAAAACGAAATTGTCGAAAAGATGTGTCGATCGTATTTTTTAACTTCCCGATTGTAGGAAAGTTATTGTAATGACCCCGAAAATCGAAAATCGTTTTTTGTCAGATCTTCACTTTCGAGGTCATTGGGATCATGTTAGCCTATTTCGAGCAAAATGTGTGTGTGCGTATGTACGTACGTGCGTACGTATGTGATCAATTATTCGTTAACGTTTTCTCTAAAACTAATGACGCGATCGGAATGATCGATGATGCAATCGATGTATCTCGCTGCAACGTAGAGCTGATTAGACTCCGGTCCAATTTGGTGGAGTCGTTTTTCATTAAAAAAAAAAAAATAATTCGGCAAAATTTTCGTTAACATATTTTCTAAAAATACCCAACGTGATCAGACTGATCGATGATGCAATCGATGTGGTTTGCTGTAACTTAGAGCTGATTAGAAGTTGGTCCAATTTGGTCCAGTAGCTTTTTAGTTTAAAAAAAAACATGATTCAAAATACTTTTCGTTAAAGTTTTCTCTAGAAATAATAACGCAATCAGACTCGTCGATGATGCAATCGATGTGTTTTGCTGTAACTTAGACCTGATTATATTTTGGTTCAATTTGGTACAGTCGTTTCTTAATTTTTTAGTTTTTTCAAAAAAATATAATTCAAAAATTTCGCTCGCAAATCGGGAAGTTACTTGTGCGTCCCGTAAAGAGTCACACGAAATTAACATAAATAGCTGCAGGGATTCCCAGCCATAGGCACTGCTAACCATGGGCACAACTATCCGTGGGCAGTACTATCCATAGACACCACTAACCATAGGCCCCCTAGTTCAAATTTCGATTCCTATATTTTTTCGTCTTATCATTACGCCCAGCAGAAATCAACAGTCTATGAGGAAATACACGATGTAGTTTCGAAATCCAGGTGGCCAATCAACACAACGCGGTAAAGATAAGAATAGCAATTATTTACATTGAATTTTTTAGACGCAGAGTCTCGATCCATCGAACGTACAACGCACAAACACGCGCGTGTATATACATTAGGGTGGGTCAAAAAAATCGACTATTTTTTTTTTTACTTCGTACTCCGAAAAATAGGTTACTAGACACCTCTAGAAAATTCACACCAAAAATGAGATTTTTATTTGAAGAGGAAGGTCCTCCTCCTCACAGTTTTTTATTTTTTTTGCAGTGTTAGAATAAAAAATTAATATCGCTCTATCAACTGCTCGTTGAAAATACCCCCCCACATACACTTGTAGGAAATTGACCGCTCTACAAAAAAGGTCTCTTACAATTTTTCCGTAAACCTCACTGTTTGAAAGATATTAAAGGTTAAAGTTTGATCATTTTCAGACAAATTTCTGTTTTGCTTATGAATTTTATAATTTGGTAACAAAAAATCATAATGAAAGGCGCAACGCTTAGTTTTGTAGGAAATTAACTGCTCTACAAAAATGGTCTCTTATGATTATTCGATTGAATTGAGCGTTCAAAAGATATTCATCGTCGAACTTCGATGCACGCTAATTATAACAGTTTTTGATTAATAATTCGGAAAATTTTAATTCAGTTTACGAGTTTCAGGGATATTTATACGAATTTGAATTTCTATGAACAGAGAAATATTTTAAACTATTTTTCTAGTTTTTTTTTTAGTCGTAACCATGTATGGTTACATTGAAAAAAAAAATTAGTGCATTATTTCTGACTTAGAGTCAATGATTTATTAAATCTTGAAAAAATAACGTTTTCGTTAGAAATTTATTATGAAATGTATTAATCTTTGACAAAACAAATGTTCATTATGTTATTAAAAAGTTTTTTTATTTAATTATCATTGATAAAAAAAAGTTCAATTTGTTATTAAAAAGTTTTTTTATTTAATTATCATTGATAATCATATAAAAAAACATTTTAATAAAAAATTGACCGTTTTTTTCTTTAAGATTAATACTTTTCATAATAAATTTCTAACAAAAACTTTATTTTTTCAAGATTTAATAAATCATTGACTACAAGTCAGAAATAATGCACTAATTTTTTTTTCAATGTAACCATACATGGTTACGACTAAAAAAAAAACTAGAAAAATAGTTTAAAATATTTCTCTGTTCATAGAAATTCAAATTCGTATAAATATCCCTGAAACTCGTAAACTGAATTAAAATTTTCCGAATTATTAATCAAAAACTATTAAAATTGGCGTGCATTGAAGTTCGACGATGAATATCTTTGAAACGCTTAATTCAATCGAATAATCGTAAGAGACCATTTTTGTAGAGCAGTTAATTTCCTACAAAACTAAGCGTTGCGCCTTTCATTATGATTTTTTGTTACCAAGTTATAAAATTCATAAGCAAAACAGAAATTTGTCTGAAAATGATCAAACTTTAACCTTTAATATCTTTCAAACAGTGAGGTTTACGGAAAAATTGTAAGAGACCTTTTTTGTAGAGCGGTCAATTTCCTACAAGTGTATGTGGGGGGGTATTTTCAACGAGCAGTTGATAGAGCGATATTAATTTTTTATTCTAACACTGCAAAAAAAATAAAAAACTGTGAGGAGGAGGACCTTCCTCTTCAAATAAAAATCTCATTTTTGGTGTGAATTTTCTAGAGGTGTCTAGTAACCTATTTTTCGGAGTACGAAGTAAAAAAAAAAATAGTCGATTTTTTTGACCCACCCTAATATACATATGGGGTATTCCACGTCAACTCAGACAGCTTTGACCCTTGGGTCAACATTTTTGCCTCCAACAAAAAAAAAATCACACTCTGAAGCAATTTATGTATCACCGATACACTCTGAACCATTGATACAGAAATTGAAGCAATTTCTGTACTTCACAAAATCATCAGTTTCCATTTGATAGCAGTGTAAATGTCTTCCCCTACGAATCTCTTTTTTTCAGCTTGGTCTTCGATCCAACCTTAAATTTCCCTCTCTCTTTTACTGCGATCATCTCGGATGTCGAACCTGCCTCCCCCGTTTTGATGATCGCGCCTCATTATTTGGATTTTTTTCCATCTTGATTTCAGTTCCACTAGCACTCCTCCACTCCGCAAAACCATCCAATCTCCCACTCTTGCTCTTACGCCCGTTTGTGTCTGAATCGCTTCTTCAACGTCTGTTTGCACTCCGCCCCCGGAAAATTTAATTCTCCAAACAATAATGTTCCTCCTCCTCTTCTCTCTCTCTGCCAGTTCTCGCTCTGTCTTAGTCTTCGTCAATTTCCCTGTGTGCTCATCTGCATTGTGTGATTGTGTTTTTCTTTACTCCCTTGCATACCGCTTCGGTGCCCTTTGTAGGTGTCGGATCCATTTCCAACCAGTTCTGCATCTCGGCTACATGTCGCCGTGGTTTTTCCGTCGTAGCCAGAACGCCGTTCTCGCGCCCGGTCGTCGTCCATGCCCTGATCCGCCACGAACTGGTCTCTCGCCTTGCCTAACTCAATTTTCAGGCTACGGTTTTCCATTTCCAGCTCTTTTAATCTCGCGTTTTTCTCTCCGAATATTTCCTCCCATCTGTTCTGCTCTTGCCATAGCTTCGCTTGTGCCTCCTCCACCTCACCCTCGAGTTCTTTTTTTTTCTCTGTGTCCACGCGTAGTTTTTGTCTCACTTGCCATAATATTGTACCAAGCTCACTTCTCATACTATCCTTCCACGCTAGTTCCCAGTCCATTTTCCATTCGTTTAGGAGTTTTCGCAGCGTCGAGAGATCTATTGTGGCTTTTGCAATTTCGTTTTTTTCTTCCGCCGTTTCGATGTTCGACTCGTACAACCTTCCATGTCCCTCACACGGCTGGTACGGTGCTGCCAGCCCCCGTGACTCGATACTTCCTGTGCTTATGTCGAGCAGGTTAAATTGACGCCGTGGCAGCTTCGCCAGACTGCACCGCTTGTGCCTGTCCTGGGAAGTGTCAGAACCATGAACGTCGTCCTTCGCATCGTTATTGTTGTCGTCTTGCGTTGTCGTTGTTGAGTTATCCGTCGGTGAAATTGGCAGTTTGCATCTCGTTCTAAAAACTGCAGAATCGTCGGGTACCTCCGGGTCGTCTGGGTCGTGCTGTGTCTGTGGGTCTGTCTCGATGCCCGTTCTGTTTTGGTTGAGCCCGTCGTCTGTTCCTTTTTGTAAGAATTGTATGAATTTGTCCAAATTTCCATTACTGTCAGCTGAGTTCTTATTTCTATTGATTGCTCCTTTCAGCCTGCTGCGTCCTCGCTTACCGCCCGTCGCGGTAGGCAGCGACTCGTCTTTTTGCCGCAGCACGTCAGTGCCCATTTGCTCTGCCTCTTCTATTCCTATCGGCCTCAAACCTATTATCTCACGGTTCTCCGCACTTTCTCGCCTATCTTTCACGCCCACTTTTGGCTGCTTTCGTCGTAATTTACACTAGATATCAGTTCCCGAATACAGAGCTAACTCGTAGCACGTCTAACCGTTACGCCATTGCTGACGCCTCTCCTGTTTTTGAAGTGTACATACTGCGGAAAAAAAAAATTTTCTTTGTAAAATCTCGTGGAAGCATTTTTAAGAGAATAATTTTATCTTTTCAATGATATCCGAGCAATTGTTGTACGATTATTATTTCAGGAGATACAGGTGATTGAAAAAAATGTGTTTTTTGGTTTGGGAGTAAATAACTCAGTCAAAAAAATCGCACAGCAATAAATAAAAAAACATTTTGCACAGAAATGGACAGGATATCGAATGTTTCGAATACATTTTCTGTAAAAAATTTGTCGAACGCCGCGCACCTTCCCAAATTTTCATAAAAATTGAGACAACAGTTTTTTGTTCGTTCCTGCCCTCGGCACAGAGCAGCAGGGCATGATAACAATTGTTCAACCTTCGATTCGAGTAGTCAAAGATTCAAGCTAATGAACAAGCTGTCAATTATCTAAATCCGACTATTTTCGCGGAGATACAGATGCCTGAAATTTCGACAAATTTCGACTGTTCTCAAGTGGTCCTTTAATTTCTTTGATGAGTCTATAATATGGTTTTATTAGTTTTATTATGGGATAGAGAGAAATAAAAACGATACAAGTACGGATACAGGACGTATTATGAAATAAAAGTAGACCAAGTCATGAAAGTCAAAATAGCGAAGTCGGTAGCGAGGTAGATAGATAGGTTAGGTAGGTAGGCAGGTTCCGTTGGTCTTAGGTTCAAACCCCGCAACGGCGATTCCCAAGAAGAACTAATCGAAATCTCGGGTGACTTTTTATTTTTTTATGTCAATCAATTCTATTAATTTCACTTTGTGTAAAAATGCATATCCTATAAATCATTTAAAAAAAATCAAAATAAATAAATAATAAATAATAATGAACAACAAATAAATAATAATTAATAAATAATGTTGTATAAATCATTTCTATACAATTAATATGTAATTGATTTCCCTATTTATTATTCGTTCGTCAGCATCTAACATCTGTGTGGTAGGCTGGCCAAGGCTAGCGGCGGCTGGACGGTAGGCTGGCCGCGGCTAACGAAGATTGTATGACAGACTGACCGCGGGTAACGGAGACTGTACGGCAGACTGATAAAGGGCAACGGCGGCTGTACGGGAGGCTAGACAAGGCTACAGAGGCTGTCAGAGCGGGCGCCGTCGCCCTACGCGAGCCTACGAGAGGCTATTTGTTCACTTTCTGCCACTTTCAGTCCGAGGGTAGGCTGGAGCTTGTATATGATTTCGTCGCGCCATATTCTTCGCCACGCTCGTACACTCCGTAGACGAAACGTTGGGGCTTGGGATTAACCGGGCCAAGAAAGGCTAGAAATTTCGACTCGGGATACATCATTAGACAAGTTTACCGTCGAACAAGCCAACTACACTCATCAAAAAAATTTAAGGAGCAGACATTTTTTCCATTTGCTTACGTGATTTTTGCGTGACTGGAACTTCGCGAAAAATCGTCGCATTGAGATGAATGAAATAGTACATTATGACACTAGTACGAAAAATTATTTCTGACGAGTGTGAGTTTGCAGAACGAGCCGAAGGCGAGTGTTGCAATCACACGAGTCCAGAAAACGTTTTTCGTACGCGTATCGTACGAATTTTTATGTCACAAGGTGCGTAAATGCGGTTTGACGCCAACGAAGTGAGTGTAGAGAAATTTAGCAAAAAAAAATTTCCAATATATTTTCCGTTTTTCAGAGGTGTCCCCGGGATCGAGAACATTTTTTCTGACTTAATAACACACAGTCTCTTTGCCTGATTCTTTACCTTTACCTTTACGCGCAGCGCGCTCGCCTTCGACTCGTGCTGAAAACATCCGCGCTCGCCGTCAAAAGTGCCCTGTTGCCTCCTCGATACACAATATACTATTTCTCCTCGACCGGCCGATATCTCAACGAAAAATTGTCGTACAGAAAAAAATAAAAAATCGAATTGACGGTAAAGAATGAGGCTAAGTGACTGTGTTATTGATAGAGTCAGAAACATTTTTCTCGATCCCGGGGACAACTCTGAGAAACGGAAAAAATGTTGGAAATTTTTTTTTGCGAAATTTTTCTCGATTGTGCCACGATCAATGGCCAGGAAAAGAATGCCATCATAAGATTTCAAAGCTAGACATGTCAAGCCTGAAAATGCTTTTTCATTTATCTCAATACGATAATTTCTCGCGAAGTTGCAGTCACGCAAAAATCACGTAAAAAATGGAAAAATGTTCGGCTCCTTCAATTTTTTTGATGAGTGTTTATGATAAATATTTCTAATCCATACCTGCGCACTGTACGAATGACAGTCTAAATTCTTCGGTCCACCAAACTGACGACAAATTTGGCATAAAATTTCCAGGCTTCAGTATTTACCGAAGTAGTCGATTTCATTGTACCAGAGTTTTTCACATCGTCGTCGTCAATCACCGTCGAGGTTTTTCAATCATTATACATATAATTGGGTATTGATTTGAAAAGATTTACAATTTTTAAGAAAGTGATAATTTCCGAAATTCATTTTTAGCCATTGAAATTCGTCAGGTTAACGACGTGTAGTTTATTCGGTATGTAAATTCTCAGCGGTCCTGATGGCGCGTGGGAAGGTGGAGATCACCCCTCGACTTACCCCACCGCGCCCGGCGGTGTTTCGAAATCTAGCTCGAGTTAACTCTAGTCGACTCGAGCCGTTAAGAAAACTAATTACCTTTCACAACAGTGCACAGGAGATCATAGATAAGAAAAGTGATTGCCAATGTTTAGCCAACATTTTTATTTATTTATAGCATTCCCCATATGTTGACGCTGCGGCCGTCAAGACGGGTTTCAACACTGCGCTAGATAGCTCAGAGAAGTCGCTGGCATTCTCATGTCGGGTGGCACTTTCGATCATGAACAGGACCGTTCGATCTCAATATTAACAACCTACTCCAAATGTCGTACGCCACCGACTGAAAGTAGGGGAATACTATGTATAACGTGTGCCATCTCAATCTCTCGCTTCCTCAGCTCGAAATATCTTTTTTTGAGGTCGTTTCACTTCGACGTTACTTTTCTACAGCGTTACCCTTCTTAAACAATTTCCGTTTCAAAAACGAATTCCACGTAACATTGTTAGATGTAAATTTTACGGTTTACTTATCTGTAACTGTTCGCTGAAATGAAGCCTTTTGTTGACTGTACAGCCGAGTGCACTGACCTGTATGGAATACCAGAAATCGTACCAGCTGCATAAACTTTGGAACAGGTCTTATCTGGTTTTGTTCAAGCTCGAGCAGTTTGATGGTATCGAAGAAGAGAAATCCAATGACAAGTTTTTAGTTTTATACGAAAATACCGCATTTGAAAAGAATCTTCTTTCCTTCGTCTCCCTTCTTCTTTTTCTCTGTTACTTCTTGAAACATCAAATTAACTGAATAATGATAATTCTCTCAATGATTTATTATTTTATCTCCAAGTCCGGTTGAATTTCACAAGTAAAAATGGCTCCTGCTAGATCTTTCAGAGCTCACAGGCCAAGTAGGCATCTATCAGTATATTTCGCCTTTGTATAGAAAGCGTCAAAATAAATCAACGCATAGAATCAAAGATGCACAATACTTCAATAGTCCATCACTTACTAATAACACTGGGGAATCGGTTATATTGCGCTTAAATCGGTAAATTATTCTGCGTATTTCGGTTGCTTGACTAGCTCCCCGGTCGATACCACCTCCTGAATGCTAACCACTAGATACTTCACGTTGCTGATAATCAATGAATTTTTACGAATGAACCGTTTTCCTTCAATCATTATTGTATATTTTTTAATCAGAAAAAATGATTCAGGCACTTACTCAACATTGATTTTCAATGCTATGATAACTGGCCGAAATACAGGTTGAGACGTTGCAACACAGTACGCTTCTGAGAGCGGCACTACCGGCATGACGTTACGAAGTATGGACATAGCTTTTGACGACGGCAGATTCTAAAACTATTACGGAGTATATACGAGAGAGGTTACGGATGGATCAGTCGAAACAGAGAAAAGGAGACGAAAAGGACGATTTATTGGGTAACCGACGTTAAATAAAAAATCGTTGACAAACGTACAAGAGTCACAGAGTTTTGTGCAGTGTAAGTAATTCAGCTTTTCACACAAACACAACTACGCTGACAAAAGTTACATTATTCCACGATCGCGCAACCACAACGCTGCGTTATCATGACGATGCAGAACTTGACATCGGAAATCAGCCCTTGGGAACTGCACAGTTGACGTTTAACTAACAAAGACTCAATATCTATAGGGCGGGCCATTTTCAAAATTTGCAATGACGTTCGAAATTATATACTGCTTCTAGTAATAATAGTTCCAACATAGAGATCCTGTTTAGGTTGCTCGCAATCTTATTGAATCTGCGACGTAGTACCCATGTTCCTATACCGCCTATGTTGAACTGCCTAGCTTCAACGACAATTATTTCAAAAACTAGTGTGCCTATTACAATTTTTTCTACCAAAGGCTGCGAGAAAACTCACGATTCAGATACGTTGTAAGAAAAAAAGTCGGGGTTCCCGGTTTGTTTGGTGACTGGGATACTCAATTGACGAAACTTCTTTTCACCAAATGAGGTCACCCCAGGCCTCGGTCGCATCCGCTCAGTGGGATTGCTAGTCCTGTAACAAAGTGGTTTCCCTTAGTTCTATAACAAGAAGTACCGAGGGTAAAAACGCAAGCTAGAGTATCGTTTTATGGAATTGAGTATCAATGAAAAATAACACATAAACTTGTGACGATTTAGTCGATATAGCTCACCGCGTTGAATTAAATATTAATATCACGGAAAGTAGATTTCCCAATAGACAAAACAGAAAATTGCTAACTACCGAAGAGGATCCTTGATGATCGCGATGAAGAGCGGAATCGCGTTTTCCTTCATGATTACGCAGACGAAAGGATGTTCCACGCGGAACTCTTCGAAGAACAGTTGGTGGTGAAGATCGAGTACTAGGGAATGAGCAAAAACTCCTTTCAGTTGAAACAAATATTCGAGCGATTTCGTGATTTATTTTCGATTTATCTACATCAAATGACAGCGTGTTACGTTTCGAGATGTTTGAAGTAAAGTTACTCCGCGAAGAACTGTCATTGGTGAAAAAAATCAATCTGTCGATTGTATTTGCCCACTTATAATTATTCAAGTCGCTTAAAAAACGCAAGACTGCAAACTTGGACGTGAGGGAAAAAATGAGAGCATGATTAATTCTATGCAAATTATTTCTAGAACAGTGCATAGATGATTGAGAGGACAAAAATATTCGTCTTCGAATGATCGCACTATTATTTTAGTTAAGCACGTCGTCAAAGCTTCCGAAACGTTTCGGCGACAAAAACAAAGCAAAAACTTCGAAAACTCACTTCTAACGGATGCGTTCTTGTCATCATTTTCGTCGACTTCGATGGAAGCTATTTGGACGAAACTTCTGACAGTGAATGATAGTTCCTCGACGATGCCCCGAAAGTCCGCACTGCGTGTAAACATATCATAAAAACCCATCTGCAAAAAAAGCTTACGGTGAACTACCGAGCCAAAATGATGTTATTTTTCCTGGCTTTCAGAACTTTAGATAATAGTAAATAATTCTAACTGATTCTAATTAAAAATAGTTATGAATGGGTTTTAATGAATTACAGTACATAATGAAGAATGCATTGAGGCAGAAATGTAATTTTCAGAAATTCAAAAACAATGCGATTGGCCGTCAATAATATTGATATAAGTTCTATCACGCTCACTTTATCAAGCGGTTTGTTGAGATCGATCGAGCCCTTGAACTTGAATTTCGGCAGATAAATACTGAGTTTACGTGCGAAACCGCCCAAAAGCGTGAACTCATCGATCTTATGAAAGTTTTCCACCAACGTGGCAAGACCGTTTCTCTTATTGGGAAGAATAACGTACATGCTCAAAGTATTGGCACTTTCTGAGACCTGAAATAAGCCACCGATTAATAAAAAGCACACGTGACAGATCACAATCAGCTTACAAAAAAATTATGTTCAAAATCTAAACCGCATCTTACGATACGTTCGGTAAGTAATACTGCCAAGTAAGACTCAAACCGTTGTATAACATTTGCATTGAATAATTTTCGACAACATTCGGTTCAATATTTTTCCGATCTTTTGTTAACTCATTTGGCAACTACTTTGTACGGAAGTTCGACAAATTTCGCGTCTGCTTCGGGGATCTCGCCGTAGCGGAAATAGCCGTTAACGAACATGGTTGTCACGTTCTGAGCCGTGGTCCCGTTAATATAGAACTCGCGAGGCACTGTTCGATCCGATTCGAATGGCCAGCTCCAGTTGCCCTTGAAGTAGGCGACGCTGGCAAGTAGCAGTTTCGTCTCATCAGTGATAGCCCCTGCGTCAAAGATAATCATGTGAAGTAGCACGAGCTAGATGGAGTAGCATGCCAGACTTCGCTGAAATGTTTCATGTAGGAAAACAGGAAATAACACGAGCTCTAAGGAAGTCAATTTACAGGGCTCGAAGATTTCGGGAATGCAGTTATTCGTCTGTAGAGCGGACCATGCGTTGATGAGCGTACGGGTGCTGGAATAGTCCGCGAAGTTGACCTTCCGGGTTGGGCTGTTGAAGACCGATCGCGCCATATTAACAAACTCGTATTTAAGTCTGCGACTTGCGTTGTAAAACATCTTGTTTGCCAAATGCAGCTCATACCCATGAGTCTCCTGCAAGTAACACGATCCAACTATGTCAACCTCACATCTATCGTCGTTTGTCATCAATGATTAGGGCTCCTCGAACAGAGACTCACCTCCACATCGCTGAGGATGGTCATTATTTCGTTCTTGGTTTCGACGTCGTCAAATGGAAGTCGAAGACCCGATCGCAATTGTGCCTTGGTTCTGGCTCTGGCGCCAAATGCCATCATAGTAAGAATTATCGAAACACCGACCGGCGAATAAACGAGATTGCCGGTTTCGTATTTAGCGATGGCCTTCGAACAGTGAAATTATAACCCTTTGATCCTCGTGATTTGCAAACATTTTGCATTGAGTTTATTTTCGCGATATTTGTGCTAATCGATTGATTACCTTGAAAGACGTTGCGGAAAATAACTTGACGCAACGTTTAAAGCTGAACGCCGTAGCCTCGGACGCTACACTTGAGTGGAAGGGTTGCCACGTGCCACGCGACGATAGCGAGTAATAATACTGCCAGGACCAGAAGCCGTATGTCAATTCAAGGATAACGCGGACAATCACTTGAGGTTATTAATATCGGGGATTGCTCTATGGTTATTCGGAACGGTGTGTGAGGCTATTTTAAAGATTAGTTGAATACATAAAAAATAAAAAGTAAAATTTTACCATTTACGGAGCAACTAAAAAAAATACGACAATTGGTATGAGTAAATCGAAAAAGTTTAAAATAATGTCTGAGATTACTCTATTCTATCAAGAAATTATTGAAATAAATTTACGAAGAATGAAACAAATTCAGCATCGATCGTGTAAATTCCGATAACTTATTTTATTTGACTAATTATTCGAAATTTTAGCGATACAATTACTGCCTTCAATACAGTCCATCAATCGCGTCTCTCGGCCATTCATTACCAACGCAATAGATTATTTTCTACTCACGTATGCGCATTTCGACGATACTCGTGATGAAGTTGCGATGCGTCTTTGTAAATCAGCAATGGTTATGGACTTGCGAAGCTTCTGACATCACAACTGAGAACTACTAGCTCTACCACCGATTATTTTATACCTAATATAACATGCGACCGCTTTGTTCTAGTTGCCGTGGAGCACCTGCACATCTGGACTTTACATCGTCCAATTGCCATTAATTTTATCATATTACCTGATTTTCCATCACGCTACGAATTGACAACAGTTGTACTATCAATGAGCATGCGTCAGCACTTCTATATGGAACGAATCAGGCATATTAATAAGGCCATACTGTTGGATTTCTAAGAAACGTTAATTCAATTAAGATACAATACATCATTGAACAAATTTACCGTCGAACAAGCCAACTATATGATAGATCTCTTTAGTCCATATCTGCCGACTGAGCGAACGAAAGTCTAAATTCTTCGGTTCACCAGACCGACGCGTAATTCGACATGAAATTTCCAGGCTTCGGTATTTACCGAAGTGGTCGATTTTATTCTAACAGAGTTTTTTTACATCGTCGTCGATAATCATCGTCGCGGTTTTTTTTATCATTGTACGTATAGTTGGGCATTGATTCGAAAAGATTTACAATTTTTGAGAAAGTGATAATTTCCGAAATTTATTTTTAGACATTGGAATTCGTCAGGTTAACGACGTGTGGTTTACTCGGTATGTAAATTCTTAGCGGTCTTAATGTCGAGTAAAAAGGTGGAGGTCACCCGAGTCGAAATTTTCACTCCTACCCTCAGCCTAGTTATTCTCGAATTCCGACGCTCCGTCTGTGGAGTGGACGATAGTGACGGAGGATAGCGCGCGGTAAAATTATATAGAAGCTACAGCCTACCTTCACTCCACAAATGGCAGAAAGTGAACAATAAGGCTGACGTAGGCTTTTGGAGCGTAACACATACTCCACTCACAGCCTCGGCCAGCCTTCCTACAGCCGCCGCTAGCCTCGGCCAGCCTACCGTCCAGCCGCCGTTAGCCGAGGCCAGCCTGTCACCCAGCCGCCGCTAGTCTCCGCCAGCCTGCCACACGGATGTTAGATGCTGACGAACGAATAATAAATAGGGAAATCGATTATATATTAATTATGAAAAATTATTAATTATTGGATATACATACATTTTTACACAAAGTGAAATTGATAGAATTAATTGACATTAAAAAAAAAGTCGCCCAAGAATTCGATATGTTCTTCGTGGAATCGCCGTTGCGGGGTTCGAACGTAAGACCTACGGAACCTGCCTACCTACCTAACCTATCTATCTACCTCGCTTCCGACTTGGCTATTCTGGCTTTCGTGATTTCATTTACATTTGATCCATAATACGTTCATCTAAGATGGCAGTCACAAGAATTTTGATTTTATTAATCAGTCATCGGAATAGGCAAGTCGTATTCTGGATGTGTATACGTGTATATAAATGTATACCGTGTATATGCATAAGTATATGTGCATGTATACTAGAGTGGACGTTAACAAAAAAGTTGCCTTGCTCCTTGAGAAATCTGAAGTTGACCTTGAAAAACGACGATCCTCCAAATTTGAGCTCTTCATCTTAACCTTAAGTGGTGCCTCTGCATTTAAAAAAAAATTTTTTTTATTTAAAAAACAGGCAGGGTTAGGCTTCATTTTTCTTGGGTCCTACACATGCATCTTCCAAAGATTACAAGCAGTCAGCTGATAGTTTCCACCGCTCTGGGGCGAGCAAGAAGAGCGACAGACGGTCAGCCGTGTGTAGCCGACAGAGCCGATACAATTCTTCGTGCGGGAATGAGGTTGTTGGGCGGTCCAACAAGAGCATCGCCACATGAGTGCGAGAAAGCAATCGTTATACCGCAATATCGTGAGCGCAAGAGAGATAACGGGGGAGTAACCTCCGGGGGGATAACTGTGTGTTTGTCTCACCGATGTACCGGCGCGCTGACTATAGGCGAAACGCGACACTACATCTTCGTGCCAAAATCTAACATGGGACCTGTTCTTCCATGTAAATCTTTCTTCTTTGTCTACACTCGGGCGTTCCCGCTCGTTATACACGCCGTACCCCGTATCAAAAAAACACTGGAATTTCGAGTGCTTACACTCGAAAACGAGTGTAAACACTTGATTTCGAGTGTTTACGCTTAAATTTGAGCGTAAACGCTGGATTTCCAAGTGTTTACACTGGAGTTCGAGTGTCAACACTCGAGTGCGAGCATAAACACTGGACTTTCAAGTGTTTACACTGGACCTTGAGCGTAAACGCTGGATTTTCGAGTGTCTACACAGAACCTTGAGCGTCAACACTCGGGTGCGAGCGTAAACACTGGATTTCCGAGTGTTTACACTGAAAGTTCAGTGCTTCATTTCTGTGTCAAGTGTCAACACTCAAGAAGAAAGTATTTTTATTGGAACTTGAGTGTTTCATTCCAGTTTCAAGTATTTACACTCGATAATTAATTATACACATTCATTACACAGATAATTATCTATACACATTTATCATCAAGTTATTCTATGAAAAATTTTATTATTCATAATGGATAATACAATCTATTTTACGTTTATTCGCATGTGCTTATCCCCTTATTCGCTTATTTATTACGATAAGATGATCAATCGACACTTTTATTCGCATTCTTTGTTGATCAATTTATTGTCAAACAAATTTATTAATAGCGACCATTATTGCTAAAGAAATTTCAGGATGAGACGCAATTTTCTTCTTCGCAAAGCTCAAATGCGTTACACATAAGTCAACAATTCAATTTATAAACAAATGTAAAACTGAATTTTAATGAGGCATTATATTTTGTCACGCGCTTGGATTTAAGTAGGAAATTTAAACTCCGATGCGATGTTCGTTTCCAGTGTAACAGTTTCATTCTAGTTGAAAAATAGAATTCGAGTGTAACACTGAAATTGCAATGTTATACTTGAAGTTGAGTGAAACACTGGAATTCCGGTGTATATCGGATTTCGGTCTAATACTCAAATTCCAGTGTAACACTCAAGCTTCAGTGTAACACTCATATTCAAGCGTAACACTCGAAATTCCAGTGTAACACTCGAATCCCAGTGTAACGCTGGATCGAGTATACGAAATTACACTACACTCGATCAAGTGTAGCGTAAACACTCAAAATTCCAGTGTAACACTCGAATTTCAGTGTAACACTCATATTCAAGTGTAACACTCGAATCCCAGTGTAACACTGGATCGAGTATACGAAATTACACTACACTCGATCGAGTGTAGTGTAAACACTCGAAATTCCAGTGTTTTTTCGATACGGGACACGCCACACTCTGGGACTCTGGGCTCGCGGTGAGGTTCAAGCTTGAGCGCGACACCCGGTATATTCTGTTGGGCTCTGTTGGGCTCTCGGCTCGGTGGTTCCGGCTACGAATAGGAGAAAGACGAAGCCAAGAGAACTCCACGGTCCTGGCGATCTCTCCTCTAATCTCTGTCTGCATCTGCACCAGAGATGAGTAGGGAGATTGGTACAGAGCCGTATATCGTCAATTCCGGCTGCTTCTCATTCGTTGGTCGTGCAGAGGCGACGCCTCGTGGTGGACGAGGAAAAGACGCCGTCGTTTTTGCTTGTTTAGCGTATACTGGGTAGCCGAAAGCAAATTCTCGGCCGCATTGAACCGCTCGCGTACAGGCATAGCTCGGAGTGGTGTGTGCGTGTGCATGTACAGGAAGGCTGGCTAGGAAGTATTGTAGTAGAGGGGAGGATTTTCGACGCCGCCGTGGCCGTGAACGCCGTGGATAGCTCATTTCGACAAGCGTTTTTGGCTTGCCGCGCAACGATGAGCGAGCGTTGATGTATTTAATTTCCCTTTACAGATTCCCCATACATCGATATTTTTGCATTTATTTCTAACTCATTTTGGTTATAATTATATCGCGTATTCTGTGAAATGTATGGTTTTGAACGAAATTGTTTAGCATATTATCGAAAAAATAAATCTCCATTGATAGTGTATATTTATGTAAAATTTCCGAGATAAACGATTATCGCAAATATTGATTTGGATTGAACACAAACTTATGAAAATTAAGTTCAACCGGTGAAAAGCTTATAAATATTTAAACCCATTGATATTTTCATATCAGGAATAACTCACAGCACTCCTGCCTTCGCAAGAGAACACATTTTTCACACGTTTGCACAATTTTTATAATAACTTAAGAACCAGCAAAGATTTTCCGTGGTTCTTAGGCTCAAATTAGAGATAAACATGTAGAAAAGAGAACATGTAAAGAGGTCATGTAGAGGTAAGGTGTGAGAAATTTAAAATTGGAAAAAAACTTAACTTTGTTCAGGAGTCAAGATAGAAAAATTGGGAATAATCCGATTTTTATTCCAATCAACATAACATGCTATCTCAGTACTGACTAATGGAAATATTCTTTTTTTAATATCAATAAATTCAAAAAATTATAAGCTTTCCAATGGTGCTTACAGGAAGTTCCTAGCGTTTTTCATCTCAAAGTTGTCGACGTTAAAAGACAAGTGATTTTTACGGACACGTTTATAGCCTGATAATGTTCTCCGGCAGTGTATAAAATGAAGAATTACTGTTTGAATATTCTGTTTTAAGTTTCATGTCATGATCAAAAGTTTTTTTTTCAAAATAAATGAAAAATCATTTTTTATTAATAAATTAATTAATTTCAGTTATCATTCCAAAATTCACATCCTTTATATATTCCGACTAGCCAAGACAAAATATCCATGGCCTCGCAGAAAATGTTTTTTCCTGAAATCGGCTTTCAGTTAGCTGTTCATTATATTATATACACTCGGCAAAAAAATTAAAGGAACAGAACATTTTTCCATTTTTTTTACGTGATTTTCGCGTGACTGTAACTTCAGGAAAAATGTTCGTATTGAGATGAATGAGAAAGCATTTCCGAGCTTTACATGTCTAGTTTTGAAATCTTATAATGACATTTCGTTCCTGGCCATTAATCATGGCACAATCAAGAAAAAAGTCACGAAATTTTTTTTTTTTTTAATCATCCGTGCTTCAGAGTTGTCGGTGGGATCGAGAATTCACTTATTCAGTTACTTATAAGCGGAGGGTCAAACATGTTAATAACGGATTTTGATTGGTCTCAGGTATATTGAAAAGGGGGATTCCTGAGTACTAGGCTTACAGCTTTTGCTTCACTGGGCCTTAGTTTCGGAGAAAAATTTTTGGAAACCCCTTTTCGCAATACATGTACCTCCGACTTTCGTCACCTGCCACGAAAGCGATCGTAGCTTAGAAGACTAGGCTTGAGACTGGCATCCGGGCGAACAGGGTTCAAATCTCGCTGTTTTGTCGATTTTTTTTCTAATTTATTTTTATTTTTTTATTTTAACGTTTATTTTTATTTCTATTTTTGTTTTTTTTATTGTTTTCGACTTTTTATTCTATTTTTATGGATATTTTTTTTCCTAATAATTAAAACGGTCAATATTAATCCATTAGGCGTATTTCTGGTACAAAATTCACGCTGACGTTGGAACAATTTATTACAAGAAAAGAAGTTACACTACAAAATTCTGTCGTATAAGTTTTCATTCGTCAAATAACACAGTGTATATTGTACGTGAATGATCTCTGCTTTCCGGTATCACTTTTTAAAAGTCCTTGTGCCTGCAAAAAAGTAGCATTTATAAGATGTGCGTGGTGCCACGCCAATTTGTGTTTTGCGTGCTATTATGACAAATACCATCCACAATTTTGCTCCTCCAACGAGCATGAAGAAGTGGACGCCGACAGCGACTGATGTATAGTATACACTGTGTTATTTGACGAATACGACAGAATTTTGTAGTGTAACTTCTTTTCCTGCAATAAGTTGTTCCAACGTCAGCGTAAATTCTGTACCAGAAATAAGCCTGATGGATTATTATTGACCGTTTTTATTTTTAGAAAAAAAATATCCATAAAAATAGAGTAAAAAGTCGAAAACAATAAAAAAAACAATAGAAATATGTAAAAATAAACGTTAGAATTAAAAAAAAAAAAATTACAAAAAAAAATCGACAAAACGGCGAGACTTGAACCTTGGTCGCCCGGGTGCCAGTCCCAAGCCTTGTCCGCTGAGCTACATCTATTGCGAAAAAGGGTTTCCAAAAATTTTTCTCCGAAACTAAAGCCCAGTGAAGTAAAAGCTGTAAGCCTAGTACTCAGGAAGGGTCCCCCTTCAATATACCTGAGACCCATCAAAATCCGTTATTAACATGTTTGGCCCTCCCTTTGTTAGCTTGATTCTTCACTTTCGATTTGAATTTTTTAATATTTGTTGTATCACAATTTTTCGATGAGATATCGGCCGGGGAATGAAAAAAAATGTTTTCGTTTGATCATCGATATCTCATGAACCGGTAATCCTATAGCAACTCGACTTACAGTTTGGGAAACTGAAATGAACTGCATATGAGGTTTAATTATTGTTCTGAAAAAAATATATATATTTTCACCCTTCGCATCCATTTGAAGAAGATGCAAAAAATCCATCTTTTTCTGGTTACCTAGAACATTAACCAGTACTTTGAAACTATTGCTGGAAGTACAAATGTTTGTGGGTGCCACGCTAGCTCAATGTATCCCCAATAACCCTGTAAAAATTCGAATTTATCCGTCCGTCCGTTGACCCCGAGGTGGCAACCTTTAACAAAAGTTGATGGAGCACCTTTTTTGCTCTTTAAACATCATCACATGATTATTGAGATAAAAAACAGAAAACATTTTGCAGACACGCGATTTTCACGGAATCTGGGCAACCCTTAATTAATGCAATTAATTTCAACTCGATGAATTATAAATCGCAAAATAAAAATTTCATACAAAACGAACGGATACTGTTCACACCAAATTTTCTGAAAATTTTCAATTCAGAAAAATGAAAGATAAAAAAATTTTTTTTTCTTTAAGGAAAACAAGAAAATTCATGACCATCCAATGCTGAATCGTGAGAATCATCAATATATTTGTTTTTTCATCTCAATAATCGTCCGAGCAAAGAAGGTGTTCGTTCCTCCAACTTTCGTTAAAGGTTGCCACCTCGGGGGAGAAAAATGGATGGACGGATCAATTCGAAATTTTACAGGGTTATTTGGGATATATTGAGGTAGCGTGGCACCCACCAATATTGGACTTTCAGCAATATTTGCAAAGTACTGGTTAATTTTATAGGTAACCAGAAAAAGGTGGTTTTTTTGCATTTCCTTCAAATGAGTGCGAAGGGTGAAATTTTTTTTTTCAAAACAATAATTACATCTCATACGCAGTTCATTTGAGTTTCCAAAACTGTAAGTCGATTTGCTATAGGATTACCGGTTCATGAGATATCGATGATCAAGGGCTCGGACAAGCGGCCCAGAGACCCTGATCTGACATTTAATGACAGAAAAAGAGTACCTGGGCGGCTCGTCCGAGCGCGTGAGCCCCACATCCGCTCGGATGGCACTGTACAACTCCCACACTTCTACGGTGTTCACGATAAAAAAATATGCATTTGATAGAAAAAGAAGATAGGCTTTCATTTAAAAATATTTTCAAAAAAATCGAAGGTGCCCGAAAAGCAAAAAAAATTGTTTAAACATTTCACTTCATAATTTTTTTATGAAAATTTCATTCCAAAAATATGTATATTGATTATTTTGAAACAACATAAAAATCGCTTTCTAAACCATCCCTTAAAAGTCCATTTTGCTCTTTTGGAAAGGGAGTTATAGCGCACGGGAGCGCAGCGGGCACGATTTCTGCTTGAATCGAACCGTACAACGCCCACACTTATACGGTGTTCACGATCAAAAAATATGTATTCGATGCTGAAAAACCAAGCTTCCTTTTAAAAATATTTCTAAAAAAATAAAAAGTGCCCGAAGAGCGAAAAAAAATCGTTTAAACATTTCACTTCGCAATTTGTTCATGAAAATGTAAATAAAATTAAAAACAAATTCAATAACCTGAAAGAACGTAAAAGCCGCTTTCCAACACACCTCTTGAAATCTAATTTAGGTCCTACAGAAAGGGAGTTACGGCCACTCGAAGTTACGGGTGCGAGCGTCGAAAATTGATGTTTTTGGAACTTTCATCCCCTGTAACTCGAAAAGAGATGATCGTGGAGGTCTAAAAATTAGAGGGTAACTGTTCATTGTATAGACGAACATACACTGCAAATTTAAAGCCAAACAAAAAATGTGACTTTCAAAGTCTGGACAGATGAGGAATACCGCCTCACATATAATATGCTCCGCATCACTACTATCCCAAGACGGACCTTACGACGTGGTTTTTCTTGTGTCGCTAACCACTCGGCTGCATGAGGAATCTAATTTTAGTAATTGAAACTTGGAAAATGTAATAAAGTTTTATTATTGTTTGAAATATTTTTCCCTGATAGATCATAGTTAAAAATGCAGATTTTGGCGTGGGGCGATTAAGTCTGCATTTTTCCTGTCGGATATACTGTGTGAGTTTCCCAATTCTAATGATCTTCAAAATCGATGAAAAATGGTAAACACGGTTATACCCCTACATAGGAACTTGAGGAGTACTTTGAGAAAAAAATGTTCATCTAAATCGAAGACCGGCCAGCACAGAAGTGGCTGGTTTCATGAGGAATCTCTCATATAAATATTTTTCCATTGAAAAGACTTTTTTTGAGCATTTGGTCGTACTTGTTTACGTAAATCGTACTCCATTCGTTCGAGGTTCTAGTGGGTTTTTTTGGTAATCATAATAATCAAACGGAATATACATTTCGTCCTAGTTTACACAATCTTGTATGTCATGTTCAATTATTACGATTGTATCAAATGGAAATCACAATCATGCCTGTGTTGTATTGTGCTGCAATGAGCCGAAAATTAGTGTAATTTCGTATTCAACGTACACTTTCCATTCAAGACACGGGGTCAAACTATAATTTAACAATATAAATTCTTGCTACAAACCTTGAACGAATAAACGACTATTTACGGAGACAAAGGATGAGAATGCCCAAAACAAAGTTTTTCACTTGAAAAAAAAAATCAAATGTAAGTAAATGAAGATAATTTAATCGGATTTTTCTACATGATAATTGTATGATTCATTGTTTTTTTCATTCCGGAAAAAAAATGTTTATTACGGGACTTGAACTCGCAACCTTTAAGTTTCCACGCCAGCCCGCTACCACTGTAGCTGTCACAGCCTTACAGATTCAACGCTATCAATAGTACTTCTAGGCTGCAATTTATTTTTCCAGAACGATTTTTCATGGAATACACTAAAGACTAAATAGTGCAATTTATTATTTGCAATCGCGAAAAATAAATAATCGTACGGGAAGAACCCGTCATAATCGACTGCACAGAACGAAAATTTCTTCAAAAACAATTTTTTTTGCTACATATTATTCCCTTGTATGTATGTAAAATAAATCTTTTTTAGCCATGACTCGAGCCATTTGACGACATTCAATTCATTCACAGCACGCATTGATTATAATCGATCAAAGTTAGCCAGTCCGAACGCTGAACGGCGTTTGACATTTGAAGCCCCGCAGCCCCAGCTGTTAGTAAATGCGCTCGAACGGTCGAATTCGTACTTGGGTGTCCACCCGACGTAGTGTGAACCTAGCCACAATCCAGTGGAACCCAACACCCAAGACGGTCGGATTCGTACTTGAGTGTCCACCCGATGTAGTGTGAACATAGCCACAACCCAAGCCGCCGGTGTCGACTCGACACCGCCCGTGCCAGGGGAATGGGAAGTACTATAAACTACAAAAAGAGGGCTCTGTACCAATCTCCCTACTCATCTTTGTCTGCACCATCTGCACATACACTCAACTCTCCCTATAACGAAGTTCTCTATAGCGAAGGCTCCCTATAACGAACGCTCGATCGTTCTCTATAACGAACAGAATGCCTTCCCCGTTGCCCCCACTATTTTCCCGACGGAGAGCGCGGAAATTTAAACCAGTAATCCACATCTGTCGATTTGAATGGTTAACCTTCATGGTTAAATCGAAATAAATAACCTAGATTGGTTACTTATTACGATATTACAGCATTTTTAATTGATTACAAACTTTCCGAATGATCAGATCCATACTTGGGTTCACCGTTAGCAGAGATTAGAGGAGAGATCGCCAGCGCCGTGGAGTTCTGTTGGCCCCGAATTTTTCCGATTTGTAGCGGGATCCGCCGAGCCGAGAGCCCAATGGAGCCCAACAGAATATACCGGGTGTCACGCTGAAGCGTGCGCCTGAACGCGAGGCCAGAGCCTAGTGGAGCCCAGCGGCCAGCGTAGATCTACGGCCCGATGTACGCGGGGAACGGGCGGAACGAGACGCATGGTTGTGTGGCGTATATGGCGTGTACGACAAGTGGGAACGCCCGAGTGTAGATGAGCCATTTCGATCTACTCAACAAAAATGAAACGAAACGCTTCAACGGCCGTCGGGCCGGGCATCACGGGCGTGTGTCTCTATGTGCATGTGTATGCGTGTCTGTGCGTACGTATGGGTCTGTGCTGTATGTGTGTGTGCGAAACGATGAATCGACCATCCAAAATTCAAACGCTTATAACTCGACAATGGTGTAAGCTACAGCCCCCAAATTTTGCACACATTCCGTGCCTTATGCATATGTAATTTTTGCAATAGTCACGATTTTTTTCAGCTAAATCCATTGAGAAACCTGGGTTTTATGATATTTTTAATTTTTCGACAAATCAACTTTGTCTCTGTAACTAGCGATAAATTCATCTGACACTGGCGAAAAACTGGGGGGAGGCGAATGTCATTTGCCGTGAACTTATAGTTAACGGGTTATGGGTTTTGATCGTCGGATCGAGGTTCTTGATGTGACTCGGAGGGAAATAACGGGGATATGGTCGAACTGCCGTAGCTTCTTCAGCCACGGGTGAACGACGTGTACGAACCAATTGCTAAAGACGGTGGTTGGGTAGCCGTAGCTTATTCAGCCAGGGGTTACCGTCGTTCAGAGTGTTCGTGACGAGTGGGTAGGTGGCCGGAGCTTCTCAGCCCCGGGTCCCTACGTTGGTGTAAGGTCCTAACAAGGACTGTCGACGAGTTCAGGCATGAACGAATGCGGGAGTTGACCGTAGCTTTGCAGCCACGTATCTACGTTTGATATAGTCCTAAAAAGGACTGTCGAAGAAGTTCGGAAACGAACTGGTTAGTAGGCGACTCGGTTGTTGCTTCACAGCCCCAGGTCCGTCCGCGATGAAGCCCAGCGAAGGACTGATGGCGAGTTCTGCGAAGAACGGTTTGGTCGGCGTAACTACGCGTCCACGGGTCCGACGGCGATGAGATCCTGAGAAGGACTGACGAGTAGTTCGGAAACGAACTGGTTAAGTAGGCAAGTCGGTTGTAGCTTCACAGCCTCAGGACCGTCCGCGACGAAGTCTTGAGAAAGACTGACGAATAGTTCGGAAACGAACTGGTAAGTAGGCGAGCCGGTTGTAGCTTCACAGCCACAAGACGGCGAGGAGAGGATGGGATAGCAGAGATTAGAGGAGAGATCGCCAGCGAGGTCGGGAAAGCCGTTTCACCGACTTGGTGCGCCGCCAACCAGGGGGCCGGCGAACTAGCTCCCCCCCGGGGCGTCTATATAGTAATAGCACAATGCTAAATTCGTATCGTCGCCGTCATAGCGGGTGACATTTTCCAGCCGGAGCTACATCGGCAAGGCCATACTCGGTCGTATGCTGAGAGGGGGACGTCAGAGGTGGTCAGAGCGTAGTGAGGAATATCCGAACAGGCCGCATCATTGAAATAAGATGTTACGACAGCGAGACCCACGTGTCTCGCCACCGTAATTTAAAGGGAAACTCGTTCTTATGAAATAACTCGTTTATTTTCTACTTTTGATTAAGGATGAACAAATTTGTAGGAAATTTAATTATCTAGCGGTTTTTTCATAACAATTCGTCGTCTCTGATCAATATTTTCGACTTTAATCTCAAAGAGGAAACCAAATTAAATAATGGTGTTGTCTCGTTTACTTTTCAAAGTTTAGCGCGTAAGGGGGGGGGGGGGGGGTAAATACTTCGATATTAAAAAAAGCATATTTTTGATAATTTTTTTTGCGACCCCGCTAATATACATTTATTTCTATAATAACTACTATATAACGTAACACTCGAAGAATATGCTATAAAATTTTCATTAACTTTTATAATAAATGAGCCATTGACGGAGAATCTCTGCGGACGGCTAGAAAAAAAAGTTTCATTGCGGTGTCCATCATAACTCATCACTGGATCATCTGAATCCGAAGATCCAAAATGATTTCATTTGGTAATAAGTTTCTGCAGGTAATAACGACGAATATTTTTTTTTCTATTGATTGGTCAATTTTTTACAGCACTCAGAGGTCAAAATACTGATTTTTCATCAAAAAAATTGAAAATGTTGCCATTTTTAAATGATACAAAATTTGAAAAAAATCTTGACGTCATAACCTGCAGAAACTCATCACCTAATAAAATCATTTTGGTTCTTTGGTCTCAAATGATTCAGTAATAAGTTATGATGGGCACGGCAATGACACTTTTTTTTTTAAACGTCCGCAGAGATTTTCCGTCAATTGCTGATTTGATCATAAAAGTTAATAAAAGTTTTATAGAATATTCTCCAAATGTTACGTTATTGAGTAGTTATGATAGAAATAAGTGTATATTAACTCTGTCGTCAAAAAAAATGATCAAAAATATGCTTTTTTTTCTATCCAATTTACCTCCCGGCCCCCTTTGGGAGTATTAACGAACTTTTCCGCAATCTTTCTTTTTTTATCGTAATGTTTGTAACGTTGTTTCAAAAAAGTACCATGTCGACAAAGTCAAGTTATCAATTGTCAAATTATCTAATTGTAAACAAGTAAACCTGAAATTGTACAATCAGGATTACATATATGAATAATGTCGTTAATTTTTTTTTTTAAGTCACAATTTTCAATTGAAACCGCATGGGTTATTGGGAACAGTTTGCCACTTTTTATAATTTTTCGTTTCATGCGTTGAATGCGTTCATCGTTTCATGGCTCTCGACCATCGTGTTAAAAATCGTTGTTAACGGTTGACGGATTAGCGAATGCTTGTTGATGTTCCTCTCAGCTGATAGCTGTCGATTGTTTTGGTTTTGTCGCCCTTGTAACGGTTGCGATCCCCTACCATCGATCGCGGGGCCAGCGCCGTTACACATTTCGGCAATCGGTGGAAATCAAAATTCGTTCGTTGGGTTTCTGCGTCATGCGAAATTCAAAGGGATCGTTCGAGGAGTCGCCCGACGCGCGTCGTCCGGAGCGCATGGCTCCAAAAATATATCTTGGTGGGTTTCAACCAAAATCGGTTAAACCCATAATATCGTCTATTTATTCGATCTCTGTAATGTTCCATATATCTGTGTTAATTTAAAACTGTACGTGTATTTATTGACTGGATTGATTCGTGGTACCGACTTTGGCATTACCGGTGGACTACGATTTATGGACAGAATGGAAAAATCAGAGACTGTGAAGCATAATATGAAATTCTATGGTGCTCTAAATAAGTGGATAAAACGATGATGAAATAAAAATGTGATAAACCAAACAACGATATAAAATGAATGGGCATCGGACTGACTCGATAAATAATAAATAAAAGAATACCTAAAAAAGTAAAGTGAATATGATTCTCGATAAATGTAACGGAAATTTATAATAATGGCTTTGCGATACAACGACCGGCAAGGTGAATACGGACGATGAATAAGGACGATAATGGAACATGATACTGATAGACAGAACAAAATGTAAACACGAGATTAGGATTGTTTGTGAAGGATGAAATGCGCGTGTGAATGTTAGAGGGTTGTACGTACAAATATTACAGAGCGTCTGGATTCTATAATGGTGTGAAAATAAAATAGGAACAAATGTGACGAATGTGAATAAATGATTTTTAATGATAATAACACGTCGTTCAAGCCGGAATCAAAAATAACGTCGGAATTCAAAACAATTTCGAGTAAAAATAAAAAAAATACTCAGCCCACATACCGACCCCACTCCGGTCCGAACTAGAGAAAATAAAATAAAACAATATAAAACGAACTTAAACTCAAAGTTTTATTACAAATGGCGCCCAACGTGGGGCCGGTTTGGTTGACATCGGTGTCGTGGGAATTCGTGGTATCGCGTGGTACTGATGGAGGTAGATACGCACAACCATGGATATTTGTTTTGGTGAAGAGAGCAACAAGAGTACGACGATTTGCCTGAGCGGATGTAGATACGACAATCGGAGGGAAATAAACGGGGTCCAAAGTGTTGTTATCAAGGAAAATCAAGAGTGCATATTGCGGTCGGCCGAGCCCCTTTATTTGCGAGAAAATCCTAGGGTCCAGATAGATCCCATGTTATGGAGAGAGGACCATGTTGCTGTTTTATACTAGGAGCAATTGCGGGGGCTCTCGCTATTTGGCAGCTGCGATCGGCACTTGCCTCTCGAGAACAAATGGCGGACAATGGAAGGCTCAGGGACGTGAGCCTGAAGGTCTGAAGACATCGTTGTGCCCGTCAACGCCAATTCCGTGGACATCTATTTTCATCTGGTTCCCGCGTAAATTCAGCTCGGGATTCGCGTGCTCGTGAGCTTGCTCCCCCTGCACTGAATTGGGGGAGTATGTAACGGTTGCGATCCCCTACCATCGATCGCGGGGCCAGCGCCGTTACACATTTCGGCAATCGGTGGAAATCAAAATTCGTTCGTTGGGTTTCTGCGTCATGCGAAATTCAAAGGGATCGTTCGAGGAGTCGCCCGACGCGCGTCGTCCGGAGCGCATGGCTCCAAAAATATATCTTGGTGGGTTTCAACCAAAATCGGTTAAACCCATAATATCGTCTATTTATTCGATCTCTGTAATGTTCCATATATCTGTGTTAATTTAAAACTGTACGTGTATTTATTGACTGGATTGATTCGTGGTACCGACTTTGGCATTACCGGTGGACTACGATTTATGGACAGAATGGAAAAATCAGAGACTGTGAAGCATAATATGAAATTCTATGGTGCTCTAAATAAGTGGATAAAACGATGATGAAATAAAAATGTGATAAACCAAACAACGGTATAAAATGAATGGGCATCGGACTGACTCGATAAATAATAAATAAAAGAATACCTAAAAAAGTAAAGTGAATATGATTCTCGATAAATGTAACGGAAATTTATAATAATGGCTTTGCGATACAACGACCGGCAAGGTGAATACGGACGATGAATAAGGACGATAATGGAACATGATACTGATAGACAGAACAAAATGTAAACACGAGATTAGGATTGTTTGTGAAGGATGAAATGCGCGTGTGAATGTTAGAGGGTTGTACGTACAAATATTACAGAGCGTCTGGATTCTATAATGGTGTGAAAATAAAATAGGAACAAATGTGACGAATGTGAATAAATGATTTTTAATGATAATAACACGTCGTTCAAGCCGGAATCAAAAATAACGTCGGAATTCAAAACAATTTCGAGTAAAAATAAAAAAAATACTCAGCCCACATACCGACCCCACTCCGGTCCGAACTAGAGAAAATAAAATAAAACAATATAAAACGAACTTAAACTCAAAGTTTTATTACACCCTGTCCTCACAGGTTCTTTTTAAATAGATTATCGGTATCGTAGGGATCGTTTGTATATTTGGTAACAGGTAATTATTACAGTTTGGTTTGAATTTTTGTTTTATAAAAACGGTATTTTTCTCAAAGTCGATCTTAGTAATTGAAACGTGAGAAAAATAATGAAAAACTATCGGAATTTTGTTTTGGAGATTCCTTTCTGAAAAAGCAGCTCGAAATGCGGGTTTTCGTCTGCAAACGATTGAATTAGATGTCTCTCCTGCACTCCCTCGCGCGGAAACGTTCTGCCTTAAATGCTTTGTCCCGGAGATATTTGCATTTCAACTTCTTTTTACTGAAATTTTAAAAAATTCGTAACCAAAAAGAAAAGAAATGGCGGGAAACAGCTATAAATGTTTTTACGTTCTTATTTATCAAGAACTTTTAGGGAGATTTTTTCGCTTGCAAATCGAAAACCTGTCAGTTTGAAAATCGTTGATTACCCGTGGCATATCCGATATACAATTGAAAGGTAAACACGAGCACGGCTTGGGTTGGCTACATCAGTCGTGTCCATCGTTTCAAGTGGAACGGTAACTAACAATAAGTTTCGGAATTAAACGCCGAATTAATCCACGAAAAAAGTTTTTCGAAGATGGATAGAAATCATAATACAAGATGGTGTGATACTTGTGCATACAAAGGGTGCACGAATAGAAGAAACGGTGTGGAATCGAAACTCTATAGTCTGTATACAGATTCCCTCAGCGCGACAAACCTCGATGCGCTATATGGATTAAGAATCCAGGTATGTTACCAATATTATTCTCAACGGTTATTTTCAAGTTCTAGATGTTTCTTTCCCGAAGTGTGGCAATTTTTTTCGTAAATTTTGCAGTATTGCAGTCTTCTTAGATCTTCTATCTTTTCCATTTATAGATTTTTTCCCTAAAATTCTGACTGCATCCATGAGGACATTGAATTATCAAACGATGAAATGTGTTCGTCTTTTCTTTTTTTTAAGTTCATATATGAGCAAGTCCACCAATTCGAGTACCGGTTTTGAGCGTCGATATCAGTGATCTATTTGTAACTTTGAAAAACGGAAGCTCCCATTGAGAAATGAACTCTGATTTTTTTTAGATTTTTCCCTTGGTTATTTTCGCTGTAATTCTATGGGTAATTCTGTGAGTTTTTCATGTTTTTTTTTGTTTTCATTAATTTTTCAATGTTTTTTTATAGGGAAAAAAATGAAACGCGACCACCTCTTCTTTGTGAAAGAAGCTTAGCTTTTCGAAAAACCTTCATCAATATTTTTTATTTTCAAATGATTCGTAATACTGAGATCAAGGAACCAAAATGATTTGATTAGTTGATAAGTTTCTGCAGGTAATGACGTCAAGTTTTTTTATTTCATCGTATTTTGAAATGGTAACATGCTCAATTTTTTAAATGAAAAACAAGTATTTTGACTTCTAAATGCTGAAAAAATTAAAAAATCAATTTAAAAATAAATACTCGCCATCATTACCTGCAAAAACTTAGCAGCTACTCAAATCACTCCGGTTTTTTGGTCTCAGATGATCCAGTGATTAGTTATAATGGGCACCGCGATAAAACTTTTTTTCTTAGACGTCTGCAGAGATCCTCCGTCAATTGCTCATAAAAGTTGTTCATAAAAGTTAGTGAATATTTTATAGAATATTTTTCAAACGTTATGTTATTGAGTAGTCATTATATAAATAAATGTATTTCAACTGTATCGTCAAGAAAAATTATCAAAAATATCCTTTTTTTAATATCGAACAAACCTTACCCCGCCCTTAAGTAGATGGTGCACTTGCAAAACTAACAGCGTCACCACATGACTCTAAGTTATATCTTTGATCATATGGTTCCCATGTATTTCGAAACAGTAATACGAATCATCATTTTTTTTCATTGGAAATGAAAAAAAATATAAATTGAGGTTTTAGTTGTTTTGTCACACATTTGGTAATTCAACGAGTTATTACAGAGGTCTCAACTTGATCTTTACATATATGACGTCAAATTTTCTCAGCTTTTCGAGAAAAATACTTTCAAAATTAAAAAAAAAAATGCTTTTGCAAAAAATCGATTTTTATATTTCAAATGCCATTTGAAGTTATTTTTCAAGTCCCAAAAATGTTTTTATATTTTTTTTTCGAAAAGCTGAGCTTTTTTCACATATAAGAGGTGGTCGCGTTTAATTTATTTCCCTATCAAAATACATTGAGAAATTAATGAAAACAAGAAAAACCTATTATATGAATTTCCCTAATTTTTTTACCTGCGTGACACGTAAGAAATATCAAATAAGATGTAATTTTTTAAATATGTTTCGCATGCAAATAAGACGGGCTTCGGTTGAAAATATTTAAAAAAAAAGCCTTGGATGAGCCGCCCGACGCCCGTCGCCGGGATTAGACGATGGTCTAAAAGCCCACCATCCGGCATACGGCGCTTATGCGTCGAATTAAATAACATATTTAAAGATTACTGCTGTGTTAAATAAACGCATCAGAGAATTGAAGGAGCAAAACATTTTTCCATTTCCTTACGTGGTTTACATAGTAAATATATTGTAGGGTGGTTTTTAATTAGGTAATGTCGGAATTTCTTTAGTATCACCCTCGAAAAGTAATCATCATAAGAAGAGAAGAAATTGGTCGCAATCGCGAATTCGTCCGATAATGGCTTTTTGAGCCAGCCACGAGAAGCCATTTTTACGTAGTAATATTAAATTTACAGCCATTTTACAAGAAACCTTTTTTGTAGAACATCAAATTTCCTACAAATTTTTTTTGGAGAATTCTTGTATCATGTATAGTTTTGAAGAAATATAAAATGTCCCCAACAAAATTCCAAATGCATACATTTTCCTTTGTCAAATTCGATTGCTTGTCGCCCTGGATTGGAATTATCGGACAAATTCCCGATTGCGACCAATTTTTTTTTTCTATTCATGTCGATTACTTTTAAAGGGCAATACCAAACAATTCCGACATCACCCAATTAAGAACCATCCTAATACATAGTCATTATTATTTTGTACGATTTACGCGTAATCTGTTGTAAATTTATACAACTATCACAATTCGTGGTATTCCGTACAGATCAGTGCACTCGGCTAAACAGTCAGCAAAATGGAGTACGTTAGTGTGTAATTGTGGGAGAATTGTAATAATAATGTTTCAGAGACAGCATTCCAGCATTCCAAATTGCTGCAATTTTTTTTTCGTTGTGATCCGAATGATCGAAATAGTCGCTTTCGCTAAAAGTCAATGAGAGGGTCAATTTTTGTTAAATTAATCTTTCGAGGATGAAACTTTTGTTCTTGTCAATAATTCATATGTTTCCGACGGAAAATGTTGATTATTGCAAACATAAATAAAGGGAAATTTTTTTTATCATTTTGAAACAATACATTTTTTTATCGAGAGCTAATTTTTATTCATTGTTTGAGGATAACATTTATTCTTCGTTCGATAATCCATATTTTTCACCAAAAAAATGGTGGGTAAAGGTTATCAATATCAGAACAAAGTATTGCACATCATTTTTATACCCCCCCCCCCCCCCCCCCCATTAAATTATTGGAGGCTCATTGATTTTTTATACATGTGGCGAATTTAATTCACTTCGATCGATGTTAGGTTCGATGAATTTATCGTTAGTTACAGAGACAAACTTAAGTTGTCGAAAAATTAAAAATATCATAAAACCCAGGTATCTCGATGGATTTAGCTAAAAAATCGCGACTATTGCAAAAATTACATATGCATAAGGCACAGAATGTGTGCAAAACTTGGGGGCGGTAGCTTACACCGTTGTCGAGTTATAAGCGTTTGAATTTTGGATGGTCGATTCATCCATTCGCACCCACACATACAGACCCATACGTACGCACAGACAAGCATGCACATGCACATAGAGACACGCGCCCGTGATGCCCGGCCCGACGGCCGTTGAAACGTTTCGTTTCATTTTTGTTGAGTAGATCGAAATGGCTCATCTACACTCGGGCGTTTCCACTCGTCGTACAGGCCATATACGCCACACAACCATGCGTCTCGTTCCGCCCGCTCCCCGCGTACATCGGGCCGTAGATCGACGCTGGCCGCTGGGCTTGGCTGGGCTCCACCGGGCTCTGGCCTCCCGTTGAAGCTCACGATTGAGCGTGACACCCGGTATATTCTGTTGGACTCCATTGGAACCTCGGCTCGGCGGATCCCGCTACAATTCGGAAAAATTCGGGGCCAACAGAACTCCACGGCGCTGGCGATCTCTCCTCTAATCTCTGGTTTTACTGTATATGCTAAACAAGCAAGAACGACGGCGTCTTTTCCTTGTCGACCACGAGGCGTCGCCTCTGCACGACCAACGAATGAGGAACAGCCGGAATCGATGATATACGGCTCTGTACCAATCTCCCTACTCATCTCTGCTACGAGGAAGTCTTACAGATCGTCGTGGCCAGGGGGCTACAACTCAAAGCGGAGAGCCGGGATCCAAGTGTTGCGAGAGCCAAGCGGTAGTTAGCGCTGGTGTCGCGTCTACAGCAGCGCCGCGCCCCCGCCGGTCCCCTTGCACCCCCTTGGCGCCCCCACGAGCCAAGGGGCCGCTGCCGTGGGCCCCTTGGCATTGGCTCCTGCCTGCCTGTCAGTTCCCATTTGAATGTGGCCAGGGCCTGGCCACTAGTATAGGCGAACGTGAAGAAGCATAGTCTGATTCTGCTCCGGGGATGCGCTAGATGGCGTTGGCTTCCGCACTCCCCTTACTTCACCCCTCTGCCCGTACCCAGCTTCCCGACCGCCAACGAAGACCCACGAATATGCACGAACGTCCCGCATCCTTGTTTCCGTTGCTTTGACATCATCATGACAAAATCATGTTCTGAGTGCTTACATTCGTTTAACAAAGCGTTCGTAATATACGCAATAATACGATTTTTTGGGGTATCCACATCCAAGCTCAACGTGTTCTGGGCAAGAGATTTACACCAAATACCGCGCACAACAAAATTGGATCGAAATTGCGACGGGCTCTTCTAGTTCAGAATTTTTTCATTTTTTACATGCGTCTATCACAGGATTGACGTATTGCGATTATTCAGAAAAGTATGTACTAACACGTACTAAAAACAATACGAAAAAATCGAAGACCAACATCGTCGTTAGGTTCAGTTTAAATTGCAATAATAATTTGCATTGTATAAAGATAAAAAAGTGTATACATTGTTATATCAGAGAATAAATATGTGTGTCAATCGTACTTCCAATGTATCACAGTTCTTTATAAAATACTCTTTTCTGGGAAATTCATAGGAAAACTTACAGAAATATATGAATAGCTAGTTCGATAACTACTCAAATATCTGTATGTTATTCCATGAATTTCTTCATTGTGTTCTATTTATTTTCAATTTACGATCACGCGGCGAAGGGAGGGGAACGGGTACCAGGTAGGGTTCCGGGGATACGCTAGACGGCGCTAGTGGCGACTATCCTTCTGCACGCCAAATGCATTGAGTGCCCACAGCCTGAATGTGGCTTCGCGAGGTTTTTGCCGTTAGAAGTTTTTTCATTCGGAAACTCGTTTATTATTTTTCATGAAGTACGATAAATAAAAATTAAGAAATACAAGAAGACGTCAGTTAAAAAATTTTGAGCTGAATTATTGTGAGGTTTCTATTTTTATTCAAGAAAAAATGTAATATCCAGTGGTGTTATCGAATAATTGTTTACTTGCGTAATAAATGCTTTATAGGCGTGTAAATATAATACAGTCAACATTATCTCTGTAATACATTGTATTTCCAGGGTTAACCTGAGTCTTCAGGTCATTTAATAAAAACAAAACTTATCAAATTTGTAGCAACCGTTATTCAACCCTATAAGTATTTATAAAAACCTATGCATAACCTATTATAACCTATATGGATTCCCCTGCCGACAGGCAGGAGCCAAGGGGCCCACGGCAGCGGCCCCTTGGCTCGTGGGGGCGCCAAGGGGTGCAAGGGGACCGGCGGGGGCGCGGCGCTGCCGTAGACGCGACACCAGCGCTAACTACCGCTTGGCTCTCGCATCACTTGGATCCCGGCTCTCCGCTTTGAGTTGTGGCCCCCTGGTCGTGGCCGCTTATGATAGCCAAAATTAGTTCGCTCCCGGTGGCGCTGTTATAATTCCGCGCCGTCCGCACGCTTTCTCCGCTTTCCCCTCGCGCCGTTCGCCGCGCTCGGCTCACATAACCCACATAACCTCGCGTAGGCAATGTGAGCGATGTCAATTCTCTTCCCGCAAGTGAAAGTAAAAAGTGGTAAAAAGTGCTGTTGTTAAAAGCACGTCATAGGTTATTTCATAAGGCTTTTTCGCTTCTGTTTAAGCCTGGCGCCGGACCCCATTATGTGACTCGAGAGATATATTAGTGCTAACTGCTGTCACGAGAGGGAGCAAGTGACTTCGCTGCTGTGGGGATGAGCGTACCACATATATCGTCGTCGAGGAATAATGGACGAATAAATTACTTAAACTTTATTAGTTAACAAAAGGTACAAAATATGTAGCGCATCGTTGCGTTGTTCGATATCAGACGCTGCGTCGTAGAATGGTCTAGAGAAAAACTAGAACCCGCGACTACTAGAGAGACAACTCTGTATCTCTTTACTGCCGCTCGCTGATTGGCCCGAACCACGCCAATCGGGTTGCTGTGTAATGGGAACGTATGTCTGTGGCTTAACGTCGGTAACTGCCTTACCGACCGCCGCCACAGTACTCCCCTCCGAGTAACTTGACCCACGTAAAGTTGCGAAAGGAATTTTCTTTTTCCGTGAGTAAGTCCTTGGTTCGCTCGACTGTTCTTTAGGAGTCGTCTGCTGACTGGAAGTGCTCGGCTGATTTTGTGAGTCGTTTCCCGGTTGTCCCAACGGCTCTGGTTGAAACGTCGACTCGAAAAAAGCTGGCTTGAGCCTTTCGGTGGAGATAGTCATCGGTTGGCCTTTTACCTTTACTCGGAAAACGTTGTCGGAAATCCTTTCCAATACCTCGTACGGCCCTTCGTAAGGCTGCTCGAGCGGCCGTTTGACACCATCGACTCTGACGAAAACGTGAGTACAGGTGTACAGTGTTTTATGAGCGAATGCCTTTCGCTTATTCTAATGGGCCGACGGTGCGGATCGCACTTTTTTCATTTGCTCCCGGAAATGCTCAACAAAGATTTGTGGGTTTCCGGAAGGCTCCTGGTCGATGAAGTACTCACCGGGCCACCGTAGAGTCGTACCGTACACGAGTTCCGCCGCCGTAGCTCCGATGTCTTCCTTGAGACTTGTACGTAGCCCGAGTAGAACAACGGGAAGTATTTCGACCCAGTTGTCGGTACTGTGGCACATGATGGACGCTTTTAACGATCGATGCCATCTTTCTATCATACCATTCGACGCTGGGTGATAAGCAGTGGTTCGAGTGGATTCACAGCCTATTAGCCTAGTCATTGCTTGGAAAAGCGTTGATTCGAATTGCGAACCTCGGTCCGAAGTAACGATGGCAGGAGCTCCAAAACGTGCTATCCACCCTTTGAAGAACGCTTTCACGATTGTATCTGCAGTTATGTCTGCCAACGGAACCGCTTCTGGCCACCGAGTGAAACGATCAATCATCGTAAAACAATATCGAAAGCCTTGTTGAACCGGTAAAGGTCCGACGATGTTGATGTGCACCTGATGAAATCGCGAATCCGGCATGGGAATCCGTTCCGGGACATTTTTATTGTGCCGATGAATCTTGCTGCGCTGGCATTGTAAGCATGTACGCGCCCATTCTGCGACATCTTTGTTAACGCTAGGCCAGACGAATCGTGGCCAGACGAGCTTCCTTGTAGCGCGTCCGCTGGGGTGCGAGAGATTATGACAAACGTCAAAAATGCGTTTCCGTAACGTTCGAGGAACGTACGGGCGAATGTTGTTCCTTGACACGTCGCAATACACGATCGTCTCGGAATTGTCGACTCTAAGTTTCCGCAGTTCGAGTGACGTTGTTGCTCCGGGTCCGATGAGGCGTTGAAGTTCTTCGTCGTTGGCTTGATGCTCCGCAAGCTCTTCGGTGCTCACTACTACTGGCATGTCTATTGCATTCACTCGGGAGAGTGCATCTGCGACGACATTTTCGTTACCAGTCACGTAAATGATATTGGTGGAAAACTGTCCGATAAAATCCAACTGCCGCAGCTGTCTCGGCGAGGCTTTGTCCGATTTTTGCCGAAAAGCGTACGACAAGGGCTTGTGATCTGTCTTAATTGCGAGACTGCGACCTTCGGCCATGAAAAGAAAGAATTTTAATCCGCTGTAGATAGCTTGCAACTCACGGTCATACGTCGAATATCTTGTTTGAGCGGGGGTCAATTTTTTTGAGAAAAAACCAAGAGGTTCCCATTTATCCCCGGACAATTGTTCGAGAACGGCGCCAATTGCTGTATCGGAAGCATCAGTCTGCAGACAAAGTGGTGCGTTCGTTATCGGATGAGCAAGTAAAGACGCATCGGCCAATTGAGCCTTGCATCGCTCGAATGCTAGTTTGGCCTCGGGCGTCCATTCTACCAATTGTTTGTCTTTCTTTTTAGCGCCGACCAGGTATCCGTGAAGTGGTGCCTGGTTTACCGCGGCTTTAGGGATGAAACGTCGATAAAAGTTGATAATACCGAGGAAACGTCGAAGTTCGCTTATGTCCTTCGGCTTGGGGTACTCCTGAATCGCGGCGACTCGTTCGTCGATCGGCCTGGTCAGTTTTTCGTTGATAAGGTAACCCAGATATCGTACTTCCTTCGCCTCAAACGTGCATTTCGCTACGTTTATCGATAGCCCGAATTCGCGTAGCCTTTCGAAAACCGTACGTAAGTGTTGCTCGTGTTCCGTCGAATTTGCTGATGCGACGATTATATCGTTGATATAGCAGTAGCAAAAATCCAAGCCTCGTAGTGCATTGTCCATGAGACGTTGGAAAGTCTGTGCCGCGTTCCTCAAGCCAAACGTCATGACGTTAAACTCAAATAGACCAAATGGAGTGATCACTGCAGTCTTCGGACGATCTTCCCGGGCTACAGGTATTTGGTGGTATGCACGAGCCAAATCCAATGTCGTAAAAATCGTACAACCGTTGAGATTGTGTGAAAAATCGTGTAGGTGTGGCACGGGATACTTGTCAGGCTCTGTGACTCTATTCAAACGGCGGTAGTCGCCACAAGGCCTCCAATCGCCGTTCTTTTTAGCGACGAGGTGTAGTGGACTTGCCCATGAACTCTTCGATGGGACGCAGATCCCTTGGTCCAGCATATATTGAAACTCGGCCTTTGCCGCGGCAAGCTTTTCACCTGTCAGCCGCCGTGCGGGCTCGTAAACAGGTGGTCCCGTTGTCACGATGTGATGATGAACAGCGTGCGTCGGCAGTGTCTTAGTCAACGGTGACGTAACGTCGAGGAATGTCTTAAGAAGCTGTCCGTAACTACCACTCGGATCAATCGATGAAATTGTGGTTTGCTCCGATTCTACCACCCTTCCGGTAGCGTGCAGTCTTGTTACGTTATCGATAAGTCTACGGTTCCTCAGATCGACTAGAAGGTTGTAATGGTAAATGAAATCTGCTCCGAGTATGGCTTGCGATACGTCGGCTACGATAAATACCCACGGAAACGGTCGTCGTAAACCGATGTCGGCACAAGCTAGGACGGCGCCGTATGTGTTAATTGGCGATCCGTTTGCGGCGTACAGCTTAAATTTAACTAACCTTACTTTTTTCCCTTTCATATGAAACTTTGGGAGTACGGATAGATCTGCTCCCGTGTCGATCAGGTACTTAGTTCCGGTTTTTTTGTCCGTAGTCACAAGGCAGTGCTGTTTTGAACCGTCCGCCACCGCCAACTCTCGGATCGGTTCATTTAGTTTTCCGAATGCTTCTTCCCCGAGCACGGTTCTCTGCACTTGCGAGCCTTCTCACCGGAACGCTCGTGGTAATAACAGAGATCGTCACCACGCTCCCGAGACGCTGGTCTCTGTCCTCGAGTACGGGAATTACTGCGGCTTCTGCTCGTGCGCAGTTGATCGATATCGCGTGCCATGGATTCGATCATTCGTTTCAGTTCGGGGAAACCGATGTTGGCTTCTGGCGTCGATTGCGGGCCCGTTAGCACCGGGGTGACTGCAGCGATGGTGTGTCTAGAAACTTCAACGATTTTATCAGCCTGGAGCGCAAGTTTTGACAGATCGTTTACCTCACTTATTGCCAGAATTCCTTTAACGTGATCCGGCAATTGTTCGAGGAACAACGTTTTGAGTACGGTGTCCTTGCACTGATCCGCAGCGAGGTTACGTAGCTTCTGCAGAAGGTTCGAAGGTTTTTCGTCTGCGTTGTCGTCGTTTCGTAGCAGCCTTCGCAACTTGGACTTGCTAGTCTCGTCGAATGCGCTTACGATCCTTGCCTTTAACGTCTCGTATTTGTTTTCAGCCGGCGGCGATTCTATAAGATCCCAAACAAAAGGAAGAGCTGATTGGTAAAAACTTACGATAAAATGTCTGAACTTTGTTTCGTCGCCCGTGATGCGTGAGATCAAAAACGCCGCCTCGACCTGGGCGAACCACATCTTAGGGTTCTCTTTGAAGAAATGGGGTAGCTTGACCGCCCGAGCGGTGTTGACCACGTGTTCATCGTTGAGGTTAAGCACACGTCGTACGGCCTCGAGGTCCTCCGGACTCATCGTTCCGCCCGTGTGAGATCCTTGCGTGTGGTTATCGTCACCCTCGGTACTCGTGCTGGTAATGTCTCCACTTTTGCGGGAGGATTGAGGCGAATGTTGCAGAAAAGCCATTTACGAGGTCGTAAACGGTCGGCGTCTTGGCGCGCGAGTCTTCGTTCGATGCGACGCGTAGCCGCGTTTTTCCGATCACGTCGGGGTCACCAATTATGTGGGGATGAGCGTACCACATATATCGTCGTCGAGGAATAATTCGACGAATAAATTACTTAAACTTTATTAGTTAACAAAAGGTACAAAATATGTAGCGCATCGTTGCGTTGAACTAGAACCCGCGACTACTAGAGAGACAACTCTGTATCTCTTTACTGCCGCTCGCTGATTGGCCCGAACCACGCCAATCGGGTTGCTGTGTAATGGGAACGTATGTCTGTGGCTTAACGTCGGTAACTGCCTTACCGACCGCCGCCACACTACCGATAGCGAAACCAATAACGTGTTCTTCTATTCATATTCGTAATCTAATAAAATCTATTTCATCCGAAACATAACGTACATTATTTCCAATACCTCAAAAGGTTATGGGCCCAGGCTACGCCTTGGGAAATAAAGGCGTGTTCAGGAAAAGCTTTTTCTTACGAAAAACAGTCATGTGGACTCTGTTTTGAGGTTTTCCCGCCCGCGTGAAAAAGTGCAAAGACTCACGATGGAATCCGAAACGACATGGATCACGAAATTGAAGAATGCGGAGAACTGGGCACAGTGGAAATTTCAGTTGTCAGTGCTGTTGAGAGAAAAAGATGCTCTCGAAGTGACGAACGGAAATCTCGAAAAGCCCATGCTGTCGGTCGCTCCGACGATGGAGGAGCAGCGAAAACTCAGTGATTGGCTGAAGGCGGATAGTACTGCTCAGCGGTTCATTGCCACAAGTATCGCTGATTCTCAGCTTGTGCATATTATGAACTGTGACTGTGCTAAGGACATGTGGGGAGCGTTACATAACCTCTACGAGCAAAGGTCTGAAACGAGTGTTCACATGCTTCAGCAGCGGTGGTACCAGATGTCGAAAGAACCAAGGGATACCATGGCATCTTACATTGCAAAATTGAAAAATCTTGCGTATCACTTGCAAGCATTAGGTGAGCCTATCGCAGATTCGATGATTGCGACAAAAATTCTCATGACGGTGCCCGGTACGTACAACCATTTTGTCACCGCATGGGAATCGACTCCGACAGCTTACCGAACACTCGAAAACCTAGTCGAGAAACTTCTCGCTGAGGAGACGAGGCGTTCGAACCAAGCTAAAGACTTGAATCAAGCCTTCGCAGCGATGGAAGCTTTGAAAAAAGGGTACGAGAGGGGAAATCAGCGCGTTCCCAATTCTTCGTGGGAAGCAGACGCAACGGAAAAAAGCAGCTTAAGCGACTGTGCCATAGGTGTAAGAAACCTGGACATTGGACACGTGGATGTCGAGCGCCGAGAGACCATGATCAGAGCAGCGGTATGAAACCGAGGGGACAAGCCTTGGTTGCGCAGGTCTCGCTGTGTTTGAAACAGTCTGTACGCAACGCAGAGATTTGGTATGTAGATTCTGGCGCTACGGATCACATGTCGAACCAAAAAGAATGGTTCATAAATTTAGATGTCTTTGAAAGGCCTCACCCTGTCCATGAAGGGAAAAAAGGAGAGTCGGTCGAAGCCTTGGGCAGCGGAGACATAAATATTTAAGCCTACGATGGGAGTCGTTTTGTAGAAAAACATCTGTCTCGAGTTTTATTTGTACCTAACCTTCGGTGCAACTTTTTCTCAGCTGGATCAGCCTTAGATAAAGGACTTGTCCAAGTGTCAACTGCGAGAGGCTGTCGTTTCGAGAAAGATAAGACTACGGTCGCAGTGGGAGTTCGCAAACACAAATTGTGCGAAATGCAGTTCCGAATACTGTCTCCGGAGGGAAGGCAAATTGCAGCAAATCTTGCCACCGACTGCAGTCTCCGATCGTGGCACGACAAACTCGGACATCAGAATATACGCCACGTAAAGCAATACCTGAAAACGAAAGGAGTAAAGTTACATGGGAACGAAAAGTGTTTCTGCGATGGATGCGTTTTGGGTAAGTCACACTGATTGCCTTTTCCAAAACGTAGAGAAGAGGATTATAAGTCACGGGTTCCGGGGGAGCTTGTGCATGCCGATTTATGTGGTCCTTTTCAAGAAAACTCGATAAATGGCTCGCGATATTTTCTGTTGTTCAAGGATGATTTTTCTCGCTACAGGACCGTCTTTTATCTTAAATACAAGAACGAGACTGCAAAACGAATCAACGATTTCATCGTCAAAGCAAAAAATCACGTTGGGGTGAATATAAGGACTCTACGTAAGGATAACGGTTTGGAATTTGTAAACTCGGAAGTCAAGAAAATCCTGAGAAAGAAAGGCATTCAGCATCAGAAGACCGTCGCGATTACTCCTGAGCAGAATGGTTCCGCCGAGCGGGAAAATCGCACGATCGTCCAGTCCATGAGGGCCATGATCCACGCCAGGAAATTACCGTTAAAGCTATGGGCTGAAGCCGTCAATACAGCGACTTATGTGCTTAATCGTACAGGTACGAGTCCCGAAAAACGGAAAACTCCATTCGAGCTGTGGTTTGGGCGAGCCGCAAAGCTGAGTAAACTGGTCGTTTGAAGTGACTGCCTATGCGCATGTACCTAAAGAGAAGAGGAAGAAGCTTGACTCGAAAGCTGTCAAAGGGTACTTCGTGGGATACAACGAGGACGTTAACGGATTGAAGATTTAGTTTCCTGAAACCGACCGAGTAGACACGAAGCGAGATGCGGGGATGAGCGGACTTTAATTCTATTGGGAATTCAAGTCCGGGCTAAATCTCGAAATCCGTGTCTACTCGCGATTTTACGCGAGGCAAAATATAAACACCCCGTGAATTTGAATTTTGCCCGGCGTAAAGCCGACGAGGTGTTTACACTCGGATTTTACACCGGTCGAAATTCCAAAGCCCTCGGGGCTTTGGATTTTCGCTAGCGTAAAGCCCTTTGGGACTTTGGATTTTGCCCGACGCAAATTCCAAAATACATCGGGACTTTCCCGGACTTTAAGTCCTGTCTGGGTTAAATTCCCCCAAATTACACGAATAGTTGAAATTTTTATTTAATACGTACAGGGATACGTATGGATTAAATGATTAATTATAAAATTAATTAATAAATAAATAATTTTACGTTTCTTTTAAGTGTGCGAGTGTGTGCAAGAGTGTGCAGTGTGTGCAAGTGTGTTCGAGTGTATTCGAGTGTGTGCAAGTGCGTGCGTGCGTGCTTGCGTGCGGGCGTGCGTGCGTGCTTGGGTGTGGGTGTAGGTGTAGGTGTAGGTGTGGGTGTAGGTGTAGACGTGTGTGTGTGGGTGTGTGTGTGTAGGTGTGGGTGTCGGTGTAGGTGTGGGTGTAGGTGTGGGTGTGGGTGTGGGTGTGGGTGTGGGTGTGGGTGGGGTGCGCGGGCGCGAGTGTGTGTGTGTGTGTGTGTTCGTGTGTTCGAGTGTTTTCGAGTGTGTGCGTGCAGGCGTGCGTGCGTACGGGCGTGCGTGCGTGCGGGCGTGCGTGCGTACGGGCGTGCGTGCGTGCTTGGGTGCGGACGTGCGGGTGTGCGTGCATGCGTGGAGGTGTAGATGTGGGCGTGTGTGTAGGTGTAGATGCGTGTGTGTGGGTGTGTGTGTGTGTGTGTGCGTGTGCGTGTGCTTGCGTGCGGGTGTGCGTGCATGCGTGGGGGTGTAGGTGTGGGCGGGTGTGTGGGTGTAGGTGTGGGTGTAGGTGTGGGTGTGGGTGTAGGTGTGGGTGTAGGTGTGGGTGTAGGTGTGGGTGTGTGTATGTGTATGTGGGTGTGGGTGTGTGGGTGTGTGTGTGTGTGTGTGTGTGTGTGTGTGTGTGTGTGTGTGTGTGTGTGTGTGTGTGTGTGTGTGTGTGTTCAAGTATATTCGAGTGTGTGCGTGCGTGCGTGCGCGTGTGCGTGTGCACGCACACGCACACACTCGAATTTACTTGAACACACTCGAATACCCTTGAACACACACACACACACACACACACACACACACACACACACACACACACACACACACACCCACACACACACACACCCACCCACACCCACATACACATACACATACACACACCCACACCTTTCCTTACACCTACACTCACACCTACACCCACACCTACACACACACCCACACCTACACTCCCACCCACACCTACACAGGGGTGCGTCGGACCTTACCTCCTCGCGGTGCACCCTGGGTAACGCCAAAAAGGTCCACTTGAAAGCGATATGAGTGAAAACATAAAGCCGACAACGTTTACGGTGCAGAGGAGGGATACCTCAGTACCGGCGTCTAACGGGAGCGCGAACGCGGGCTCCGGGACGTCGTCATCCAGCGACCGCATCGAAGAAAAAGAAAAACGAGACCACTTGCCGCAAACAGCAGCGAGTGAGGGCAACGGGCCAATGAAGGAGCCTGAAAAACTGGTGGATCAGGTCCAAAATCGATAAGACAAGTCAGTAGGAGACAACGATCGGAGAAGACAAGAGCTGCACACTCTTGGAGAACAGCTCAATGACCTGCTGAATTTCGTGAAATCAAGAACTAACGTACATGGGGACATTAAGACGAAACTTAACACCATTCGTCTTACCTACAACCGTGTAGCTAGGCTTGACGAGAAGAGTCTCCGATCAGGAGGTGCACTAGCAAAGGAGGTGACTACACAGACGTCACCCAGATTTGACGCGACGAAGTCGACCGACTGCACACCCGGAGAACAAGACGCTACGGGCAAAAGAAAGGAAATTACTCCACTTCGCGAGGAACGTAAGCCGAAGAAGGCCCGAAGGAGAAAAGAGAACAACGCAGCGCTATCACTACTCGAGAATTCCGTAGCCCCTGTCGTCTCGTCAGAGACGAAATGGGTAAAGGTTGAGAAGAGGAAGCAGCGAGAACCACGAAAGCGGCCAGAGCTACAAAATGCACTCATAATTCAGAAGAAAGGACAGCTGAGCTACGCCGAGATGCTAAGTAAGGTAAAGCAGGACGGAAACCTGAAAGAAGTAGGACAGAGCGTCACCAAGATACGGAGAACGGCGGCGGGTGACATAATACTCGTACTAGACAAAGCCAGTGAGGAGAGGACGACGCAATATTGCAAGGCCATAGAGAAAGCCCTAGGCCAAGAAGCGACAATAATAAGCAAAATCCAACAAACACTAATAGAGATTAAAGACCTTGACAAGATCACGACGAAGGAAGCTATCCGGGAATCGCTGCAGAGCACCATCGGCGAACCCTACGTGGTCAAAGTGGAAGACGTAAAGTCTATTCGTAAGACATACGGTGGAACCCAGACTGCCACAATCATATTACCTATAAGGGAGGCGAGCAAAATCACCACGATCGGCAAGCTCCGAGTTGGCTGGGTTAGCTGCAGAGTCCGTGAGCTGATGAAGCCAATGAAGTGCTACAAGTGCTGGCAATACGGACACCTGGCTAGATACTGCAAAAGTGGCGTCGACAGGACAAACTGCTGCATCAAATGCGGGGGTGAAGGGCACAAAGCTGACAAGTGCACTACAGATGCCTACTGTGTACTGTGCAGTGGAACAGAAGGAGAAGAAGGCCGCAAACACGTCGCGGGGAGCAGTAAGTGCGCCACGTACAAAAAGGCTCACCAGGCGCTTATGCAAAAACGATCATGAAAATACTGCAGATCAACCTAAACCATTGCGAAATTGCACAGGACCTACTCATGCAGACAGTGCGGGAGGAAAACGTAGATGTAGTAATCATCGCGGAACCATACCGAAACCTTGACCATCTATCGTGGGAGGCGGATGCGACGGGCAAGGCGGCCATCTGGACCTGCTACAAACAGCCCTTCCAGAAGATAATGAAACAGCGTGAGGAGGGCTTCGTCTGGGCCAAAATTGATGGAATCCACTTCTACAGCTGCTACACACCACCGAGCATGACCCAGGAAGACTTCGGGAGTACCATGGATCGGCTAACCAGGGATACCAGGAATCGAACCCCACTCATAGTAGCGGGCGACTTCAATGCATGGGCTGTAGACTGGGGCAGCACGAGAACGGGCCCGAGAGGACAGGCAATCCTCGAGGCAATATCGGCGCTGAACTTAGTTCTACTCAACGACGGCAATTCCCCTACCTTCGTCAATGGCCAGGCGAGATCATTCATAGATCTCACTATGGTCAATGAGGGCCTCGCAAGGAGATGCAAGCACTGGCAAGTGACGGATATCTACCTTCACAGTGACCACTGCGCTATCACCTGGGAAATCACGCGGGATCATCGGAGCAGCGATCAAACAATCGGCAGGCTCACCACCAAGAGCTGGAGAGCAAACCTGTTCGATGAAGACGTATTTAACTTGAGCCTAGACAACGGAGAAATCCAGGCACATACGGCGGAAGGAATGGTGGACGAGGTACTTGGCAGAGTGACCGGGGCCTGCGACGCCACAATGCCAAGACGAGGCGGAGGCAACTATCGACCCCCAGCCTACTGGTGGAACGATGAGGTAGCTAAGCTTCGGAAAGAGAGTAATCGAGCCAGGAGATTATCCCAAAGAGCTAGGGGCAAACCCATATATGCGGCCTTAAACAGACTGCATAAACGGGCGCGTGCCAAGCTCACCAAGGCTATTAAACGCAGCAATTGACAGTCCTGGACAGAACTGCAAGATGAAGTCGAAAAAGACCCTTGGGGAAGACCGTACAGGGTGGTCATGACGCGAATCAGGAGTCAGTCTAGGCAACAACCTAGCTGCCCCGTGCAACTCGAAAACATCGTGAGTACACTATTTCCAGAACAGCAGCTATTGGGCCATGAGGTGGACCATAACGACGGAGACCCCGCACCCTTGGTTACGCAAAAAGAATTGACTCGAGCATGCAGCAGGGTAGGCAACAAGAAGGCACCGGGAATGGACAACATCCCGAACATTGCCCTTAAAACAGCTATAAATGCAGCCCCGAACATGTTTGCGGCCATGTATAATGCATGCCTAAGAGAAGGGGTCTTTCCTGAACGATGGAAGCGGCAAAAATTAGTACTTTTACCGGAAGGGAAGAAACCACCGCACAACCCGTCATCGTATCGCCCACTATGCATGCTTGACACAGCAGGAAAGATACTGGAGCGTATAATACACGACAGGATTGAAGCCGCTATTGGAGACTCCCTCGCAGACACCCAGTACGGTTTCAGAAAATCACGCTCAACGCTAGATGCAATTAAAAGGGTAGTCAAAACAGCGAGAGAAGCAACAGCAGGAAAGCGATGGAAAGGGGGGGGCAAGAAATACTGCCTGGCCGTTGCCCTCGATATCAAAAATGCCTTTAACTCGGCGCGGTGGGACAACATCCGCACAGCCCTCGACCGCCTCGAAGTACCAGGGTACCTGAGGACGATAGTCGGAAGCTACCTTAGTGATAGACTGTTAATATATGACACAGAGCGTGGTCCTAAGAACTACCGAGTTACTGGGGGGGTACCTCAGGGCTCGGTGCTTGGGCCACTCTTGTGGAATATAATGTATGACGGACTACTCAAGATAAAACTACCGAGTGGAGTAGAACTCATCGCATTTGCAGACGATGCATTAGTAGTTATTGTAGCAAAGTTTAAAGAGGAAATACAGCGGATCTTCGAAGACACATACAGCCGGATACAAGGCTGGATGAGGACAGCGGGACTCCAGCTAGCCGAACACAAGACAGAAGCCGTACTGTTCACAACACGTTAAGTGGCAGAAACTATCGAGTTGACGGTCAGGGAACACACAATCACTTCCCAGCAGTACATTAAATACTTAGGAGTGATGCTAGATGCCAGGCTAAGCTTTAACCCCCAAGTAAGACACGCGGTGGAAAAGGCGGCCAAGGTGGCAGCGGCGCTAGCAAGGCTCATGCCAAACGTTGGTGGCCCACGGCAGGACAGAAGAAAACTACTGGCAGCAGTAGTAACCTCCGTCCTTACGTATGGGATTGTCATCTGGGCAGATGCAATGAAGGCGCAAAAGAACCATAACCGGATAACATCGGTGTATCGACTCAGTGCCCTCAGAGTGTGCAGTGCTTTCCGCACAGTGTCAACTGACGCAGTATGCGTTATAGCGGGAATGACTCCAATAAAGATTCTGGCCGAAGAAAGAAGAAACCTCTACGAACAAAACGCGACGTCACCCGAACAACAAGAGGCACAAAAGAGGGAAGCGCGACGACAAAGCCTCAGAAAATGGCAGACGCAATGGGACGCGTCAACCAAAGGAAGATGGACACACCGCCTTATCCGCCAAGTAGAAAGTTGGGTAAACCGGAAACATGGTTCGGTAAATTACTATATTACACAATTCCTCACGGGACACGGCTGCTACCGGGAGTACCTCTACCGGTTCAAGCACGAAGAGTCACCGGATTGCACAGCGGAGTGTCGGGAGCCGGAAGACGCAGAACACGTGTTCTTCAAATGTCCACGTTTTCAACAGGAACGTGCACAGCTCGAAAGTAAACTCGAAGATATCGTCACACCAGACAACATCGTGCAGCTCATGCTGGAGTCAGAAGCAAAATGGATAGCTGTAAGCGACTTTACCACAGCGGTCCTGAAAACATTGCGTACCGAAGAACGTGTGAGAAGAACGGCCGAGACGGCCATGCTCGCCAGCTAAGAAGCCACCGCACGTAGAAGACAATGGAAGAGAGAACACCTGAGAAAAAGCTACGGCTAGACCGCCCTCGCGAAGTAATGCCCACCAGCCGTACCGCGAGGGTAAGAAAAGGTCAATGAAGCAAGGGGTTAGGGTTTAGTCGGTGCGAGTCCGACACACGGGCTTCGGCCTATGGTGCATAAGGCATTCCCCCCTCTTGAAGAAAAAAAAAAAAAAAAAAAAAAAAAACCCACACCTACACACACACCCACACCTACACCCCCACGCATGCACGCAAGCACGCACGCACGCCCGTACGCACGCACGCACGCACACACTCGCACACACTCGAACACACTTACTCGCCCACACACGAACACACACACACTCGCGCGCGCGCCCCATCAACACCCACACCCGCACCCACACCTACACCCACACCTGGAGTCACACCCACACCTACACACACACCCACACCTACACACACACCCACACACACACCCTCACGCAAGCACGCACGCACGCCCGCACGCAAGCACGCTCGCACACACTCGAATACACTCGAACACACTTGCACACACTCGCCCACACTTGCACACACTCGCACACACTCGCTCACTTGAAAGAAACGTAAAATTATTTATTTATTAATTTATTTTATACTTAATTATTTCATCCATACGTATCACTGTACATATCAAATAAAAATTTCAACTATTTGTGTAATTTAGGGGGATTTAACCCAGACAGGACTTAAAGTCCGGGAAAGTCCCGATGTATTTTGGAATTTGCGTCGGGCAAAATCCAAAGTCTCAAAGGGCTTTACGCTAGCGAAAATCCAAAGCCCCGAGGGCTTTGGAATTTTGACCGGTATAAAATCCAAGTGTAAACACGCCGTGGGCTTTACGCCGGGCAAAATCCAAATTCACGGCGTGTTTATATTTTGCTTCGGGTAAAATCGCGACTAGTAGTGTATTATGGATTTTCGACGGCGCAAAATCGATTATGCCCATCCCTGGCGAGATGTCGTTTTCGATGAAGGTGATCCCTTCACAGATTTTCCAACGGAGACCGAACGAGACGATCGACTGCAGATTTTCGATTTCGAAGAAGAATTGGAGGCTAAGCCTGCAAATCATTGACCACAAGATCAAAAAATACCTTACGTGCTGACTGAGGACGATGAATCGGATGGAGATAGCATTTTTGATTCGGCGGACGAATCGGTTGAACCCGATCTTCATGAAGAAGAACCTGAACAAGAGCCAGACGTCGAACCTTGGGAGACAAGATCTTTACGAGACAGGAGCTTCTGTTTTTCTAGCGGAAGTCGAAGAACCGCTAAATTATCAAGAAGCAATTACGAGTTCGCACGCAAACCAGTGGAAGCGATCAATGGACGAAGAAATCGAGTCGTTGAACGGAAACAATACGTGGAGTATTGTAAGTTGTCAAGAAGGAGGGAAGCCAATTCAGAACCGCTAGGTGTACAAACTGAAAAGAAAAGCGGACGGTCGCATCGAGAGATTCAAAGCCAGGCTTGTAGCGAAAGGCGACTCGCAGAAACAAGGCATTGATTATCACGAGACGTTCAGTCCAGTTGTAAAATTTGACTCCTTGCGCTTGATCTTGGCTTTCGCAGCATCGAAAAATATGATTTTACAACACTTCGATATAAAAACCGCTTTTCTCAACGGAAAACTGCAAGAAACTATATTTATGGAGCAACCAGAGGGGTATCAAAAAGGAACGAGTGACGTATGCAAGCTAGAGAGAAGCTTGTATGGCCTGAAGCAGGCCTCGTGGTGTTGGCACGAGCGTTTCACCGTTTTTCTCAACAAGTTCGACCTGAAGTCGACACAGTCGGACCCGTGCGTGTTCATCAACAGTCAACCGGGAAATATGTTGATACTCGTAATCTACATCGATGATGGGCTCATAGCTGCGACAAACCGTGCGACCGCAGTCATTGCTGTCGAAATTAAAGAAGGAATTTGAAGTAACCACCCTAACAGATCGTGACACCGTAATTGTTCGGTGTTGAGTGTCACGTGTAGGGTGTCAAATTACAATTTTAACACCGAAAAAATTTGGTGTCGACACCGATCTGAACGTGGCTGCTTTGGGTGTTGACACCCAAAAAGACGGCGTCCACACCCAAATCGGTGTCGACACCCAAAAAGACGGTGTTGACACCTAAATCGGTGTCGACACCCAAAAAGACGGTGTCGGCACCCAATTCGGTGTGGACACCCAAAAAGACGGTGTCGACACCCAAATCGGTGTCGACACCCAATAAAATGTAAATACTTGTAACATAAAAGAGTAATTATAAAAAAGATCGGTAAATTGTACCGCTCTTTTGAACGTTCCAAGAATGATTTCAAAAGTTATTGCTCTTATAATTGTTAAACCTTCTAACGACCCCCTCTTTTCATTAATTCGTCCCAATATCCTAGAATGAACTAAAAAAGAAGTTTGGCATACATATGCTTGTATTTATTGTATGTAGGAAGGAGTGTGCGCTGTATTTTTTCAGAATTTTGGTGTTAACACTTAAAAAAGCTATAACGCTACGGAATTCATGCACGTGCACGTATATGGCGCCAATACGAAATTATTCAGGTATCGACATCCAAAACACCCGCGATCTAGATCGGTTAACACCGTTTTTTTGGGTGTCAACACCCTAATTGGTGTCGACACCGTCTATTTGGCTGTTGACACCCAAAACAGCATACGTCAAGATCAGTGTCAACACCTTTTTTTTTGGGTGTCGACACCCTAATTGGCGTTGACATCTTTTTTATGGGTGTTAACACCCAAAACAGCGTAGTTCGAGATCAGTGGCAACACCTTTTTTTTGGGTGTCGACACCCTAATTGGTGATGACACCTTTTTTTTGGGTGTCGACACCCAAATCAGTGTCGACACCGTCTATTTGGGTGTCAAATCGTCATTTGATACCCATCGTTTGGGTGTCACAATCTGTTAGGGCACCGGAGACCTGAGTTTGTTTCTAGGTTTTCAGATAGAACGGAGCGTTAAAGGTTCCATTTTTCTACACCAATCCGGGTACGCGAAAAAGGTGTTAGAGCGTTTCAACGCGGTCGATGCAAATCCAGTGGCCGTGCCCACGGACAAGCATCAGGAGCTGAGCGTGCTGGTGCATGGCAAGCAACATTCCGACGGAACACGAGCGCCATACCGAGAAGCTGTCGGTTCCTTAATGTAGCAATAGGCACACGACCAGATATCGCGTTTGCGTTAACTACCGTGAGTCAATATCTCGAGTCTCCCGATAAAATTCATTGGAATGCTGTCAAAAGAATACTAAAATACTTGAAGGGAACTGTAGTCTATGGTTTAGTTTTTGAAGCGAACGCAAATTTGAATCTGTTAGCTTTTAGTGATGCCGATTACGCAGGCGATGTCGAAACTCGAAGGTCCACTTTCGGTTACGTTTTCAAACCAAATAAAAGTGCAATTTCCTGGTGTTCACAGAAGCAAAAGGTAGTAGCTCTGTCCACCACGGAATCAGAATTTATCGTCGCGGCACAGGCTATAAAAGATTTTATTTGGTTGAGCCGTTTGATGCACGAGATTACGAAGGACGAGGTAGCTAAACCCAAACTGCTACTCGATAATCAGAGTGCTATCAGACTTCTTAAAAATTCCGAGTTCCACAAGCGAGCAAAACATATCGACGTACGATATCATTTTGCTCTTGAGAAAATACAAAAAGGGTTATTTCATCTCAAGTACGTTCCTACGAAAGAACAACAGGGTGATATATTCACAAAACCGTTGTTGAGGGAGCAATTTTGTTACATACGCGAGTTGTTAAATATTAAGCCGATGGCACGAATCTATTTAAAGAAAAAAAAACAACCATGAAAAGTGGGAGTGTTAAAAGCATGTCATAGGTTGATTCATATGGCTTTTTCGCTTCTGTTTAAACCTGGCGCTGGACGCCATTCTGTGACTCGAGAGATATATTAGTGCCGAGCACCAGTGGTGTGTCTGTTGCAATCCTTAGCACCTTAGAAATCCATATTTTTAGTCGAATATAATCTTGGCATACTAATATTTTCTACGACAAAAATGTATGCAATAAAGCAGTACTCACTATTAGCGGGCAATCCTCATCTGACATTAAGAATCTCTTCATCAAGAAGCGTTCGATTCTGTTGTGACTCGCAATCGGATGAAATATTGAGTAAAAGAGGAAAAGAAAAAAATAAATACCTTCGAAGGGCGCGAGTTGTACTGGCTCTTGGGCTGCTCCTTATTCCTTTCCGATAATACCGATTACATGGAATTGAAAGGTGAGTCGAAAGAAAATACATATATTTACTGTAATCCATATTTTAATTCGTCATTTATTTGACATATTTTACATTCGTGTTTGTATATCGCTACGATTGGTTTGTTTAATCGGCATACTCCCGGTAAGATACCAGCGTCAATCTTAAAATATATTATTTGCCAGCCCGTATTTACAAATACCCACTATATCCAAAAAATATTCCCTTTAAATTTATATAGAAAGAATTGAAACAAAAAGATGTGGTCTGTTGTCACCAAAGCTCACGCAGCGGGATGAAAACGATTCATTTTTAACACAAGCGAAGTATGAAAATCGAATACGAACAGTCGCGCATAACTTTTTCGTTAAATGTTCAATGGATATCTAATTTTAATCATTATGTCCGTCCGCACTGATTCGAAAATCGCGCCAATTACGGGCTCTGAAATTTGGACGACGAACCGCAGATTGAGACCCACTGCTCGATTCGCCTCCGGGTGAGTTCGAAAAAACGGTGGGAGACTTGGGACAAACTGACACGAGCCAACTTTCCCAAAGGCTACTTTCCCAAAGTCACTTTACGCCATCGCTCGTAAGCGTGCTGCGTGAAATTAGTGAAATTGTAAAAATGTATTCCGCGACATGCAAAAATTCTTGGGGCATTCCATGGCTTGTCGATCAAGATCTGGCGATAATTATTCAGATCGTTTTCATAATTTTTCATCTGAAAGTACTCTTTGAAAAGGACTAGACCAATTTTTTTCAAATTTTTTAAATATATTTTTTTTAATGTTTTTTTTGAGAATTAAAAAAAAATTCCAAAAAATCTTCGCTTTTTTCGCCTGAAAAAATTGACGAAATTCTTATGAATGATAAAGAAATTTTTAAACGCTATTTCAAGATGGAGCTTTCAAAATTACCCGAGAAAAAAAATTAAAATAAAAAAATTCGCCAATAAATATTGGTGATAAATTCCCACATAAAAATATTTTCAAAAGTTCTTTATGGTATAGGTTGAAAACAATAAATAATGAAAAGTTACTGCATTTTTTATTATTTTTAATAATATTATTTATTTTTGACATACAGCACTTTTTACCACTTTTAACTTGCACTTACGGGACAAGAATTGACACTACTCACATTGCCTACGCGAGGTTATGTGCATCGTTATGTGGGTTATGTGAGCCGAGCGCGGCGAACGGCGCGAGGGGAAAGTGGGAGCGAACTAATTTTGGCTGTCATAAGCGGCCACAACGATCTGTAAGAACTCCTCGTAGTGCCAAGGGGCTGATCGTGACGGAGAGCGCAAACGTAAATCGGTTTGCGGTTTTGGCACTCGTCATCATCAAGAAAGGAGAACAGGTAAATCATTTTTTTCGGTTATAAATGTCGTTCGTTTCCATCTGCAATTCTTTATATTATTTCATACAGGAGAATTGATTTTCCCATTTATTATGTCAAAGATGTACACAACTCATAAATTGTAGTGCCTTTCAAGATATCAAATAAACATTTTTTTCGTTTATTGTTACAAAAAAAAGGAAATTCCTGGATTGACCGACAAGAATCTGCCTCGTCGTCTCGGACCCAAGCGAGCCGAAAAAATCCGTAAGCTCTTCAATCTTACGAAGGAAGACGATTTGCGGGAGTTCGTCGTCAAGCGTCCGGTCCAGAAAGAAGGTAAGAAGGAGAGATTGAAGGCTCCCAAGATTCGGCGTCTTCTAACTCCGTTGACGTTTCAACGCAAAAGACACAGAGTTGCGTTAAAGAAGAGACGTTGCTTTTCGCGCAAGGAGCGAATTCCGGAATACGCGAAATTGTTGGCCCAGAGACAGAAGAAAGCAAAAGCGAGAAGACAGAAAGAGATAAAAAGAAAACGCAGCGCTTCCATTCGTGACTCCACATCATCGTCACAATCGGCACCCGTCGCTGCCAAATGAATGTAACGTCGTGAAAAATTGATTTGTTTCCAAAATAAAAACGGTCTGACGTAAGTTGGTAGAGAAATAATTTTTCTTTACGGGTGCGAGAAAATGCTCACATTACTTGTCTCTTTACCGTTTGGAAAATACGAGATCTCCCACGGTTACATTACCCACGCTGTGAACCTAGTCACCGTAAATAATGAAAAACCCGTGGAAGACCACGTATCTTCCAAACGGTAAAGGGCCAACTAGTGCGAGCATCTTCCTGGAGAAAAATAGTATAAGCTACTGGTGCGGGCAGCCGGAATCACCCATAAATGGCAATGACCGGCTTTCCGCACTCGTTGCTTAATATACTATTTTTAAACGACATAGTCGATGTGGTATAAGTGCGCCTCAATTCGTAATCATCATTCACAATCTCGATTGGAAAAATATTAAAAAATTCATTTACAACATTTGAATGGTAGAAATATTCTTTCGCAGAGCTTAGTCGATACAGGATTTTGGACGAGTAAAAACGCGCTGGAAGGCGTGCCACTGTTCGTTGAATATTTCGTAAGCCCGTTTCTTTTCAGTCCCGCTCAAACTGCTGTATTCGATGGAATTGAGTGCAAGTTGCTTGAGGGCTCGTAGATCCGCGTGCGCGGACATTATTCCCATGAAAACCTCGTAGAAGTCGTAGCTAAGAGCTTTTGCGCTCCACAGACCGGGATCGTCGTTCGACACGACGACGGGAAAATCGTCGGAAAATAGAACGCTGGCCGGATGATTTCTCAGATCCTTGACGAGGCTGAGAACTTGATTCGATATTGGACAAATCTCTATGGCAATTTTTTTTTGTCTCGCTAATTCCATGACTCGGGGATGCTTCACCAAAGCGTATCTGAAACGTAATCGCATCGATTAATCGAAACGAATATCAGTTACTCGTAAATGTTAGGAGTATAAATTTTCCGACATAATCTTAGATTTAAAAGTAAGCTGAAAATGATTATTCGAATCAATTAATTTGACTGAATTAATTTTTTTTAAATTTTATCTTTGCTTTTCGATTCGAAGAAAAAAAACGCTACCACTTTGTAACTTCTTGGTACATCATGAAACGTCGAAAACTTGTGAGAATCAATGAAATATCTTACCCATGACCGATTCTCGTAGCGTTCAACAATACAGCATCGATCAAATTTTCATCAACGCTCATTCCGTTCCAGTTGGTTTCACCCGCGTGAAAGAAAAACGGTAGATCAGGAGCGATAGTTCGGATCTTTTCGACCCATTGAACAAGAGGTCCCGCGGTATCTTCTTGCCCCACGAGATCGAAACCCACGACGAATTCCGGCAACGCGGCTCGGAGTTGGGCAGCCACGCGAACGTATTCGTCGAATACCGAATTATCATCAGTCTTGAGCGGTGCGTAAATTATTTTCGCGCCCATGAAATTCTTATGAGTCTCGACAAATCGGTCATTGACCGTTTTGTAGATACGCGCAACGTCGACGGGATCGTACCCGGTGCCGTTTAGCTCGTACAAACGAGGCAGAGTCGTGCGAAGCTCGAGATACATCACATTATCGTCGTACAATTCTTGCAGCCCTTGATAAAAATGTTCCTCGTAAATCGGTCTGTACGTAAGCATCGGCGTAATGAACATGAATATGCTCATAAATTTTTTCCACGCCTGATTTCCATCCGCGTAACCGATCTTCGCCGATTTTTCGTCGTACATCGACATTTGTTTGCGAATTCTCGAATTCAACGATTCGCGCAATTTCGGAGATTTTCGAAGATCCTTGAGAAGTCGCCATTCGCAATCTTCGTTCGGTTTCGCGAAAAATTGCATCGCCAATTTTTCGCCCGGCTTATCGCCGATCTCGCAGACGTACAGATTTTCGCGGTAGGTGAGATTGAATACGAAATCTTCGGAAACAATGGCAGTATCGTGGGAATGCAGTACAGCGCCTTTCGGCATCCTACGGATCACACCGTAGACCAATGAATTTTCGATGTCACTTTTCGCATCCAAAAAGTTTCTCGCCGGTGGAAATTGGTCGGGATTTTTGAAACCTGGAATTTAGGCACAATTTTTTTTCAATTATCAGTAGACGATTTTATTTCCTCGTTTGATTATGTTGCAATAGTTTTTTTAATTAATCGGCAGCAGATGAAATCTAAATCCGATTTCTTCCCGAACCCAGAACCAAACAGTATTTTTTTTTCAAAAATGTATCGATCGAATGTCGACGATAGAATCAACAAAGAAATCTGCCAGCCAACACAATCAATTTGGCTAGTATTTATTATTCATGACCTCGATTTAATAGCAGGTGTATTCAAGGTTTCTGGATTATCTTGTTTATCTTTTTCAGCAATGAGCTCTGACATTTACTATCTCGAAAATCAATCGAACCTTTTCGGGGAAAATAAGAGTTTGTGACGCAGCAGCATGCAAATTTTTCTCGCTCCTATATTTTCAAAAAAAGTTTGATGTTTCAGCTGCCGACAATTTTTCATCTTCCTAGCTAGTTATGCTTTCAAGCATGCCTGCGATTACGACCCGAAAAAATCTATTGAAATAATTCCGATTTATGCAGAAAAATGAGTAATTAAGGGGCAACGTTATTTTTCAATTTTTTTCGGCTTTGTAATTATGATCGTCTTTTCTCTCGATTCATTTCATGTACGCGTATAGTATTTGCAATACATCGATTGCGTACCCGTGATTGCATCGACTTGTGTTTCAAAATGGACGGTGTAAGATCCGATATCGAATTTCAAAGTCTCCCGCCAGTTAGGCGAGAGACACCTACGAAGGAGACGGGTGCGCCATAATGCGCATGTCGGTTTTCCCCCCTTTTTGGGCCTAAGTCCACGTACCGAGCTCGCACAATTACTCGGCCTCTTTCTCTCTGGGAACACCGACGACTCCGGACGCACCTTGCCTCACCATACGAGTCCTCGAAGGGATATGTCGACAAAACCACGAGGACAAGGCGATTTTCATTCCCGGATGATCCTCCCAGATTATTTCTACCCCAGAGAGAAATGAGCCAACGAGAAATTCAACTGCATCGAACGAAAAGATAAGTCACGAAATCAGAAATCGAGAAAGATTTATATATTCATTTACAAATCGTACCTTACAATAAGTGTACGAAGTGGACGAACAATCCCCACTAAAACGGAGACTCAGCCTAAATACGATTTTAAAGTGTGTGTGATTTTGTAAGCGTGTACGGCGAGTAATGTACTTTCTTCTTATTATTTGTTAATTTTGGGATATAAATGTGAAGTTGCTTTATTTCATTTTGTAAAATAAATTGTTTGTGGTTAAAGCAGAATTTATATAATAATAAAATATAAATTTTACAACGGTTACACGGATATAGAAGAATTGAGAGGAGATTCCTTGCGAGCTTTTCGCTCAGATATATTATTTTCAATTTGACAAAAAAAAATCGTCATTATCGTTGATACTATTATTAGTCAGGCTGCGTTGATTGCTGAGATTAGGAGCGAATCGTTAATGCAAGTCGAGAGCGTGTCTAATACCGCAGATTGGACTAGATTCGCATTTATGGATAGTAGTGCCCGTGGATAGTTGAGCCCATGGTTAGCAGTGCCTATGGTTAGTAGTATCCATAGTTAGTTGTGCCCATGGTTAGTAGTAGATATGGCTCGTAATGCCTGTAGCTAATCATATTTATTTTGCCGTTGACCCTTTACGGCCCGCTCAAATAACTTCTCGATTCGCGAGTTTAAATTTATTATTATTATTGTTAATTACGCACCGGCAGGCCCACGGTCATTAGGAAGGAATTGAGGGTTTTTTAAAAAGATTATGTTTGTTTTTTCAATTTATTTCCATAATTGTAATCGTCCCGGAAGGACGATATTTTTCCGGACCGAGGAGGTGGGTCCGGACATTCAGGACCGTCCATGTAAGGACAAAGAGCGCCCGAAGTAGGGGTAAGCCGTCAAGGAGAGGAGCGAGGAGTCGACGTGAGACCGTTGCAAAACCCCCGAGAGTAGGTGTCGTGGGGGTCAGAGTTGGACAGCTGGGCTCCCCGACGGCGTACGATAAGGAGCACTTTCCTTAAACGAGAAGGAGAAGGCGCGAATGTAGAAGGAAAACGAGATGTGAACCAGAGAACGGCGTACAGCATGGCCACCGGAAGGAGGGTTTCGCCACCGACGTCGTCGCATTGCGCGTCGCCCCCTGAATTATATGACGACTCGTTGCCCGAGTGGTTGTAACTTGAATTCGGACGATTTATCGGCGCTGTTACTCTGTCGCCGCCAGACGGGACTTTCGCCCCCGCGCGATTCCAACCATCGCATACGCTCGTGCTGGGTTCATCCGACGGGAACAACGACCCCCTAAAAGCGATTACAGGGACTGCTAGGCCGGGCAGTGCTATCCCGTACCCGACGCATCATCCAACATCGACGAACAGCGAAATAGGGGAATCTCCATGGCGGTACCTACGTCGGGATTGAGGGCCTCGGTCCAGATAACGGGGCCAATAACCGGGCTGTTCCGGGGAAGTCGCCGAGGCGAGAGTTTGGTTTTTGAGGATATTTTGCGTCTCGGAAGAGTTCCGGATGGAGGTCAGGAGTTTTCCGTTGTTGTCCCGGCTAAAGAGATTAGATAAAATCTCCATCGTTTCGGTGAGTTTGTCCGTTCGGTCTCTCTTCATCTCGGGACGAATTTTGGTCATTACCTTATCTTGTGTTTTTTTTTTGTAACGCGATTTTATCGGGTATTAGAATGGGTCTTGCCGCGACGGCGGTTAGATCACGCGGTCTCGTATTTGAATTATTTACCGGTCCCGTGGGTTTTGCCAGGAACGGAGTTCCCGGAACAGTCATCGGTTATGTAAAATAGTGTATTCCCGGGAGTATTTGTTAAAATCGCGAGCGTCGCGTCTTTATGAAGTTTACCGGTTGTTTTCCCGGGAATTTGGAGTCGTCCGTGGGGTTGCGCGGGTAAGACGGTCGACCCGTGTGTACGTGTGCGTGTGCCGGAGTGAGGTAGTGCGTGAGCCGCGAGTAGCTTATTATTTTTGACGTTATTTTTGTTTTATTCTTTTTAGCGGTTAATGTAGTGACCGCGATTGGTGTGAATGACTTGTGGGTTTTTATTCTATATTTTGTTTAACCATGAGTGCGTGAGAATGTGCGTGGAGTGAGGGTCGTTCGTCTTGAACCGCGGGCGAGAGCGCGAGCGCAAGAATGGGAAAGGTTGAACGTGTGTGTGAGCGAAGCAACGAGCCGTCGTACATTGTTTGTTAAATAGTTTTCTTTGAATCATTAAACTCGTTGTGAATCCATACTTTTTGTGTTGATCTGTGTTTTTCTTATTTCGGGAATTTGACCCGCACGGTGAAGGGCGAACCCCACCACTCTATCGGAGGAAACGTGGCTGCGGCTGGCCGGACATCCAGCCTGGTCCCGGGGTGTGCTTTCCCTGGCGCAATTGCACCTCGCACCGAGCGTTAAACAAAAGGGGGAAGCACACCGGACTTTAGCTTTGCAGCGGAGATGGGAATTTACGCTACAGTACGTACGTACGTACGTACATACACACAGACACATACACACACACACAAACATTTTGTTCAAAATAGGCTCAAATGACCCTAATGACCTCGAAAGGTGAAGATCTGCCAAAAAAACGATTTTCGATTTTCGGGGTCATTACAATAACTTCCCAATAATCGGTAAGTTAATAATAGCAAACACAAGAACAGAGAACATATAATGTATTCGTCGAGATTATAATTGACCCAACGATAAAACTTTATTAAATTTTATCGATTAATAATTGATAATTATAAGTAATCATTGACACGTTCGTCGCCACGTCACGCATATTTGGGTGGCGGGTAATGCTTCCGTAAGGCGACGAATCGCGCTGGGCGACGAACGTGTTAATATGAGATTTCTTAAGATATTATTAATAATTATTATTTTCAAATTATACCATTATCGAGTTCCCGGAGTTTGGCAGCCATGAGAAACTCGTTGACAGTCTTGTCTTCGGCTTCCAACCGATGACGACCTCCCAGAGCCAGTGTGTCTTCGATCTTGAGAACAGTTGTTCTGTTCGTCCAATAATCATCCAAAGGTGAACCGATCGCACGATCGATCGCTAGAACCGTCGAAACAATCGCGAGGAAACCGTATCCCCACATTTCAATCAATAACAATTATTTCCGAAACGATTAATTTTTTAACTAATTTAATATCAAAGAAAAACAATTTTTGGGAATTATTAAGTTTTGAATTATTATTTATTTATTTTAGTTTTCATTTTTATTTTATTATTATTTTTATGTTTTATTGTCGAAGACGAAAGCTTCGGGGACGACGGAGCCAAGATTCAGATGAACGAGTTCACAAGCTCGATCGAGACTGAGCAAATTAACACAGCGCCACGCTGATTTTTAACACATTCGTCGCCACCAGGGGGGCCTAAGCAGATAGGACGAAATGTTAGAGTTTTTCCCCACCCCGATGCTTTGAGTGAGCACGAGCAGAGGAGTTGAAGGAGAAATCGCGCGGTCGAGAAGAAGTAGTCGGGAGTGTAGGTGTGAGGAGAAGCAAGGAGAAGAATGAGCATGTGTGTGCGAACTGGAGAGAACGACGCTGCTGCTTGTGGCTCTTCCCGCTCTTTCCTGCAAATACTGTGTTAGCTGGTAGGGATGGTGGCTGACTGACTTTCGCCGATCTGCCTTTTCCCACTTGGGTTTCGTCCCAGTTGGGTTTCATCCCAGACTGACTTTTTTCACGAGATGAAGTGATCACGTGACGCTCGAATTATCTCGAGCGTCGCGCGGTCGCCCGAGCTTCGTTTATGCCCGAATTTGGAATTTAAAAAAAAACACAAAATTTGTCATTTGAAAATTAAAAAAAAATTCGATGTAAACGGTGTCCGAACATTCCTAATACTCATAAAGATTGAGACAATTTTTTTATTATTTTTTCTTAATTTCAAAAACAATCTTGATGAGTGTTTAATGCCAAATGTTGAGAAAAATAGAGAATTTATTTTCTTTCATCGCAATAATCATCCGATGATGTTCAAAGAGCAGAAAAGGCGTTTTTTCAAGTGAAGCCTAAAATAAACAATTCGTGGTGGAGAAACGGATGGACGGATCATCTCGAAATTTGATAGGGTTATTGTGGATACATTAAGCTAAATGCCGACGCACAAACGTTTGTTCTAACCGCAAAATTTGCAAAGAACTGGTGAGATTTCTAAATAACCAGAAAAAGTGCTTTTTTGCAACTTTTTCAAGTGAACGCAAGGGGCGAAAAATTTTTTTTTTCCAAAAACAACAACTGAAACTCATACGCAATTCATTTGAGTTGTCAAAACTGCCGGTAGATTTGCTATGAGATTACCAGTTCATAAGATATCGATGATCAAATGAAAAGAAATGTTTTTTTATTCACCGGCCGATATCTCAGAGACAAATCGTTCTACAGAAAAAAAATAAAAATAAAATCGAAGGTTGAGAATCAGGCTTAATGACTGTGTTATTGGTGCCCTCAGAAAAATTTTTTTGAAGTCCGGGGACTACTTGGAGAAACGAAAATTTGAAAAAAAAAATTTCTTTGTGATATTTCTCTTGAGTGTGGCATGACCAATAACAAAAAAAAATCTTTCATCATACGGTTTTAAAACTAGAAATGTCAAGCTTCAAAATGCTTCTTCATTCTTCTCACACGACAATTTATCGCAAAAAAGCTACGCAAAAAAAAAACGTTAAAGATTGGAGCAGATTCTTGTTCCTTCAATTGTTTGGTTGAGTGTATTTGCATGAATTTACTTGAGAATTATAGCGGTCACGCTATGCAGAAAAATAAAATCGAGGTTGTCGTGCGGCACGTGCAAACTGATAACAGCACTGAAGCACGAGAAAACAATAAAAAATAAGCGAACGATTTGCCGTAAAATTCTTCTGCGCAGCCAATTTTAGCACGATCGGTATTAATCCTGATAAGGTGGTTGGCTCCTACAACAGAGAGACGCAACGGTAAAAAAATCTTAAGAAATATCCAACCACAAACAAACTCTTCATCTCGTAATTGAGAGTTTTCGGGGGCAAACGTCTTATTTCGGCGCAAATCTTTTTTTAGGATTAACGTTGGGAAATACTCGAATCGCTAATTAGAGGAAGCTTTTGAAGGCAATCTTGATCGATGCAGCCCTTTCCGGACACAACGGATATTGGTGAAGCATGTATTGGTAAAAGAACATAGGCAGCGTTCGGATTAGATGAAACGAGCTTGTAGAGAATCGAAAGGCTGGGGTTATTTCGATTTCAATGAATTTACTTGAGAATTATAGCGGTCACATTACGCAGAAAAATAAAATCGAGGTTGTCGTGCGGCACGTGCAAGTTGATAGCAGCACTGAAGCACAAGAAAACAATAAAAAATAAGCGAACGATTTGCCGTGAAATTAGTCTGCGCAGCCAATTTTAGCACGATCGGTATTAATCCTGATAAGGTGGTTGGCTCCTACAACAGAGAGACGCAACGGTAAAAAATCTTAAGAAATATCCAACCACGAACAAACTCTTTATCTCGTAATTTAGAGTTTTCGGGGGCAAATGTCTTATTTTGGCGCAAATCTTTTTTTAGGATTTACGTTGGGAAATACTCGAATCGCTAATTGGAGGAAGCTTTTGACGGCAATTTTGATCGATGCAGCCCTTTCCGGACACAACGGATATTGGCGAAGCATGTATTACTAAAAGAACATAGGCAGCGTTCGGATTAGATGAAACGAGCTTGTAGAGAATCGAAAGGCTGGGGTTATTTCGATTTCAATGAATTTACTTGAGAATTATAGCGGTCACATTATGCAGAGGAATAAAATCGAGGTTGTCGTGCGGCACGTGCAAGTTCATAGCAGCACTGAAGCACGAGAAAACAATAAAAAATAAGCGAACGATTTGCCGTAAAATTCTTCTGCGCAGCCAATTTTAGCATGATCGGTATTAATCCTGATAAGGTGGTTGGCTCCTACAACAGAGAGACGCAACGGTAAAAAAATCTTAAGAAATATCCAACCACGAACAAACTCTTTATCTCGTAATTTAGAGTTTTCGGGGGCAAATGTCTTATTTTGGCGCAAATCTTTTTTTAGGATTTACGTTGGGAAATACTCGAATCGCTAATTGGAGGAAGCTTTTGACGGCAATCTTGATCGATGCAGCCCTTTCCGGACACAACGGATATTGGCGAAGCATGTATTACTAAAAGAACATAGCAGCGTTCGGATTAGATGAAACGAGCTTGTAGAGAATCGAAAGGCTGGGGTTATTTCGATTTCAATGAATTTACTTGAGAATTATAGCGGTCACATTACGCAGAAAAATAAAATCGAGGTTGTCGTGCGGCACGTGCAAGTTGATAGCAGCACTGAAGCACGAGAAAACAATAAAAAATAAGCGAACGATTTGCCGTAAAATTCTTCTGCGCAGCCAATTTTAGCACGATCGGTATTAATCCTGATAAGGTGGTTGGCTCCTACAACAGAGAGACGCAACGGTAAAAAATCTTAAGAAATATCCAACCACGAACAAACTCTTTATCTCGTAATTTAGAGTTTTCGGGGGCAAATGTCTTATTTTGGCGCAAATCTTTTTTTAGGATTTACGTTGGGAAATACTCGAATCGCTAATTGGAGGAAGCTTTTGACGGCAATTTTGATCGATGCAGCCCTTTCCGGACACAACGGATATTGGCGAAGCATGTATTACTAAAAGAACATAGGCAGCGTTCGGATTAGATGAAACGAGCTTGTAGAGAATCGAAAGGCTGGGGTTATTTCGATTTCAATGAATTTACTTGAGAATTATAGCGGTCACATTATGCAGAGGAATAAAATCGAGGTTGTCGTGCGGCACGTGCAAGTTCATAGCAGCACTGAAGCACGAGAAAACAATAAAAAATAAGCGAACGATTTGCCGTAAAATTCTTCTGCGCAGCCAATTTTAGCATGATCGGTATTAATCCTGATAAGGTGGTTGGCTCCTACAACAGAGAGACGCAACGGTAAAAAAATCTTAAGAAATATCCAACCACGAACAAACTCTTTATCTCGTAATTTAGAGTTTTCGGGGGCAAATGTCTTATTTTGGCGCAAATCTTTTTTTAGGATTTACGTTGGGAAATACTCGAATCGCTAATTGGAGGAAGCTTTTGACGGCAATCTTGATCGATGCAGCCCTTTCCGGACACAACGGATATTGGCGAAGCATGTATTACTAAAAGAACATAGCAGCGTTCGGATTAGATGAAACGAGCTTGTAGAGAATCGACAGGCTGGGGTTATTTCGATTTCAATGAATTTACTTGAGAATTATAGCGGTCACATTATGCAGAGGAATAAAATCGAGGTTGTCGTGCGGCACGTGCAAGTTCATAGCAGCACTGAAGCACGAGAAAACAATAAAAAATAAGCGAACGATTTGCCGTAAAATTCTTCTGCGCAGCCAATTTTAGCATGATCGGTATTAATTCTGATAAGGTGGTTGGCTCCTACAACAGAGAGACGCAACGGTAAAAAAATCTTAAGAAATATCCAACCACGAACAAACTCTTTATCTCGTAATTTAGAGTTTTCGGGGGCAAACGTCTTATTTCGGCGTAAATCTTTTTTTAGGATTAACGTTGGGAAATACTCGAATCGCTAATTAGAGGAAGCTTTTGAAGGCAATCTTGATCGATGCAGCCCTTTCCGGACACAACGGATATTGGCGAAGCATGTATTACTAAAAGAACATAGGCAGCGTTCGGATTAGATGAAACGAGCTTGTAGAGAATCGAAAGGCTGGAGTTTTAACTACACTCAACCAAAGAATTGAAGGAACAAGAAATCGTTCCAATTTTTAACGTTTTTTTTGCGTGGCTGTAACTTTGTGAAAAATTGTCGTATTTAGATGAATGAAAAAGAATTTTGAAGCTTGACGATTTTAGTTCCAAAACCGTATGATAAAACATTTTTTTGGCCATTGGTCATGCCACACTCAAGAGAAACGTCACAAAGAAATTTTTTTTTTAAATTTTCGTTTCTCCAAGTAGTCCCCGGACTTTAAAAAAATTTGTCTGAGGGCACCAATAACACAGTCATTAAGCCTGATTCTCAACCTTCGATTTTATTTTTTTTTTTTCTGTAGAACGATTTGTCTCTGAGATATCGGCCGGGGAATAAAAAAACATTTTTTTTCATTTGATCATCGATATCTTATGAACCGGTAATCTCATAGCAAATCTACCGGCAGTTTTGACAACTCAAATGAATTGCGTATGAGCTTCAGTTGTTGTTTTTGGAAAAAAAAAAATTTCACCCCTTGCGTTCACTTGAAAAAGTTGCAAAAAAAGCTTTTTCTGGTTATTTAGAAATCTCACTAGTTCTTTGCAAATATTGCGGTTAGAACAAACGTTTGTGCGTCGGCATTTAGCTTAATGTATCCACAATAACCCTATCAAATTTCAAGATGATCCGTCCATCCGTTTCTCCACCACAAATTGTTTATTTTAGGCTTCACTTGAAAAAACGCCTTTTCTGTTCTTTGAACATCATCGGATGATTATTGCGATGAAAGAAAATAAATTCTCTATTTTTCTCAACATTTGGCATTAAATACTCATCAAGATTGTTTTTGAAATTAAGAAAAAATAAAAAAAAATTGTCTCAATCTTTATGAGTATTAAGAATGTTCGGACACCGTTTACATCGAATCTTTTTAAAATTTTCAAACGACAAATTTTGTGTTTTTTTTTTAAATTTCAAATTCGGACATAAACGAAGCTCGGGCGACCGCGCGACGCTCGAGATAATTCGAGCGTCACGTGATCACTTCATCTCGTGAAAAAAGTCAGTCTGGGATGAAACCCAACTGGGACGAAACCCAAGTGGGAAAAGGCAGATCGGCAAAAGTCAGTTAGCCACCATCCCAGCTGGTACAGCGGGATCAATATGCGCAAAATCGATTTTTATGGTTCTAATTCGATTTTAACATATTTTATCGAGTCGAGATGAAAAATTAATATTTTTTTCGAATAGCCAAGACAATTTCACGGCCAAAACATCTTTTGTATGTATATTTTTCATGGTAATTACATAAAAATGAAAATACTCGAAAGAGAAGAAACGAAAAAAATCAAAAAACGCTTTTATTGGCAGCTGCTACAATAATAAAGAACAATAACTGAAATAATTGAGGATCTGTTTTTTAATATGTAATTTGAGCTCCGTAAATATTATAAGGTCGGGCTGAAGGACTCAGGTCAATGGCCGATCGCGTTCATCTTCCTGCACGATAGTATACTGATGCATGATACTTCGACCCTGATGAGGGTTGCAAAAAACACCACAAATTTTTTTTCGGCTGGTCACCCCAATAATCATTACATAAATATAACAACATAAACGCAACAAACATGAAATGCAATTATGCGGAAGAAGCAAAAAAGTTGTATTTGAAATCGAAATTGTAATACAAAATTCATTTATCACATTTACATTTTTATATTAAATTCGGATTTTTTTAATTTTCATTATTTTTACACTTAATTTCTCTTCTTTATTACATTTATTACAGGCGCGGGGAATTTTAAACTTCTGCCAAAAGTTTTTAAAAGTTCTACCAAAATTCTTTAAATTTTTTTCCGCGACTAATCTCGAGAAGTTTTACATTTGATTTCCTCTTTTGCGACTGAATTACCTCTTTCTTGTTTTTGTTTGATTTTAATTTCTTGTCTTTGCGTAAAGAGTTGGTGACGTTGATTTCTTTACACCACGAGTGAATAATTTTTGCGATGACAATATTCGTCAAAACGTTAACGAATCTTGTGTGATATTCGTCACATTCTTTTGGTGCCAAGCCAATCGTTTTCCCATTGATGTTCCTGCACAATAGTTCTTCTGTCGTGTGAGAATCTTCCGTATCAAATTTATTGGCGAAATGTTCGGGAGTCTTTGTGCAGGAACATCGATTATAAAACGATTGGCTTGGCACCAAAGGAATGTGACGAATATCACACGAGATTCATTAACGTTTTGTCGAATATTGACATCGCCAAAATTATTCACTCGTGACGTATAGAAATAAACGTCACCAACTCGTTACGCAAAGACGAGAAATTAGAATCGAATAAAAACAAGAAAGAGGTAATTCAGTCGCAAAAGAGGAAATCAACCTATGGAACTTCTCGAGACTAGTCGCGGAAAAAAATTTAAAGGAATTTCAGTCTTTTCCCAGAAGTTTGAAATTCCCCGCGCCTGTAAAAATGTAATAAATAAGAAAAATTAAGTGTAAAAATAATGAAAATAAAAAAAAATCCGAATGTAATATAAAAATGTAAATGTAATGAATGAATTTTGTATTACAATTTCGATTTCAAATATAACTTTTTTGCTTCTGCCGCATAATTGCATTGCATGTTTATGTTGTTATTTTTATGTAATGATTATTGGGGTGACCAGCCGAAAAAAAATTTGAGGTGTTTTTCGCAACCCTCATCAGGGTCAAAGTATCATGCATCGGTAGTATCGTGCAGAAAGATGAACTCGATCGGCCATCGACCTGAGTCCGTCAGCCCGACTCTATAATATTTACGGAGCCCAAATTGCATATTTAAAAACAAATCCTTCGTTATTCCAGTTATTGTTCTTTATTATTGTAGCAGCTGCCAATTAAGGCGTTTTTTGATTTTTTTCGTTTCTTCTCTTTCAAGTATTTTTATTTTTATGTAAATACCATGAAACATATATATGAAGAGTTCCATAAACGATAGGCATCGGTACGGGCCAAACCCCTCGGATTCTTTTGAAATTTTGTTGGGATGTAGTCCTTGATGACAGATATGTGCCTGGATTTTTTCAGATTTTTTCCTCCATTATTTCGGCTGTAGTAATTAAGGGCATTTCGTGACATCTCCGTTTTTTTTTCAATTCAATTTTATAGTATTTTATCGCAAAATTAAAATGACATTTAGAATGCATTTCTATGTGAAATATTCTCAATTTTCTGAAGAAAATATTGATTCTCAGTTTGGACTAACACAAAGCTATCAAAATCGCGCTTTAATGATAAAAAGCTATTTTTCGGCCATTGCGCGTGTCTGAATTTTTTTTCAATATTTTTTTCAGAAAGCTGAAGAAATTTCCCGTACAATACGTCAAATTCACGTTGGGATCTCTGTAAAAACTGCTAGAATCGATGAAAGTTCAAAAATTCAATGATAAACGAAATTTTATTTTCTCCATTCAATATGTATAAATTCTTCTTCAATCCTCATGAGCAATCGATCATTTCAGATTTTTGTCTTTTACATAGAAATTCAATGTCTTGACTACTTCCAATATCCTGCAGAGGAAGAAAGTTATACGATTATTTATACAATGAAATTGAAAATAGACCTTAACATTTCTTGGGAATATTCCTTTCATTGCCAAATAATTTTTATTCTTCTTAAAAACTTGAACAATAAAAAAATTCGAAGAATTCGACACAGGCCTTACAATAGCGGAACTTCGATTTGTTTGAGAGGACAAATCAAAGTCTGCCAAATATCGACGTTGTGTTCGTTGAGAGGACGAAATATTTTGAATTAAAGCCAACGTTAGACGAACGAGCATCTCACTCGAAATCGATCAAGGCGATCAATTAACAACATTGCGCCAATTACGAATAACTTAGGTTCCGCTATTGTAAGGCCTGTGTCGAATTCTTCGAATTTTTCTATTACCTTTTTCCGGAGAGCTGAGACAATTTCACGTCGAAAATAGATTTTGGATATTATTTTATCACCGCAAGTACGTTAAAAAAATATTTGAACAAAATAAAAAATACCTTAAGGCTTTCTAGACGCGATTGCGCGGATTTTCGAAGGTACTTTTCTAGACGCGGTTAAAAAAAATGACTCATACATTGACAACATTTTTTTACAGATCATTTATGCACATGATAAAGTATATGGGGTATTCCTGGGAATTTCGGCAACTTCGGACAGTTGGGTCGAAATTTTTGCCCCCCAATTTTTTTCATTAATATGTGTTCAAAATAAAGAGACACCTATTTCGGCGTTTTTTATTTTGATCCCCCACTTTTAAAATACAGTCAAATGAAGTTTTTGAAGTATTGACCACATTCGGTCATTCAAATCGATATATCTCAGCAACGGTTAGTGATAACTCAAAAAACCATCGGTGTTTTTTTTTCGTTTTTGAACGCTTTATACATTGAAAACATTGACGATTATGTTGCACAAATTCAACAATTATTTATAAACAATTCAAAATTAAAAATGAAATATAACAAAAAATGTACCCTTAATTTTTAAAATGTATTTTTTTTTAAATTCCTTGAACAAAAACGAAAATTTAGCCACCTTGAACTTTTTGGGCCGACGCTTCGTTCGGGAGTTATAGATTTTTTTGTCACAAAAAACCCGTAAATGTTTACCCGGTTGTTAAGAATAAAAGCTATAACTTTCGAACGAAACGTCGGCCCAAGTCCGGCCGGGTCTCAACATTTTTCTTTTCGTCCAAGGAATTTGAAAAAAAATCAATTTCAATAATTATGGGTACTTTTTTCTTCATGCAATTTTTTACTAATAAAATACGTATATTTACCGGTTTTTTATGACAAAAAAAGCTATAACTTTCGAACGAAACGTCGGCCCAAGTCCGGCCGGGTCTCAAAATTTTTCTTTTCGTCCAAGGAATTAAAAAAAAAATCAATTTCAATAATTAAGGGTACTTTTTTTTCATGCAAATTTTTACTCATAAAATACGTAAATTTACGGGTTTTTTGTGACAAAAAAATCTATAACTTCCGAACGAAGCGTCGGCCCAAAAAGTTCAAGGTGGCTAAATTTTTGTTTTTGTTTAAGGAATTTAAAAAAAAATACATTTCAAAAATTAAGGGTACATTTTTTGTTGTATTTCATTTTTAATTTTGAATTGTTTATAAATAATTGTTGAATTTGTGCAACATAATCGTTAATGTTTTCAATGTATAAAGCGTTCAAAAACGAAAAAAAAAACACCGATGGTTTTTTGAGTTATCACTAACCGTTGCTGAGATATATCGATTTGAATGACCGAATGTGGTCAATACTTCAAAAACTTCATTTGACTGTATTTCAAAAGTGGGGACTCAAAATAAAAAACGCCGAAATAGGTGTCTCTTTATTTTGAACACATATTAATGAAAAAAATTGGGGGGCAAAAATTTCGACCCAACTGTCCGAAGTTGCCAAAATTCCCAGGAATACCCCATATGTAAAAAAAATCAAAAATTTAACATCTCCCATCATTTTTTAAACATATTTCTAGTCCCATCACCTATCGTGTGCACCACAGAAACAAAAACTTGAATGACACAAAAGTGATATAAAAAATCAAATACCGGCGGAAAATTAAATTAAATAATGTTCTATCGGTATTTTATTTCTTATAGTTTTTTTTTTGTGTTATTGAAATTTTTGTTTCTGTGGTTCACACGATAGGTGATAATATTATGAATATGTTGTTAGAAATTCACAGTGATCTGTACGTTCGTTCAAAAGTTAGAGCTTTTACAAGGTTGAAAAAAAAATTGCTTCATTATGTAATATCTTCGCCATTTGTTAATATTTCCGATTTTTTTACATATACTTAATCATATGCATAAATGATCTGTAAAACAAGTAGAAACTTGCAAAGTGCTTCCTCCGTAATCCTCCGCACTTGAGCCAATGGACGAAGTCCTTTATGAGGATCATAAGTACCTTTTTTCTTTATTAATTCTGGCTTCCTCATAAAGGATTTCGTCCATTGGCTCAAGTGCGGAGGATTACGGAGGAAGCACTTTGCAAGTTTCTACTTGCAGCTAGTTTTAATTTGCAGGGGTTGGAACTTAGAAATTTCGAATTGCTCTAGATCTTGATCCGTTCGTCCGATCTCGGCCAAATTTGATATGTATTATAACACAATGACACCCTATACTTGCAGAGAATTATGGTTCGATTGGTTGAAGTTAACGACGAATAGAGCAAAAAAGAAGATTTTTTGAAAAATTCAAAAAGTCATAAAATCTTAAGCTATTGTTGGATTCGGCTCAAATGCAATACCAACCGTTCTTGTACTTAATTCTATTTGTAAAAAACTATTTAGCCGAAAATGTCAAAAATTGCGGACGCTAGCGTGGCTACAGACATTTTTTGAAAAATTCAAAACGCTGTCGAAGCCGAACAAGTGCGTCGATAATTGCGAAATTTACAGATTACATAGATATTAGGAGGCATCACATGTGTGCAAAATTTGAGTACGGTAGCTTGAACCGTTCTCGAGTTATGAACGTTTGAATTTTAGAGGGTGGTTACACACACACACACACACACACACACACACACACACACACACACACACACGCACGCACGCACGCACGCACGCACGCACGCACGCACGCACGCACGCACGCACGCACGCACGCACGCACGCACGCACGCACGCACGCACGCACGCACGCACGCACGCACGCACGCACGCACGCACGCACGCACGCACGCACGCACGCACGCACGCACGCACGCACGCACGCACGCACGCACACACACACACACACACACACACACACACACACACACACATACACACATACATCCGGACATTTTTTCCGAATGTGTTTTCTGGATGTTTTAGGACAATCTGAACCTATTGACATCAAAATCTCGAAAAAAAAAAATTTCGGACCGTCACAAAGCTTCCTTTATGAGGAAGCAAAAATGTTGTCAATATCTAGGTATTGTTTTTTAACCGCGTCTAGAAAATCTCTCATGGACAATTTCAAACGAACATAATCATCAACTGTTTGCTTTGGCTGCCTCTGGTTTTGCCATCGATATATAGATATGGATCGATTATACTGCGAGAAAAAGTGAAATCGTAATAAAAAGAGAGAAGACAGGGTGGGTGTATCCCTCTCTCTCTCTCTTTTCAGTGAGAGAGAGAGTGAGAGAGGAATAAACTCACCTAGTCTCCTCTCTTTCTATTACGATTTCACTTTTTCTCGCAGTATTATAAGTCCATATCTATATGTCGATGGGTTTTGCCCACCATGGCCCGGCATTGCCCGCTTCGCTCATTGTCAGCCAGATGCTTTCGCCTTGTGCCCCACTACCTATGTCGTACCCCCATTTCTGCCCCTACTCATCCCTACCTAACTCGTACAGTCTCGTGCAATTTTTAGTTCGCCGCCAGAGGTGCTACTGCGCTTCTCTAACCGAATTTTAACCCGTACTTAGGCCCCCCTGGCGCTCAACGTGTTAAACTTCGGTCGTTAAACACGTCGATGAGAACTTGTGTGCGCGACGTTGTATAGATATGTGAGTTACGCATGACGGTTAAACACCTATCGAATATTATGTCAGGTGAAGATATAAATCTATATAAATTATGTCAGGTGAAGCGTTGATGATTTTTAGGCGTCGTATTGGTGAAAGTCACTCGATAATTACGTACAAAAGCATCCCACTGCTGATTCCAGATGGGCATTGCTCGTGACTGTTCGACCGGACTCAAACTGCTGTACTTGATTGAATTAACCCTCAGATACCACAGAGGTGCGTTTTCTGGCAGCGAAAAACTACATGTTCCCTGTATTCTTAGGACCCGCGCTTTTCGGCCCCCTTTCCTGTACGGAATTAAAGCCTCCCCCCATAGGTATCCAACGCCCAGTAAGTCAACGCCAGTCACCCTTTTGCCTTCGAACAGGAAGGACACCAAAGTGCGTTGCGTGCCGAATACGCACCCGTAGGGTATAGGACGTCGAAAATTCAAAAAAAAATTCTTTAAAATCGAGTTTGTGGTGGCACTATAGTGTTCTACAGTGTATAAAACGTAAGTACAATAAATATTTATTGAAAATTAATAACCAGTACAATAATTTTTGCGTAAAAGGTGTATTTTTGACATAATCCTAGAGCATTCGATAGTTTTCTCAGAATTTTTTTTTGTTCCGTGTAGTGTCTACGCTTCATCATGGCCACAAAATCAGCTCCTGGAAGGTCAACGAAGCCTTGAATCGTCGTGATTTTCTGAAATCGCTCGCTGCTTCCGTCGTTGAACGGCAATTACACCGTCGCTTGTGTTACGTCCTGGGTCTGTGCGATGCGCGGGAGTGACGGCACGACGCAACATATTAAACGTTGTTGTTTGCTTCCTCTTAAGCGGGAATGTGCCCACTAGGGATAGGAGCGAATGTCGGGTGATCGGGATTTATTTGTTATGTTAGTTGGGAAAAACATGTGTTTTTGTGTTGAAATTAATGAATGATTCGTGGATGGCGAATTATGTAACATTAACAACTTTATTTATTTAACACTTGGAAAATATTGTCGCGGTCGACCAACATGGTCGAGTCGCGGAATTGAATTTCACTTGAATTTTATATTAAACTTTTATTTTGATGCGGGCACGACCGACATGGTCGCGCCGCTGAATTCGAACTTTTATTTACGCGTGTACAACGGACATGGTCAAACCGCGGCGTCCAACTGAATTGAGATTTTGCATTAAAGTAGTGCCCTGCACATATTATGAATCAAAGCGCGAACGAGATAACAATCCGCGTGGGCACGGCACCTCACCGAGATGTGCACCGTCTCCTCCGGCTACCGTGAGATCCCATACGTCAGCGAAATTCGTAGACGTCCTACCGTGAGATCTCCGACGGTTGCCCGCTCGCACGTTGATTCGGAAAAATATAGAAAATATTATATTTCTGTAATTGAACATGTTTTAATAGTCGGTGCAATACTCCGGACGTAACACTTGACAGCGCGTGGTATTCATGCCGATTTGAGCACGGCAATACAAAAAATACGCGGGATCGAAGGAATACCTTTTCTCACGCAATTTCAATTGATTAAAGGGGGGGCCCGAGTTCGATGTGCATTTTGTATTGATCGGGATGCGGCAAAGACAGGAATGAAATGCGCTCAATGCCGTCGCCGCATTTGCGAAATACACAGAGCTGGATTGTGTCCAGATTGTGTATCGAATGAGTGAGGATGCAAATCACGATTACAGTTTAAGATTTTGTTCACTTTTTATTCGAAAAATTGCGTGAATAAACAAGTGTTTGATGTATAGAGTAGACTTTGTCATTTTTTGCCTTAAAAAAAATACCCTATTTTTGGCCACCCTTAAAAAATACTTAAATGTATTTCCACTCTTTGGGCCCAGGATTTTCTTGAAGAACAACTATTTAGCTTCAAAACGCAAAAAAAATGATTGCTGTATCTTCAATACAAAAAAAAATGACGAATAAAAACGTAAAACAAAATTTTTTTTAAATTTTTGTTTGAAAAAGTTAATTTTTTACTGACGTAACGAAATTTTCGCGTTACGCTAATGGCATATTTAGATTTCCAGGTAAATTTTCCATAAAAATTGGGTGCTGAAGTCTTATATCCGTTAAGAAACCACAGAGTTATAAGCTTTTGAAAACGGGAAAACCAGAAACGCACCCGTGTGGTATTGGTGTCCCATGAAGCGAGTGTGGTTTCGAAGGGTTAATCGCCAATTGTTTGATGGCACGAATATCAGAATGAGCGGACATGATTCCCATGGAAGCCTCGTAGAAGTCGTAGCTGAGAGCTTTCGCCCCCGATAGACCAGGATCGTCGTTCGAAATGACGATTGCAAAGTCGTCGGCAAATAAACTGCTGGCCGGATAATTTCTCAAATCTTTAACGCGATTCAGAACTCGATTCGATATCGGACAAATTTCGATGGCTATTTTTCGCTCCTTTATTTTTTCCATTACTTTCGGATGCTTCGTCATTGCATGCCTGAAAAAGGAAAAAAATAAATTGAAAAAACGATGAATAATTGATTAAAGAAATACTGAGACTAATGAAATAATTAACTAATCAATTGATTCGTCTTATTTTATAATGAAAGTACAAGTAAAGTAGTTTTATAGTGAAAGTACGAGTAATAATAAATTAATTCAGGTTAGGTACCCATGACCGATTCTCTTGGCATTGAGTAACACAGCATCGAGCAAATTTTCATCAACCCCGAAACCGTTCCAATTTGTTTCACCCGCGTGAAGGAAGAAAGAAACGTCCCTCGCGACGCTGTTGAATTTTTCGATCCAATTACAAAGCGTGGATGACGTATCTTCCTGTCCGACAACATCGAAACCCCCAAAAAAACCTGGCAGCGGTTTTTTCAAATTTTCAATTATTTTCAGATATTCGTCGAATTTTTTCGGATCGTTCGTTTTCGCGGGTGCGTAAATGAGCTTGACACCGACAAATTTCAGATAATCACGAACAAATTTGTCGGTAACGTCGTGAAAGATACGAGAAACTTCTATGGGAGAATATTTGGTTCCTTCGAGATCGTAGATCGGTCCGAGACCAGCAAAAATGATTCTCCTGTACCGGTTGATATTTCAACAACAGCGACGTGAATTTGAAAAAATGGTTGAATTTGTTCCAACCATCGTTATTGTCGCCGTATTTATCATTTCTCGATCCCGCAGGTTAAATCATCGACAATTTTTACGAATTTTTTTGTCGATTATTCTTTGTTCTTTCGTATCGTTTCTGAGATTTCTCAACAGCTTCCAGTCGCAATCATCGCTCGGTTTGTTGAAAAAACGTAGAACGAATTTTTCTTTATCTTCGCAAACGGAAAGATTGTCACGATGGGTGATGTTGTTGAAGTTAAATTCGTCGGAAACTATCGCGGTCGAGTGAGCATGAAGCACACCGCCCTTTGGCATTTCACGAATAAAATCGAACACAGCAGAGCGTTTTATAAAATCCTGGGACTCCAAGAAACTTCGGGCTAGTCCGAATTCGGAGGGTTTTTGAAATCCTTGAATTTTCAACATTTCTTTATTGAAGAAAAATATATCTAAGTTAAGAATCTAACAGTTCGGTATCATTTTTATAATTGTGAAATCATATTGTTATCATTATTGTTATCATAATTAAAAATGTACGTGCTGCAATAGTATCTTAAGCAACGAGTGCGGAAAGCCCATCTGAGAGGTAAGTATGGGACAAGTTTCAAGTCGATGTAACTTCTGTTACGTCCCCGTATTCCTACGAGATATAATTATAATAAAAAGTCTGACGGATGGCGATTCAGAGTGCTCCGAAGACCTTCTCCGAACAGCCACCTGCTTGTTGAAAACGGTTCTCTCTCTCTGAATATATTTCCCTATCGCTCTGAGCCTAAGTTCTCGAATGTTCACCCTTTTTCCCCCGATACTAGACCCCTTTTTCCCATCTATTTTTAGGTTTTTACGACACCACGCCCCCAGAAAATGGTATATAAACCCACGGTTTTCACCATAAACAGTCTCAGTTTTTAAATGTAATACGTCCACGACAATCGTCTTCGCGACGTGAATAAGTACCGTTAGTCTGCCCGAACGGACTTAGAATTTGTGTGTCCACCAATTGTCATTTCGGTTTGGACTTCCTTAGCAGCTTGGGTGCCGTAGTAAATGCCAATTGATGCCCATTGAAATGCCTATCAGTGACTGGCTAAATGCCGTGGTTATTTGAGGCATTCACGGTCACTTTGGTAGGCGTTTTTGTTCAAATCGTGACGATAAGTGCCTAAAAGTGACCGACCCCGAATTTCTACCCAAAAGGCCGGCACTCAACGGCATTTTTTTAGGCATTGACCGAAAAAAGAATGCCGGTGAATGCGTAACAGAGCCGGGGAACGGTAAAAAAAATGCCGCTGAGTGTCTAAAAATGCCGCTGAGTGCCTAAAACTGCCGAAGAGCGCCTAAAAATGCCGGTGTGTGCCTGAAAATGCCGTCACATTTCGGCATTTCGGATGATAGTCATTCATGGGCATTCACGGGCACGTTTTGAACAAAAGTGCCTACCAAAATGCCTTAGGCATTTTTGTGGTGATTTGATAGGTACTCAATCTGCTAGGGTTGGAATCATTTTCGCGTTCGGTCGTAGATTCTTTTGAAACCGCCTGACTCCTAGTACGGCTACCCTAGTGTGCCAATGCCCCTTTTTCTACCGCGTAAATAATATTGAAATCCAAAGTTAACCGCTCGACTAAAAATACCTACGAATTAAATAAACTGAGAACCAACGAATAAATACGTCCGCGACCAAAAGTGCGCGAGTGACAACAATAAATAAATAATTAAAAGTCCGCGATTGATAAATATTAAATAAATAAAAAATATTCAAGTACCAAGTGTCCTCATAAATAAATAAATACATACGCTTAAAAGACCGTATAGTCCAGCGTAAAATCTAAATAATTAAAAGCTTAAAGAAGGGCAAGATTAAAAAAAACGAGATAATACGCCCACAATCTTGAATAAGATTTAACCCGCGCGACAATAGACATTAAAACGATAATTATAAGAAGCCCTTGAACCTGACATTCTGTGTGCCTACGAACATCGTGAAACCGTGAACTGTGTAACAATTACTGTTAACTAACAAGGGGAGGATACGATGCATGGGTTACCGATTCCATCCATCTTTAGTACACCTGTAGGGCATAACCAGGAGTACAACAGGTGCAAGTAGTAAGACGCACTTCTCAGCCGTTGCCGAGAAATTAATTCATCAAAATTGCAGTGTGTGGTCATATATCATTTTGCGTCAGCTGAATTTCAACGGCAGCGTGGCGCTGCGCTAGGGGCCCAGACTTGTAAGCGCGGGGCCGCTGGATCGAATCCCGCTGGTAATTTTTTTTTTTTCCTAACATTTCACATTTTTTACAAATTTAGTTGTCTTGAATAATATTTATTTCGGAATCAATTGTAATAACTTCTTTTTTTTACGGGAAGAGGGATTTAACGGGGGGGGGGGGGGGGAGGCGTCGCCCTGCGCGACCAACGAACGAGAAGCAGCCGGGAATCGACGATATACGGCTCTGTACCAATTTCCCTACTCATCTCTGCTGTGTGCATCTGCACATACACTCGACTCTCCCTATAACGAAGTTCTCTATAGCGAATGTTCTCCGCAACGAACAGAATGCCTTCCCCGTTACCCCCACTATTTTCTCGACAGAGCGCGCGTAAATTTAAATCAGTAATCCACATCTGCCGATTTGAATGATAAAATTCGTTTAAAATTTTGATGCCAGCATGGAAAATAAATGTAAATGGTTGTTCTCAAGTCGTGATGAAATTTTAAACATCATGGAATGTAGAAATCGGAAAGATAATTGAGAATTGCTTATCAAATCATGAAAATTGAACTAGGAAGATCAGTAATATTGCACGTTTTGAAGATTGAATGAAACTCTCACAGTCCAAAAGAGCATAACAAAGTGTTATTCAACATTTTCAATTTTCTTTATTACGTCTATTGAATATTTTTAAATGTTTGTGATCGACTATATGAATTGAAAACTGAGTCAGAAGGTTAAATAAAAAACAGGTTATACTGCGCAAAGTATATTCCCAGATGATGATCGAATCCATACTTGGGTTCACCGTTAGCGGTTAAGCCCAGTAAAAAGCCGGTTGGGATCGGCTGTAGGTTGCTGCCAGGAAGACTAGAGGACAGGAGACCGAACTCCGGTAACAGAATCTGGGCCGAAAATCCGGGAAATAGCAAGGTTCCGAGAGTGGCCGCTACGAGTGCTCGCATCCGAGAGGGTAGATCGCAGATATATGTCATATGTATGGTTCGGTATATCCAGGAAGGAAGAGGGAAGGAGACCGATCGCCATGCTACCAAACTTGCGATGAAATTTGCGGCTCTTTAGAAGTACCGTATTCTGCCACTCGCAGTGCAAGTGTTCCACGCCGGGTCATTTAGTGGCATGGTGGGGATACGACGACTGGGGCAGCCATCACAGTTATATTGTTATATTTGCTCCAAAAAGTATCACACTTTTGATTTGCTCGAAAGATTTTCAACGTGATTAATCTTTCCTGAACGTTCATAATACTCAGTGTGCGAAGTTCAGTCGAGAAGAAATACGTGCATTTGCATATCCTCTCGGATACTACAATTAAAAGTATTACTAAAGTTAGTAAGAATCGGTCATAACAAGTAATTTACCCAACGTTCTTCTGTAACACTGATATTTTTGAGGTTATAACGAATTTTGTATACGAATAATTGTTCGAATTTCAGATTATCAACGAAAAAGCGTCATGTCAATTGCCACTAAGGATAAAAGCCACCAAGATTCCTTCAAATATTTACAGAAATGTTTGGACTCCATTCGTCTGCATCTGAACAATGGTCGTTTTTAAAAGGAAACGAATCATTCTTTGGTTTTCAAAAAGTTGAACTAGATTACAGAGTGAGGAAAAGAGTTGCTGTACTCTCCGACGAACGGGTGGTCGTTTATTTGGATGATAATAAAATGCCTTTCTCCAAATTTATTCACATACATAGTACCGATGAATGTAGTGAACTATTGAAAACCGTTGATATGCTTGAATTGTAATATGTATTTCGCTACATCTTTACGAACTACTTTCGTATTTGTATATTAATCATTTATCCTATTTTTTGGATTTCATTTACACAAAAAAAAAGTAATGAAATTGGTGAGTCATAACGTCAGACTCCATAATGAAAATAATTTGTAAATATATAAAACAAATTTTTATATAATAATAATCATAAGGCACCAAATAATGTGTATACGTATCTCTATATTTGACAAACATTTTACATAATAAAATCATAAACAATCATAAGATGTTATGTATTCGTTCCATTTAGCATTCCAATTACACGAATTGTAAGAAAAAATGTGTGCGTTGAGTTCAATGTAATATGATATAAAATATCTAAAACATTACAGAATCCATTGACGGTATGAATTAAGTATGAGAATAGGCTGGATTATTCATCCATAAATTAAATCTAAAATTTTCACTTTCCTACCAAAAATTGTCGCTATATTTTTTATATAGTCGGATCCACCAAGGGTTACTTAAAAGATTAGGGGGGTAGTAGAAGCATAAGAAAATAAGAATTGACAAAAAAAATTCCAACTGTTGTAGGTATAATGTTTTATATTTAAGATGTAATACCACAGGATAACTTGTTGAATATATTTATTTTATATGTAATATGTAAAACATGAAAAAATAGTATTTAAAATGTCTATTTTCTCACGCCTTTGACTACCCCTAACTTCGTAAATTAGTTTATGTTTATGGAAGATTTTTTCTAATAAGTTTCGTAGCTCTACATTGTAAAATAGAAACTTACCGTATATGGTTTGAACAAACTTGGATTTTTAACTCCCAAGTCTTTATTTTTTCGTTTTTCCGATTTGTAACCGGTTTTGCACCCAGATATAAAACACGACATTTTTTCAAATAGACGCCTTCGCAAAATGAGGGGCATCAGGGGTAAACGAACCCCCACCATGCCGCCAAATGACCCGGCGTGGAACACTTGCACTGCAAGTGGCAGAATGTGGTACTCGTAAAGAGCCGCAAATTTCCACGCAGGTTTTGGCAAGAAGCTGGAATGCTGATCGGTCTCCTTCCCTCTTCCTTCCTGGGTATATCTAAACATATCGTTTTTAACCCTGTTCGCACAGCTGATGTTTCTGCCAGCTTCTGCTACACGGCCCTGCGGTAGGACTCCTGCAAGATGTAAAATAAGTGTGGTTATATGAATAACTAGCTTTTACTCGTGACTTCGTCCGCTTAAATTTGGGTTTTAAACCGAAGACTAACGCGTCTACACCCCTCCTCCCGTTGCCCCCCCCCCCCCCCCCCCCGAACTGCCCTTCGCCCACACTTCCCGTCGACTCCCGTCGAACCACAAAAAGAAAACAATAAGAAAGACACAATACACGAAAATCCGCACAAACGCTTACACCCCATTTTACTCCGTCAGGTTTTTATTTTCAAAAAATACTTTCTTAGTGAGCACCTACTATGTAACCCGAACATCCATGCAAGGTTTAAACTATCTATCTCTTGCCGTTTCAGAGATACAATAACAACGGTTATGAACGCCCACACCCTATTCCACCCCCTTAGGGGTTGAGTTTCGAAAATCCTTTCTAAATGAGTACCTGTTTCGTGACCCGAACCACCATGCAAAATTTCAAACCTCTATCTATCGCCATTCCAGAGATACAGTAACAACGGTTGCGAACACCCACAACCCATTACGACCTCTTAGGGGTTGATTTCGGAAAAATCCTTTTTCGTTGAGCACCTACTGTGTTACCCGAACCACCATGCAAAATTTTATCTCTCTATCTATCGCCATTCCAGAGATACAGTCACAATGGTTACAAACGCCCACACCTCATTTCACCCCCTTAGGGGTTGATTTTCGAAAAATCCTTTCTTAGTGGACCTCTACATCCTCTAAGGAACATATATTCCAAATTTCATGTTTTTCTCTTCAGCGGTTTAGGCTGTGCGTTGTCCGTCAGTCAGTCAGTCAGTCAGTCAGTCAGTCAGTCAGTCAGTCACGGAACAGTTTTATATATATGGGGGTTTTATTCATGGGAATTACGGCGACTTCGAACAGTTGGGGCAAAATGGAAACAGTTGGGCCAATTTTTTACATTAATATGTGGCGAAAATGAAAAGACGGGTATTTCAGCGTTTCTCATTTTGAGCCCCCGCTTTTGAGATGCAGTCAAATGAAGTTCTTGAAGTATTGACCACATTCGGTCATTTAAATCGATATATCTCAGCAGCGGTTAGTTATTACTCGAAAAACCACGGGATTTTTTTTTCGTTTTTGAACGCTCTATACAATGAAAACATTTACGATTATGTTGCACAAATTCAACAATTCATTATAAACAATTCAAAATTAAAAATGAAATAAAACAAAAAATATACCCTTAATTTTCGAAATGTATTTTTTTTTAATTCCTTGAACAAAAACGAAAATGTAGCCACCTTGAACTTTTTGGGCCGCCACTTCGTTCGGAAGTTATAGCTTTTTTTATCATAAAAAGCCCGTAAATGTTTTTCCGGTTATTAAGAAAAAAAGCTATAACTTTCGAACGAAGCGTCGGCCCAAGTCCGGCAGAGTCTCGAAATTTTTGTTTTTGTCCCAGGAATTTGAAAAAAAATGAATTTCAATAATCAAGGGTCCTTTTTTCATGCAGATTTTTACTAATAAAATACGTAAATTTACGGGTTTTTTGAGACAAAAAAAACAATAACTCCCGAACGAAGCGTCGGCCTAAAATGTTCAAGGTGGCTAAATTTTCGTTTTTGTTCAAGGAATTTAAAAAAAATACATTTCGAAAATTAAGGGTATATTTTTTGTTTTATTTCATTTTTAATTTTCAATTGGTCATAACTAATTGTTGAATTTGTGCAACATAATCGTAAATGTTTTCGTTGTATAGAGCGTTCAAAAACGAAAAAAAAAAATCCCGTGGTTTTTCGAGTTATCACTAACCGTTGCTGAGATATATCGATTTGAATGATCGAATGTGGTCAATACTTCAAAAACTTCATTTGATTGTATTTCAAAAGTGGGGGCTCAAAATAAAAAACGCCGAAATACGTGTCTCTATATTTTCAACACATATTAATGAAAGAAATTGGGGGGCAAAAATGTTGACCCAACTGTCCGAAGTTGCCGAAATTCCCAGGAATACCCCATATAAATATGGAATGGTGTGAGTGATGTACGTTTATGGATATTGAGAATATGTATAGTTTAAAGTTTATACTATTCTTAACGTACATTTACGAAATGTCCGTCTAATGGTCATATGAAAAGAGACAAAAATTTGTCATACTATTCGAGACCCCAGGCAACGCACATTTCTGCTTGGAGTCCAGTACCGACACGCACTTTCAAATTTTTCACTGAGTTGAGCTGAGCCATAATTTTGGCGAATGATGTTATTGTGCCACCGTTTATCCTAGCGGATTTGTCACCAACGAATATCTGTATAACACAAAATTATTGTATTGTCCACATTGTTATAAAGTGACCAAAATATAATACAGGACAGATAATGGTGAATTATTTACACCGTAATTCCCATATTAGCCCTAATGATGCAATCAATCGGCGGTAGCAGCGTTGTTGTATCGTACTGCACGAGTTCTATTGCGACAGGAATGAATCTGCGGAACCAGGCACAGTCTTCCTTCCAATTTCCACAGGTCCTGGGGAGTTCAGGCTAAGGTCCTGAACGAGATTTTCAATGGGGTATCGCTCATTGATATTGTAGTTTTGCACTTCACCGGCCTCAGTGGCAAACAATTTATCTGCATGAGGCGCTTTATTTTCCTCGTCAGCCGGTATTATTCCATCGGTGTACTGTTGTATTGCGTTATTTCCTTCGTCGGGCACTTTCAATTTCTCCTGAAAAGGACTGGAGGAAAGAATTATTCCATTGACTTATACTTACCAGGTTTGTCGATGACCCAGCATCCTTCGTAGCGGTATTAAATTCTTCTAGGACCTCATCGCTTTTCACCATACACTGAAATATTTGAAAATTTTACCATAAGCATTGAACATTCAATGTTTCTCACAATACAAATTATTGCACATTAAACCGTCATGACTACACAAATTGTTAGCTTGCAGAGAAAGCAAACGTTTTGAAACACAATTAACCTTTGGGATGTACGACGAGTTGAATGGGAAAGCATCACGCTTCAAACGATAGTTCGCTCGAGAATATGCATTATCCTATCGGCCGTAGTATTCACGAAGTGGAATTCGACATCGTCATGATAAAAATGCAGCTGGTAAACGAAGTCACCGGAAGAGAATTTCTCACGATTCCCAATAAAAGCCTGGTTCTAGCTGACTCGGACTCTGTGTAATATTCAATATTCATGTTCAATCAACAAATTGAAGTGAATATATATCAAAGAACCAAAAAGATAAATTGACAGGGATTATAATATTTAAAAAATGGTATTGTATTCTTGAAAAAAGAAAAAATATGACTCACTTTTGGTATCGAAAACAGAGCAACTCGCTTCTTGCGAGGCACTCCCTTTCTATTTCAGTCACCAGGTCGCCCAGTTCCACAGCCATCAACGGCGCACCACTTTGGCATGTTAATGCCCAATATCTAGATTCTACAAAATGGAATAAAACAAGATAAGCGACATGAAAAAGATGTAATACAAGTCAGTTTTGAAACTTATTTTTCTACTGTATTGCATAGAATTACTGGGTATCACTAATAAAGATCTACGGGAATATAATGTAGCGCACGTTTAAATTTAAGATTAATATAACGGAATTATAATAACAGAGTTTACGAGGCTGGAAATATTTATTTATTTTTTCATACGGTACTCACCGATTTTTACAACCATTTGTGGCGGGAAAGACGTGGTCTGGATTTTATTTTATATCGAATTTAAAAAGCGAGCTGCATAGATATACTTAACCATGCATATGATATATATCTGCTCTACCCTCTCGGATGCGAGCGCTCGTTGCGGCCACTCTCAGAACCTTGCTATTTCCCGGATTTTTGTCCCAGATTTCAGATGCCAAATCCAGGCAAGTTCGGTCTCCTGTCCTCTAGTCTCGCTGGTAGCTGCACAGGGCTGCGTTCTGAAACCCAACTCGAGTCAACTATAGTATAACTATAGTAATAGAATTATAACGACGCGAGTTAACTATAGTCGACTCGAGTAGGGATTCAGAACGCAGCCCTGACCATCTGTCAACGGAGTGACGTCATTGGCTGTAGATTTCCGCAGGATGGGGACCCCTCTCGCCTTCGTTATAGGGAAACATTTTTGGTTCCCGAGCCCTTCGTTATACGGAGAGTCGAGTGTACCCCTTACGTTGATCCTCCATGGATCCGACGGTTGGGGCTGGTGCTGGTCGGCGATTTTCGCGACCTCTAGCGACGGATTGACGTGTCAGTTACTGGCAAATAGTGGCTAGTGGCAGCCGTGTATGGCGTAGTATGTCAGTGTGTGTCAGTGTATGGGTGTCTCCAGGTGTCTCCCACTGTCTCACTCTCATCGGAAAGATGTCATAGCGATAACCTTATCAACGTTCGACTGATTACAAATGTCGATAAACGTCGTAATATTGTCGAAACCGATGGAGATTCCTCGAATACACCTGAGAATTAACCACTGAGAATAAAGAATTGTCGTCGTACGGCAAACGGAATGTTTAAAATCAAGTTACGCGGCATATAACGCGCGACACGGTTGACAGCTGACAGTTGCTAAAAAAGAAACAACAAAAAAACAAACAATTATTTATTTTTATTGCATGTATACGTGGAATGAAAAAACGAGTTGATCGATAAATTCGGTTATCCAACGTGGTTAATTTACGGAATATATATTTATTATTGTTGCAACATGATTTCTTCGAGCACACATGAATTTATTATGTTTTATGGGATCTTGTCTGACCGACCGATCGGTCGATTGTTTCTTTGAGGCGATAACACAACAATTGGTAAAGAAAACTGAGACAGCACCTATAGAAATTGAAAGGACGAAAAAGCATACAAGATGCTGAGCCGATTTAAGTCTGCGTTTATGAACGCAGTGGGAGCCAGCGAACTGGGTTTGCAGTACAACCACGAATCGGATAATGACGCTGGCTCGAACTACATTTCTTCCAACGTCGTTATAGAAGCCAAGCCATACAGCAGACCGAGCTTTCTCGGACTGACCAATGAGGAGATGCAGGTATTTTTATATTTCCACGTCTTAGTTACGTATTTTGTATACCGATGATTATTTCGAATAGCGAGAGCCGGGATCGTAACGATTATTGGCTTTTTCAAATAACAATTCAGGTAAGCGCCGATCACAGAGTAAGACCCATCATAGTTCCGAGAGACCTGAGTCGATTGCCTTGGTGCGCCGGTTACGCGGAATGCATAAATGCGGGAAAAAGCACATGGAACGAGGATCAAGCTTCGGCGGTCAGAGGAGACTTGACTATATCGGATAGCGACATCGCGCTGCCGTACGTTATGTTTTCCATGTTCGACGGACATGCCGGCTATCTGGTCGCGCTGACGGCTAGATTACACCTACATCGCATAATTCTTGTGAGTCTCGACAAAGTCCGTTAACTTTCTCCAATGAATTTAATTTTAATTGGACAAAATAATCCTGATGTATTGCGAAAAAATTTAAAGACTTCGCGCTCACGATTTTACACATATTTCATTTGGTTCGACGTAGAAAATAATTTTATTCATAAATTTTAGGAAAAGTTAAAAGCTATTCCCGAACACATGTTGCTGAACGAGAGTGAGGATAATTTTATAAAAGGTCACAATCTCGTTATCGGGGCAATAGAAATGGCATATCGTCAAATGGATCAAATGGTGGAGCTCCAAGCGTTGCTAGGCGGAGGTGGATGCACGGCTCTGACAATATTATTTTTAAACGGAAGGTTGTACGCCGCCGGAGCTGGAGATTCCAGGTTTGCGTCGATTTCGTTCGCAATTTTAGGGTTCAATTTCACGAATACAACGCGTCCATGTTCGATAATATTGATACAAATCTTTCTTACAGAACCATACTCGTTTGCGGCGACAGTCAACGAGCTCTGACGCGGGATCACACTCCCGATTCGGAGTCGAGTCGCGTCAGAGCATTGGGATTTCTCAAAGGTGGCGAGTTGTTGCAGGGTCACTTCACACCTTTGGAATTTAGAAAACGTCCGTTGGAACGGGAATTGGGATCGATGGTTTTGTATCGCGAGCCATTCATGACCGGTTGGGCTTACAAAGTGTTGACTCATCCGGATTTGCGGCTACCTTTGATATCCGGTCACGGAAAGAGGGTTGGTTTCGTTTATAATGTACCTTGATTGCCGAGTGTGGAAGCTATATTATTTTGATGTATGTATATTGGGATGTTTGAAAAAAAACTTTTTTTTTTTTAAATTTTGAACCATAAAAATGTTTTAATATACATTAGAATGAAAATTTTGATACAAAATTTGGCTCTTCATATTGATATTTGAAGCCTCTCATCGCCTTTGAAGATTTTCGATTAGAAATACACAGGAAAGATTAGTTTTTGTCTCAAAATTACTCCTATTTAGTTGTATTCAGCTCATCGTCATCAATACCAGGCTTTTTCGATGAGGAAGTGACACTTTTTGGAAAGTACCTACTTTAAGATTTTTTTTTCTATTTCAATAGTTAAAATTGATTTTTTTCCGAAAAATCACGTTTTTTAAGTGAAAAATCACGTTTCCTGGCTAAAGAATGAACTTTTGAAGTAAAGTACGATCGCACTTTTCTGTAGAAAAATTAATTTTCTATGGAAAAACTTGTTTGAAATTTTTTTACAAATCGATTATTTTACGAGTTATTCCGGAAAAAACCAATAGAAATTTATGAATTGCGGGATATCTTTTTGGGATTTCGGCAGCGCGATATTTCAATATGATTTTTTATTTAAAAAACGTGATTTTTCGAAAACAATCAGTTTTAACTATTGAATTAGAAATTATTTTTTTTTGAAGTAGGTACTTTCCAAAAGGTGTCACTCCCTCATCGAAAAAACCTGGTATTGATGAAGCTGAGCTAAAAATTACTGAATGGGAGTAATTTTGAGACAAAAACTCATTTTTACTGTGTATTTTAAATGGAAAATCTTCAAAGTCGATGAGAGGCTTCAAATATCATCATGAAGAGCTAAATTTTCCACTAAAATTTTCGTTTTAATGTATATTGAAAGATTTTTACGATTCAAAGTAAAAAAAAAAAAGCTTTATTTTGAAACACCCTAATGTATATGAGGCATTCCACGTTAACTCAGACGGTCAAAACCCTGACCCCTGCCGATTTAGTTCGTGATTTTTTGTTCGCTTCCATTTCACCCCCAAAGTACCCCCGATTTTTTTCAGAATTTTCGTATCCCCGTACAACCCTTAAAAAAATTCAAAACCACCCCCTAATGAAGAAAGGCGTACTCGGACATAATTAATATCTTTGATTTTTTTTGTGTGATATCAGTAGGTCAAAAAATAAACTTTGCCAAAATTCCAGAGTGGGCTCTGTATTGCAACTATATTTTAGAAAAAAATAAATCGGACGGTCAAAACCTGATCTTTGCTGATTTAGCTCTCGATTTTTAGTTGAATTTAGTTTCACCCCGAAAGTACCCCTGATTTTTTTCAGAATTTAAAATTTCAACAAGCTCTACTATTCAATGTACTGAAATCATTAAAAAAATTGAAATTTTTAATTTTGTCCAAGTACGTCTTTCCTTATTTGGGGGTAGTTTTTAATTTTTTTAAGTGTTGTACGGGGATTCGAAAATTCTGAAAAAAATCGGGGGTACTTTGGGGGTTAAATGGAAGCCAATAAAAAATCAGGAACTAAATCGGCAGGGGTCAGGGTTTTGACCGTCTGAGTTGACGTGGAATGCCTCATATGTATATCGGGATGTGTTGAAAAAGGGCAAAGTTTTTCGGATCTTCTGGCAGTTTCCACGTTCAAAGTAAATACCATCAGGAGACAGGAGGAGGAGGAGGAGGATCTGTCCAAATTTTATTGAGATCTAAAAAACATTTCCTTCAGTCGTAATTAATATTCCAGTCAAACGAAAAATCTCGCGGACACTAAGTACGTGCAATATATAGTATTAAAGTCACTTATAATGGAAATATTTTTTTAAACAATAAACAAAAGTTAATGAATCTTTTTAGTATAAACAAATATCATTATAAACTTACGAAAATATTTTAAAAAAATTTTAAATAAAAAAAAAAATATATCCATGTTAATCAAACGCAAAGTCGAATTCGTAATCGCTAAACCGGTAAATATTGCCCGATTGAGCTCAAAGTTGGACAGACGTCTCCTGATAGTATCTACTTCGAATCTAGAAACCGCCGGATGAATAAAAAATCTTCGCCTTCTTTCAACACGCCCTAACATATATTATTTTTTCAATCGAAAGAGTCGAGTGATGGGAACGATAGGTGTGACGAGAGGATTCGGCGATCACGGACTAAAAGCAGCCAACACCGGTGTCAGCATCAAACCTTTTTTGTCCTCTCAACCGGAAGTGGAGATGCTGAATCTAGACGAATACGATCTAACGGAACGCGATTGCGTTGTTATCGCCACCGACGGTTTGTGGGACGTCGTTTCCGATCAAGATGCGGGAAATATCGTCCGAAAGATATTGGCTCCCGATACACCTTCCCTCGAATACAGGTAAGATATTTGGAAAATTGGGCGAGATAGAGAGGGCAAATCGATTTTTTAAAAATTTCGAAATCGCGTAAAAACGAACGAAATGCGTGAAATTTTCGCAAAATTTATTCAAACGAGGTGCATTGGACCTTTCACATGTGTGATAAGTTTAAGCTTAATATCTCACGCCGTTCTCAAGTGATTAACGTTGAACGGATCTTACATACATACATATTAGGGTGGTTCTTAATTGGGTGATGTCAGAATTTCCCTGGCTTTCGCCTTCAAAAATAATCAACATAAATATTTTAAAAAAAATTGGTCGCAATCGGGAATTTGGCCGATAAGTTTAACCCAGGGCGACGAGCAATCGAATTTTATATCGGAAAATGCATGCATTTGGAATTTTGTTGGGAAAATGTTTTATTACTTCAAAAATATACATGATAAGAAAATGTTCCGCGATATTTTTGTAGGGAATTTAATGCTCTACAAAAAAGGTCATTTGTAAAATTTTCGTGAATCTAATATTTATTACTAAAAAATGGCTTTTCATGGCTGGCTCAAAAAAGCAATTTTTTGCGAATGACGTAATAAATATTAGATTCACGAAAATTTTACGAGTGACCTTTTTCGTAGAGCATTCAATTTCCTACAAAACTGTCAGATGAAATTTTCTTATCGTGTATAGTTTTTTTTGCTTGTTTGAGCCAGCCATGAAAAGCCATTTTTTTGCAAATTACGTAATAAATATTAGATTAACGGAAATTTTACAAGAGACCTTTTTTGTAGAGCATTAAAAAATGTCCTACACAATCGTCGGAGAACATTTTTTTATCATGTATAGTTTTAAAGTAATAAAAAATCTTCCCAACGAAATTCCAAATGCTCGCATTTTCCCATATAAAATTCGATTGCAAATCGCCCTGGGTTTCGTTAGACTTATCGGACAAATTCCCAATTGCCACCAATTTTTCCTTCATGTTTATTACTTTGGAAGGCGGAAACCACGGGAATTCCGACATCACCTAATTAAGAACCACCCTAATACATATGGGGTATTCCTGGGAATCTCGGCAACTTCGGACAGTTGGGTCAAAATTTTTGCCCCCCAATTTTGCTCATTAATATGTGTCGAAAATGAAGAGACACGTATTTCGGCGTTTTTTATTTTGAGTCCCCACTTTTGAAATACAGTCAAATGAAGTTTTTGAAGTACTGCCCACATTCGGTCATTCAAATCGATATATCTCAGCAACGGTTAGTGATAATTCGAAAAACCACGGGTCTTTTTTTTTCGTTTTTGAACGCTCTATACAATGAAAACATTGACGATTATGTTGCACAGATTCAACAATTATTTATAAACGATTAAAAATTAAAAATGATATAAAACAAAAAATATACCCTTAATTTTTGAAATGTATTTTTTTTTAAATTCCTCAAACAAAAACGAAAATTTAGCCACCTTGAACTTTTTGGGCCGACACTTCGTTCGGGAGTTATAGATTTTTTTGTAACAAAAAACCCGTAAATTTGCGTATTTGATTAGTAAAAATTTGCATAAAAAAAAGTACCCTTAATTATTGAAATTTTTTTTTTTTCAAATTCCTTGAACGAAAAGAAAAATGTTGAGACTCTGCCGGACTTGGGCCGACGTTTCGTTTGAAAGTTATAGCTTTTTTTGTCATAAAAAACCAGTAAATATACGTATTTTATTAGTAAAAAATTGCATGAAGGAAAAGTACCCTTAATTATTGAAATCTATTTTTTTTTCAAATTCCTTGAACGAAAACGAAAATTTCAAGACTCTGCCGGACTTGGGCCGACGCTTCGTTCGAAAGTTATAGCGTTTTTTCTTAACAACCGGGAAAACATTTACGGGTTTTTTGTGACAAAAAAATCTATAACTCTCGAACGAAGCGTCGGCCCAAAAAGTTCAAGGTGGCTAAATTTTCGTTTTTGTTCAAGGAATTTAAAAAAAAATACATTTCAAAAATTAAGGGTACATTTTTTGTTTTATTTCATTTTTAATTTTCAATTGTTTATAAATAATTGTTGAATTTGTGCAACATAATCGTAAATATTTTCATTGTATAGAGTGTTCAAAAACGAAAAAAAAAAAACCCGTGGTTTTTCGAGTTATCACTAACCGTTGCTAAGATATACCGATTTGAATGACCGAATGTGGTCAATACTTCAAAAACTTCATTCGACTGTATTTCAAAAGTGGGGGCTCCAAATAAAAAACGCCGAAATACATGTCTCTTTATTTTCGAAACATATCGATGAGAAAAATTGGGGGGCAAAAATTTTGACCCAACTGTCCGAAGTTGCCGAAACTCCCAGGAATATCCCATGTACACACCCATAAATCCGGACATTTTTTCTAAATGTGATTTCTCGTCGTCTTGGGATATTCTGAACACTTCTACATGAAAATCTGGAAAAAAAATCTTTTCACGAAAACAAAGCTTCCTCTATGAGGAAGCAAAAAAGAGTGAAAATAGCGATTGATAAGAAAATATTGAAACGAATTAATTTGCACAGACTCACAATGGCCGCTCAAGAGCTGGTTCAAGCGGCTCGCGGTCGGTTGATCGGTCGAATCTGGAGAGGAAAGCCCGAGAATCCAGGCGAGGACGACGAAAAATATTTGCCAATGGCATCGGTCGACGATATAAGCGTGATGGTCGTGCCTCTGTATCCTTATTTGTGCGAGCACAAGCAGTGGTTCAAGAGCACGCAGCAAGAACGTAGATATTCCACGGACAGTGCGGCGGTATCCGTGAACGATGCATCTTAATACAGTGTCGCGAATAATCTTTCATCCGATGTTGTTCGCTGCAAACGTGATAACGAAATAACGTGAAAATTGAATCAACGGTTTGTCGACATTTCTCGGCTGAATTTTTCGTTCTTTCGATCACCGGCTCGCGTTTTATCGCTGTAGAAATATTTATTTCCGAAAGTTTTAAGCAAAAATGGGCGATCATTCAATGAAAATATATTTGAAATCATTTTTTTTTTTTTAAACGAATGACCATGATTAATTATTAATTATGCAACAATTGGAATTTTCACATTTCTGCAATAATGATGAAAAACGTGGATAAATTATTGTTTTTATAAGTGATTTTAATATTTAATAGAAAATCAATTTTACGATAATTTAGTAATGAAAGTATTGAATACATTTTCATTGAATAAATCCCATTCCCATTCTTGATTCTAAGATGATTGGCTGTGAATTCACTGCCTGCACCGCTTGCTAAATTTCTTCGATCTCCGAGGATGTTTTTTTTTTTTTTTTTTTTTTAACTGCTTCCCGACAGCTAATATATCATATCCACCAAGAAAAAAAGTTAGAAAAGAAATGTGACGTAACGAAATGTATACATTCCAACGGGTTGAGCCCCGGTTCGATTCTCGCTGTCATATATTTATACGACACCAGGGTGAACATTTTTATTCAACGAATGACGAACTTACATGTGAACACAAACACACACGGGCATGTATAACTTGTAAATTTAAATTAAGCGCGTGTAAATACGCCTCACGATAAATTTTAGCTATATTACTTACGTCGTGTGTACATTCCGTTTATGAAGAATGTACTTTTTAATCATAGATAACAATCCGCTAATATAATACGAATGGAAAATATGTTCGAAGAACGTTGTAAATAGTCAATACTACGAGCGACAATTATATTATTTTGATAGTACAATCCCAAAATGATAAATTACAATGGTATGTATATCTCGATTGTCTTCGTTAGTAACGAAAAAAAAAAAAAAAAAAAAAAAAAACAACAAAAATTAATCATCGATTAAAATTCAATAAATAAATGGTCGATCGTTTGACGATAGATATACGAAAAGTGAGAGAGGATTTAATGAAAACAAAATTACAGCGTCTCCGAAATCGAACGCGAGAACTACGAGTTCGATTGAAATTCGTTGAATTATTATTGTTATTTATGTTGGGAACGAAGTTATCATCTTTTGTGACGACTTTCACGTGACAACGGTGACATCTTCGGGGTACTGTGCAACGGAACCATCGATGGGTCATCCGGCAAGCACGGTTCGTTCGGTTTTTCGGAATAACCGGGCCTCGATTGTTCCGAATTAATTGGGGATTGGGTTCTCTGACTTCCTACCACAGACGATCGGGTTTCGTCGCTCGCAACGATGGCCCGAGGCGATCTTCGGGGTAGCGGAATTTTGGACACTGTGAAATTAATCGAATGAATCTTTTTTTATGCTGTGCCGTCATGGTGACCATGCTGAACCCTTAACTGGCTCTCTTTTCAACGTATAAGTCGGCATACAAGCGTTTTTTTCGACACCACGAGCATGAAAAAGTTTGTTGCGAGTTGGCAATTGATTTTTTGAACTTGGGAAATTTTTTTTATATTCTTTGATACGTCCTTAAAAGGGTGCCAGAGGTTATTCCGTTTAACTCCGATATTTATTTCTCTGAGAAAGAAATGTTTGAGGCAAAAAAACCGCAAAAATTGCGGTTTTCACAGAAAAAGATGGCAGCTCTCTCATTTGTCGTTATTTTAATAATAAAAATTCAACTAAACACTCTCGAAATACTTTACTTTGAGAAAGAAAAATAGGCCGATAGCAGCTATTGGAAAAAGAAGTATTTATTTATTTTTCAAATCGTAAAAGGTTTTGAATTGCGATTGATTTTACTTGGAGGGAGCTTTTTTAACACTTTCGTCGCCCAATTTTATTGAGCCATGTATTCGGCTATAAGGTGTCACCCAGATAAGGGTGACGTGGCGACGAACGTGTTAAACGAGTGTGCCAGCTATGGATTAATTTGTTGTACATGCTTTGGCGACGGACCACTGTATCCTCATTTCTTTTATGTATATTACGTTTCGTCCCTTCGATGTGGAACCTTTTCAAATTTGCTTCTTTCCCATTGTTTGCCTATGTGATTCATTTTGGTGGTTGGCGGATGAATCCGAAGAGGCTCCGCATTGAAGGACGGAAACATGATACATAAAGAAGAAATAAAGACGAGGTCGTACGTCGCCAAAGCAACAACGAAAAAAAAAACTTTTCTTAAAAATAAAAAAAAAGTACGTTGCTTGTACGAAATTAGTTAAAAATAGGTTTTACCACATTCGGGGGTGTAATAAATAGAACTTTCGAGACTCGAGTCGAGCGAACGATCGGGCGATGGAGTTTTATCCCGCGGATGCTGTTCCCAAACTTGTTTCAATTTTCGTAGCAAAACTAAGAAAAAATAAAATCAAATGAAAAACAATATTTATCATGAATAATGTTTGAAATATTATTGTCTCAAGTGAGAAAATATTTTTCCAATAATATGCACCCGATCGAATCTGATTGGCGGTTTCTTCGACCTTTCCATCATTTTCCACATGCCCATGAAACGCACGATGGTTCAGAGGACTCAATGTCGGGATTTTCGATGGCATTTGCGTCACGAATCGTTGTTTATTTTTATGCCTTGCCGGTGGTGAAACGCTGCTGCCACGACGATTATCAATGTACCCTGCATTCGATCTGTATTTAAAAAAAAAAAACAAAATTTATTTATTTCAACGAATCAAAATGATTCTCAATGAAAATAATTTTCGTAATTATGCAGAAAGTGGACGCCACCCCGATTTCCTTGGGATGAAAATATGCAATCCTGAGCATTCTTGTACATGGATGTTGGGCGCGGAAACCATTTTTACCATGTTTCAAGGGCATTGAAAAAAAAAAATTTTCAAAAAATTTCAAAAATCTTTTGTTACGAAAAACCAATTCTAAACCATTATTTATGAATTTTACATTTTCTCGATCATAACTAACAGCATCATCCACGTCCAGTGGGCACATAAACGATATTTCATAAAGAAATGTTTCAATTCGGTAAATGAAAGAAAATTCCCTTTGAAGAAAAATTCCGCGATGTATTGGCGATAATGTGCCGGTACGTGCCCAAACCGAGGCAACGCACCACGCATATCACGCCACAGACGTTCAATATTTTGTTTGTGAGCACGGAACTCCGCTGTACCCAATGCTCACACACCTATCAATGTACGTCCTATTACCATACACTTACTAACATCATTAGTCATGAAAAATTACGATAGATGGATAATGTTGTAATTATACCTCACGACAAAATGAAATCCAATCAACGGCTGTATGAGCACTGATTTGGAAGTCATCTTGCAGTTTTTTTTTCATGTGGAGGTGCGCAGTACAAAAAGTAGGCGAACATTCGGCATGCAGTCTCGAGCCCGATGTGTATGTTGTCGAACCGAGAACGGTAAAAACAATACCGCTTAAAATTACACATTACGCGTCTTCGCTTTTGGCGTCACACTGACAAACGACGCGATGCAAAGCAACGGAACTGCATCGTGTCACGATTCAACTCTAACAATGCGTTGCAACTGCTGCACTTTAATTGTCCACGAACAACACCGCGGTCAATTAGATAGTCCAACAGAACATTCGTATCGTCCACAATTCGCAAGAAACAGCTCCATGCTCCATCGGTTATAAATTTACAAATCGTAATGGAGAGATCGTGAATGGGCAATTTTCTCATTGCTCCTTGAAGGATTATTAGACATTATAAGACACGAAATTATCACCAGAATGTGGAATATACAACGTAAACAAAGCCAATCTATTGAATTTCGATAGTCATGTTTGAAACTTTCAACCACGTATTACTATATGAAAAAATGGTTTTTCTTATATTATGGGTATGGGCAGAAAAGTGCCCTCTATAACATATTTTCATCCCAGGAAAATCGAGGTGGCGTTCACTTTCTGCATAATTACCATAATTTTTTACGAATAACCAATGACTTACGCTGTTCGATTGTCGTGACTGAGACTTCGGAATCTGTGATTGGAATCGGTACGAGGTTTCGATTCCGTAATATTTTTCGCATCATCGGCGATAACTGGTTGCCGCGATATCGGCGAAAGATCGAGTTCCGGCAGCTTTTGCACGAAATTAATGAAAACTACTTCCAAATTGTCGCAATTAGATTCGTTTTTTTCGTTAGTCGATGATTCGATGGGTTTTTCGATATTGGGGATTGAAAAATTGTAATCGAATTGTTCTGATGTACGCGAGAGAAGTTCATCGGCGCAGCACACCGAACTTGATTCGTGATTTATCGCCAAAGTAGAATTTCCTTGAACGCTTGACGTCGTTTTTGCATCGTTCGTTGGTACGATATTCGTGATATTCGACGTAGTAGCTTTTCGTGGGGTCGATTCTATGGGATTTTCGTGCTCGATCACATTTTTAATCGTTTCTTTTGGAATTAGGACTTTGGAAGTTGAATTTAGTTGATTGATAGATTCGTTTTTCGTACAATCTGCTGTGATTGACGTAAGATGGAGAAGAACTTCTGGATCACGTGGCTCTTGGGCCTCCGATGGTCCGATCGAAGGAATCGGTAAGTTGGATTCATTGAAATCGTTGCTATCCAACTTTTGTGGGGTAGATTCCTGTCGCAACGCACAAGAGTTGATAATTTGATTTTATTAGTACTTTTGTCACAGTTTTTTGGGGATAAAATTATTTCTCTGGAATAAATTAAACCTAAATAACCTAAATGAAAATAATTGTCTAACCGGTAGGTTGAGTGTCTTCTGATTATCTTCCAAATGTTTTGTAGAATGTTTCGTTGCCACAACAAAATGAACAGCATCGTCACCCAGTGGAATGGAATTAATGAAATTTTTCAAAAATTGGCCACTCTGATTTCCGTTGATAGCGATAGAGGCGTCGTCGGAAGGCACGAGCGATTCGTGTTGCTCGTCACCTGCGAACAAATTGTCAACGTTATCACGACGACGAAGCAATGCTCGATGAGTTTTCGTTATATCGTTTATCTCACGATTAATATCCGGCGGAGACGTCGTCGTGGCATCGTCAATGTGCGAAAGAAAAATTGGACAAAGGTTCTGTGACAAATTTTCAATCTCGCCGTTGTCATCGTTCGAATTAATCCTGGAGACGTCGATACAAATTTCTTCATTTCCACGTCGACCGTATTTAACGATTTTTCGGAATTCAATCGTTCTCACGTATCTCAAAGACTTGTACGTCGCGAAACTGGAAAATTTAGTGTTATCGAATGTACAGCCAAAATTTTGTTGAGTAATCCATCGAAATGGTTTCGAGAAATGACTGAGGACGGTTGCTGAATTTATGTCAGTATCAATCATATTTGTCATCTATATTTAGAGCAATTGTATCGAACAGTTCATAAATTTGAAAGTTTTTGCTGGGTGCCTTTTCTGTAAAACACAAATTAGTTTTACACGGATTTGTAGTTTTTTTAAATGTCGTTTTTAGGGTGCAGTAGCAGTCTAGGAACCGTCATGGCTGTCTGTCTGTCTGCATGTCCCAGTTCCCTCAATCTCGTATTGATTCACCCATCGACGCGAAATTCGATACATAAACGTGGACTGATGACCCATAAACAGTGATTATGAAATTTTTGAAAAAATATTTTTTGTAACCCCGCCTCCCGCCTTAAACTGAAAAGTGTGCTCAACATTTTTTTCACGTCCCCCTTTGAGTGGGGTGTCTATTACTAGGTCCCCTTAAATGCAGACAAAAATATTGAAGAACTATTTGATTTTAACCCCTCCGTCACGAGACATTTTCTTTCAACGTCATTATAGAGTCCCCCTCCTCTAATTTCCAAAGTATCGATGTAAAAAGTCTGATAAAATTCTAGAATCTAGCTTTAGAATGCGTCAAATTATAAATTTTTACGAAAACGGTAGCATAATTGTTCATAAAAATCTTAGAAATAACTCTTTTTCAGAATCAAGCAAAATTCTTAAGGCGGAATAGCTATTATTTCGTATCATCAAAATCGCTCACGGATCCTCATAATGTGCGGGTTCACCACGCTCTTGACCGGTTTTTGAAAATAAATATGAAAATTGTGAGAATTCAACGACCCTGCTGATTAAATTAAAATTATCGTTATCCGTAGTACAGAATTGTCATAAAAAAGTCACGAGAAAAAAATATATCGTTTCACCAGAATATTATGTGATATAATTAAAAATATCGCGCAAAAAAGAGTGTGCCAACGCCGTTGAATCATCGTGTGTGACTTACACGATAAACGAACCAACGAATAATGCACCGTACAGTGGCCAATAATTTTTCAACTGTCGTCCTCGCGAATCCAGGAACTCGAAGATTTCATTCCAAGCTTGACCAGCGATGGAATAAATTTTTTCGTTCCACGTTTCGGATTTTTCGCCGTAAACAAGACTCTTCCAATCGTTACTCAATAATTTGTCGAGCGTTTCGACATCCGGAAAGAAATTCATGTTTCGCCGGAACTTTGGAAAATTTCCGCGCGGATGTACAACGGATAACAAAAACGAAAAAAAAAAAAGGTTTTGGGAGCGGAGCGGAAAATCACGAGACTATTTTAAAGTTTTACATCTTGGTTAGTGCGACGATGTGTCACCCGACAGGTTGCGATAGTTTTTCACGTTAAAAACACTTGCGTATCACGAAAAGTCGGTACAACAGAGACAAAGAACGCTAGCGAATTTTGCCATGAGCTGCGGATTTACGCGAACATCGGTTGGATCTTGCTCGAATCGTGAGCGTGGTTAGGGTGCGGGTCGAAGAACCGCGTATTTATTGTTCGAACAGGTCAGTAAATCGAGTTAAAATGCTCCGAAAATAAATGTTTCGAATCGGCATGGCTCCGACTGTCAATGTCCGGAAAGATCGAACCCCCGAAAACCTAACCCTTGGCAGGTCGAAAGTTTGACACCCACCAATCGGCCGTCCAGATAGAATCAGCTGCCCCACGCCCGAGACGAAGTAAAACTATTGTCCAAATATATCCATCCGTCTCCGAATTGCTGTCATCTTCACGCGGTTGCGTTGCGCCCACTATACCTATACATTAGGGTGGTTCTTATTTGGGTCATTTTGCTTCCTCATTAAGGAAGCTTTGTGACGGTCCGACATTTTATTTTTGTGTGTGTGTGTGTGTGTAACTACCCTCTGAAATTCAAACGTTCATAACTCGAGAACGTTTCAAACTACCCTACTAAAATTTTGCACACATGGGGTGCCTCTCAATATCTATGTAATCTGTGATTTTCGCAATTATTGACGCACCTGCGTCAGTCAGCACGACTTCGACAGCGTTTTGAATTTTTAGAAAAATGTCTGTAGCCACGCTAGCGTCCGCAAATTTTGACATATTTGGCTAAATAGTTTTTCACATATAGAGTTACGTACAAGGACGGTTGGTATTGCATTTAAGCCGAATCCATCGATAACTTTAGATTTTATGATTTTTTGAATTTTCCAAAAAATCATTTTTTTTCCTCTATTTGTCGTTAACGTCAACCAATCGAACCATAATTCTCTGCAAGTATAGGATGCCATTGTGCACACACAACACACATACATACATATCGAATTTGGCCGAGATCGGACGAATGGATTCATATTTTCGGGACATTGACAGTCGGGGCCATGTCGATGCGGAAGATTTACTTTCGGAGCAGTTCAACCTGATTTTAGCCGCCTGTCAGAACATTGCACATTTCGATCGGCACCCAGCATAGGGTTGTTACTTTTGCAAAACTTTAATTCGCTCAATGACATTATTACCAGTCGTAGCCGAGAATGGAACTTGAAGTAAATACCGGGAAACCACGATCGAGTGCATTCTCGCGTATTCGAAAAGACAATGTTGCCGTCCTAAACGTTAACTTTAATAAATTTAATTTACGGATGCACGAGGAAATGTGTGCTGTTGGACTCGGTGAAGGACGGACAAAATGGATTGGACTGGGTACGTAAGTGCGTAGTTGTGGTTTAACTCTCCTCGCCGTTTCGGGCCAGCCAAATCCCACATCCGTACTTTGTACCTTGTACACACGTGTCTGTGTGTGCGTACTCCGATGTACGTACTAACTTTGTTCCGGGCTTTTCCGCACCGGCAATGGGAAATTCTGATTCCCGCTCACTTCCTCCCCCCCTCTGTGTCTCACTCATTCTCTTCCTCGGGCTTTGCGACCGAAAGAATCGCAAATGGATCCAACCAAATGGCTTTTGTGCACTCGAGTCCCGGAGTAGGATGAGGCCTCGGAAAATTTCACGTGCTCGGACGGAAGTTTCAGTCCTCAGGGCAATGTAGCTGTCATACATCATCGTTGTAAAAGTTTTGAAAGAACGTCTGTCATTTGGACGTCCTCGCGTTGATACATGCCACTTTTCTAAAAACTTGACGTTCGCGTTTTCCCGGTGCGTAATTACGATTAAATCATCAATGTAACAACATTATAATTTCACACAATTAACATTTCTAAAAAAAAATATAATAATAATAATAATAATAATAATAATAATAATAATAATAATAATAATAATAATAATAATAATAATAATAATAATAATAATAATAATAATAATAATAATAATAATAATAATAATAATAATAATAATAATAATAATAATAATAATAATAATAATAATAATAATAATAATAATAATAATAACAATAATAATAATAATAATAATAATGATAATAATATTAATAATAATGATAATAATTATTATTAATAATAATAATAATAATAATAATAATAATAATAATAATAATAATAATAATAATAATAATAATAATAATAATAATGATAATAATTATTATTAATAATTCTAATTAAAATTTAAAAAATAATAATTATTATTATTATTATTATGAATTTTAATTAAAATAAAAAAAATTATTATTATTATTAATAATAATAATAATAATAATAAGTCGTTATATTTTTGTCAGACTTAAGTCCTGAAAATATCCATAAACGCAAAATACAAAGAAATAATAATCAAAGATTGATACTCTATACGTAATCATTCTAGTTCAGACCTAGATTTCGTTCCATATCGTACTAAAAAGATCTAGACGCTAGTTTTCCCACAAGAGTTTCGAGTTTTCGATAGACCAAATCGTTTCTCCCTCGTAACTTTCGTGTTTCCGACAATAATGAGAAACGTCGTATATTCGCTCCAGTAACTCCGGTTAGTATTGATGTTCGCGCGTGCATTACGATGGGCGAGTCCCGGAGGATGCCCGATGGGTCCGGAAGTGCAAAGAGTCGCCGGTGGCATTTCCTTGACCGCGCACTACACCCGAGAATCGCACGTGTGTCCCGGCTCTCTTTCTCTCTCCCTCTCCCTCCGTTTCAACCCTCTCAGCAAATACCGAGATGTTTTCGAGATCGCGTTACATACATGGATGATAAGTCGGGGATTGTCGACTATCAACATCACCACCTCCACGACTCCACCGACACCGTCGCCAACATTGTATCCAACCTGAACTGATGCCCCCGCGTCACACGGCAACTTTGCTCACAAGGGATTACTCTAGCAGACGCGGTTGAAAGCTGTTTCTGTCGGTTCCGTTGGTTCCTGTACTTCCTGCTTCTGGCTTCTTCGAGGTTGCATCCCGAAGAACCGCCACCACGGCAACACCACCCTGGCCGATGGCGGCATCCCTGTCATCTCGCCTACTTCCACGGTGTTGTTTGATTTTTTTGTAATTTTTATTTTCAATGTTAGGAAAACTATCAACGACTCGAGGGTCGTAAAAATGTAATTATCGCCGAGTCGAGTAGGTGACAGGAAGGTAGTTTGATTAAATTAACAATTTGATTTTACATCATAAGCCCATGAGATTAAGCTCCAGTGTCGAAGCATCTCGTACCAGAAGGCTGTCTCGGGAGCTTAATTTGATGAGGCGGAATTCTCAGATCCGTCAAGGCGTGAGGACACTTTTGTTTAATAGGTGACAGTCTCGCTTGGCTGATCAAGGTAGAATACACGTCGTCATCGAATATATATATTTACATGCATATATGCGCGTTCCACAGTAACATAGAGCGGTGCGTCGAGGACTCGAGGAGGTGCGGCAAACGTCAAGGGTGTCGCCTAAGCTAGTTACGGATCCTCCGGGCAAACACAGAGGGACAAACGTTTCCTAATTGTACTGGGAATTGTTAACGCTTCGTCGCTTCTTGGTCACCTTGGTTGGTGTCTAAGGGCCTCTTCGCATATACACGTATATACCATATATATATCACCTTCCGATCTAACCGGCGATGGACCGTAACCGGTATGCCTCCAGTCGCAACGTAAGTCAGGGTCCCTCCGCTCGAACTGGAGGAACACTCGGGACGTCGTCAACGACGATATCGATTGAGAAAGATATTGATAGCACGGGTATTTGCGGTATTACCGTTCTCTCCACAGTGCGATTGATTCTCGGAGTAAATTTAGGTGGATTTATAAGCGGTTTGATTGCATCATTGATTTTATAAATTCTCTACTATCATTAATTCTATTGACATCGGCTGGGAAAACTTAGATCGAGGATCTGTGATTAGACTTGTTGATGCAAACAAAAAAAGTAATGCTATGGTCTTGATGCAAAAAGGTGTGGATCAAAGTTCCGACACCTTCTGGGACATTGACAGTGGAAGCAATGCCGATTCGGAATATTTATTTTCGAAGCATTCGATTCATTTACCTGCCGGGATATTTAATATTCGCGATTTTGATTCGCACCCATATGTGCGACAAGAACGAAGAAGACACGCGAGTGTCGCGTGTCGCACTCCCGTATTCCCCGAATTTCGTTCGAATCCCGGGTATCCGGTCGGAGGTTCAAGGTCGTCGAGTACATCGAGTTACGCATTGATGTAATTACGCCGGGGGGAAGTAGCCCGTGGGTTAACCGAAGGGGAAGGTCCGCCTACACCCTCATCGACGTCGAGAGGGACCGGAACCACGGCGACGAAATCCTATAGCCAACGGCGGTATACGGCTCGTCGGTTCTCCGCCGAATACATCTGCGTTGCCCGGTGCTGCGGGTGCTTGAAAAAAAACTCCGTAGTACCACTCGAATTCTAACCCCTATCGGTGGAGCCTGCTATAAAGGAAACGAAAAAAAATAGGAAATTGAAGAATTTTTTCGGTAAGAGTTCATGGATAATTCTGTGGTTTGGAGGCAATGTCGAATAAGTGTATTTGAGAAAAATTGGATCAAATTAGGTTATTGTAATTTGGATTGTAAGCATCGTTTTAAAATAAAGAGTTGCTGAAAATTGTCGATATAAGGAAGAAACAAACGAGACTAATTATAATCTAATCAAATAAGCCCATTTTGTCGGAATCAACAAAGAAGCCCACTATTTTCCCGTTAACAAAACAACAAGACTAATGTTATATTTTTGTTGCAAGTCTTACATAAGCTTTTCCGTGGGTGAAATCGAATTTCGTCACTTCACAATGCATATCGATTATCAATTGTCTCGCATCGGTCGTGCGAAATCACATAAGTTCATGATTTTGTAGGCACAACCGAATAAGTCCAAGTGTTTTTTAAATCCACAAGTTACAGTCTACTTATATTTGACCGAATGCTACCTAGAATAGTACCAAAAATTAAGTGTGACCTCGTGTTAATTATTCTCCCTAATATAAACTTGTCCTATGGACTTATTCGACTTTGCCGCAAAACCACAGAGCTGTGGTGGCGTGGGAGGGGTGGGGGATATAATAACGAGACGTGACTAATAATAAACTGTCGTAAGGAAGCCGTTCTATGATTAACTAATACCAAATGTTTACGCCTAAAAAATAACCACCAAATAACTGCAACGGTGCCTTCGAAATTCTTGAAATTTCCGTTCGTGGCGTTGATTCGTTTCACAAATAATAAGTTTCATCATTATTCATTGCACTACAAATTTAAGCAACATTAGAAAAAAAAACGGCATGAAGTTATGAAAAAAATTTCGAATAAATATTTTTTTTTATGTTAAAAAAATTGACGAGATAGGCTGAGGAATGATTAAGTGATTCGCGTGAAAATATTTGGCATCGGTTATCGTGCTGTAATTAATTAAAAAGTTTGCTGTCCGTTGTACGAAACAGACACGAAGCCACGGCCGGCTTCCCCGGGCATAGTCATTGCGTGGCAACAATTCATTATCGTGTATTATCGGAGTCTTAAATTCAGCGTTAAAGCTGTGCGTGTTACATATCGGTCAGACAGACATTTGCCGTAAGGCAGTGGGGTTGTATAGCATGACAAAGTACGTTGTGATTGCGCAGATTATTGTTCACCGAGCCGATGTTAATTTTGGCGAGTTCACCGGCCTTGTTGCTGTTGGGCTCTGTGAGGCCTATGTGGGTGTTTATTAGGGTGTGTTGAAAAAACGCAAAGTTTTTCGATTCTTTCGGCAATTTCTACGTTAGACGTGGAGACTATCAGGAGACGTTTGTCCGAACTTAGTCCCAATCGGACAATATTCAGAGGTTCCGCTTTCACGAATTCGATTTTGCTTTTGATTAGTACATGAAGAAACATTTTTTTGAGTCGCAATTGATTTTCCAGGTGAACGAAAAATTTTGGGAATGGGAAGTGAGTGCAATACATACCGTCGACGGGGGTGCGATTGGGATACGGGGGGTAAGGATGGGACATGGTAGATTTCTATTGCTAGAATCGTAATCATTGAATGTTTTGACTCGGCCATGGGCCAAAATGTACCTTGAAATGTTCCTATCAATTGGCGCAAAACGTCATTAGTAGGCATATTATATGAACGGAGAAAAAAAATCGCGAAGAAATAAAAAACCGTCGAAATAATTTACGTGCTGCAAACGTCTTACTCGACGGACTGATTGGAAAAAGTTTTATATCAAATTCTGCAAGATAAGTGTAGACAAATCAGTTTTTATGATGTACGCGCAGTTTGGTAATTTTTCAACCACTATTCTCAAAGAAAAGTATGAAAAACAGAAAGATTGGTATTCCGAGGGTAAGTATGGGACAAAATCAAAACTGAATATTTAGGAGAAAATCATTCGGCATCTAATAGAGTGGATTTTTACGGTTTTTTTTCATATGTAAAAGTTTTTAATTGGTGCTACCATCTGATAGATACGTAAATATTCGTTTCACAGCAGAGCATTCGAACCTCAAAAATGACAGTTCGAAGTCTTTCGACCTCCATTTTTCCACAACGAAGGGGAAAAGGATTTTATTTTATATCCGTCTGATCGATTTTTCGATAAAATGAATTCCGAAAAATTTCCATGTTTTGCTTTCTTTTTTTTGTAACCTTTCCCCTAAAAATGGATATTTTTAAATGATTCTTGTTCCAAGTTACTCGAGGATAACCACATAAAGATATCCATATGATACAAGCTAAAAAAAATGTATTTATTAATTTTTATTGACGATGACAAAACTTGTCCCATACTTACCCCGTCTGAGAGGTAAGTATGGGACAAGTTTCAAGTCGATGTAACTTCACCAAAAAAATTTTTTTTTAAATAAAACTTATCACACACCTTTGTGAGGATGTTCACAAGATTGCCTGCATTACAAAAAAAATTTAGCGCAAAAACTGATTTTGGACGAAGCGCGAAAGAAAAAAAGGGCGATTTTTGTCCCCAACTCACCCCCGTCGACGGTAGTATTAAGATCACTCAAATAGGGATATTTTTTGTTTCAGAATTAAAAAAAAATTAACCATTTTTTTTGGTATTAAACGAAAATTATTGAAAACTTCCGAAAATATTTCTAACTTTTTTATTATTGGGAATAAAAAAAACATCTTCATTTTGGGTAACGTTAATCCTATGTATTGTCCCCGCAATTATTCGTTTATCTGAAAAATTAATTACGACTGAGAAAAAACATTTTCTACGCTTTATTCAAAGGCAAAATCAAATTCGTAAAAGCGGAACCTCTGAATATTGTCTAATTGACCTAAAACTTAGACAGACGTCTCTTGATAGTATCCCCTTTAAATGTAGGAACGGCCAGAATATCGAAAAATGTTGCCTCTTTTCAACACACCCTAGTGTGTATTCATGTACGATGCTTTGTATGAGCAGGCGAAACAGTATCCAAAAATTTGTAAATCGTTGAATCAGGGCGTCAGATGTATAGTATATACGGAAGGGGGGGGGGTGAACCTGTAGTGCATGGGGCACCACTAAATCATGCGGTGTCCGCGACCTCGCACCCAATACATTTCGATTCGTAAAGTTCGTGAGCGAGAGCTCGTACGCATTTCCGTCCTCGCACTCGACTCTATTTCTTCGCTTTCTCCCTCTCACTCTTTCTCCCGCTCTGTCCCTCTCTGTCTCTCTCTCTCTCTGCGGTCGAATCGAAATTGAATCGGTTCGAACTATCGTCGATAACGCACATCGCGATAGGGAGATCGCGAGATGGTGCATCCGCACCGTCAATTGAGGCAAATATATTCTCGGAATAATGCGCGTTACAAGTCAATTGTGAAATATCTGTGGTTTGGAGGAAAAAGTGGATAGGCAATTTCCTCGAGAAATGAGATGAAATCAGATTCTTGCCATTCGGATTATCAACATTGTCTTGTAATTGTTATTTTTCGAAAACTCTTTTTTCTGGATTCATTCGATTTTGGCTCTAAACCACGGATATAATTCGGGAATGTGAAACGTAAAATGCTTCAAGTGTAACAGATTGTGATTGACACTGCTGAGTCGTCTCTGACACGTGCGTTCGGTATACGAGCAACCGAATTCATCGAAATTCTCGAGACAAACAACTACCTTGAACGTTCGTGATATCTATTTTCGTTCGTATTTACGACACTTCTCGTCACAAATATTTAGCTAGAGCTAACGAACCATTTTTTTTCTTCTCCGGGTAGAGTTTATCTTGCTTAAATAATAAAATTCGTCATGATCGTAATCTAATTTTGACGGAACCTTATCGAATAATTCCACTACTTCCAATCGGATGAATAAATTGATAACCAATTAGTGGAATTATTAGATGTAGCAGCGTAGTTCCAACGGTTGATAAAACAATGATAAGTGCACGATTTTTATATCTTCAAGATACGCAATCTGCTTATCGTCACGACAATCGGAATGAGAATAAATGAATAAATAAATGATTAAATAAATAAATAAATAAATAAATAAATAAATAAATAAATGATTAAATAAATAAATAAATAAATAAATAAATAAATAAATAAATAAATAAATAAATAAATAAATAAATAAATAAATAAATAAATAAATAAATAAATAAATAGATAAATAAATGAATAAATAAACAAATAAATAAATAAATAAATAAATAAATAAATAAATAAATAAATAAATAAATAAATAAATAAATAAATAAATAAATAAATAAATAAATAAATAAATAAATAAATAAATAAATAAATAAATAAATAAATAAATAAATAAATAAATAAATAAATAAATAAATAAATAAATAAATAAATAAATAAATAAATAAATAAATAAATAAATAAATAAATAAATAAATAAATAAATAAATAAATAAATAAATAAATAAATAAATAAATAAATAAATAAATAAATAAATAAATAAATAAATAAATAAATAAATAAATAAATAAATAAATAAATAAATAAATAAATAAATAAATAAATAAATAAATAAATAAATAAATAAATAAATAAATAAATGAATAAATAAATAAATAAATAAATAAATAAATGAATAAATAAATAAATAAATAAATAAATAAATAAATAAATAAATAAATAAAACAAGCACCGCATATATCGTCTAAAATGAATTCCGTGGAAATTTGAAGTGTCATACCGCGTCTACGCACGCAACAACCAACCAGCTGGATTGTTCGTTGTCAAATATTAATATTCGGGCATTCGACTTCGAAAGGGAATTACACGAAGCCGGTCATGACCGAAAGATCTCGTCTCGGAAAATTAGATAAACGTGAGGGCCTGCGGGAGAGTCAGAGCGTGTAAGGGTATGTGCGTCGATTTTGCCAGACGCGTTCATCGCAGTTAGAGAACAGCGCGTGTTTGGCATTCATTGCCCATTCGCGGTCTCGAAGCATCAGTGGCCCTATTGACGACGTGGAGGCGCGCGCTTTGCAGTAAATTAGCGTTCCACAGAATTGCCAGCTTCGCGAATGAAGGGATACACGAGAAGCACGACGCGCAGTTTGCCGCGTGTGTATCCGATGGATGCGAAAACCCGCGATCCCGAGTGAAACCCAAACTGACTGGCTAATGGAAATTCTCCAGGGGGATAGAGCCAACCTATCGACTCGCGGCTTCTTCGAAGATGGTTCATGCATGTAAAGTGTTGGAAAAAGTGGATCCACGAGAGTAGCTGATATTTTATTGAAGATAATTGATCAAACCGTCGTCTGTTGAATCACCAGGCGAGTGATGAACCGATGAGTTCCGACGAAACGATAAGATGGATAAGAAATTGTTGGGCGATAGGTATCTTAGGAGCTTTTGATTGCCGACCTTGCTTAGTAACGCTCACAAACTTTTTAGACACTCGCGACTCGCTGCTAGCATCGACCAGAAGATGATTGAAAAGTCCATGTATCTTTTGGGATTTCTGGTGACCATGGCTGTGGTTGCTCGTGCGAAACCCAATCCATACCGTCTGAACGACGGTGCTAACAATAATGTCTCGCATGATTTGATCGTTGGAGCTCGTCTACCCAGCGACCCGTCTTCTGCTGCATAAGAGGGTTTCACACGCTCCGGTCCCGATGCAGGTTACCGTTCTCGAATACAATTTCTCGCTACCCAATTCGGAAGAAATCACACAGATCCAAGCTTTGGACCAGGAGCGCAATGTAGCAATCGGCAGCATTCTGCGAGGTGGCCCAGGGTCCAGCAACGTTAGCCTCAGCTTCAAGAGCCAAGCAGGATTTAGCATCGACTTCGTCGTTAATATTTTCTCCAAACCGTTCAATATTTGATCCATCGACATTGACATGGGGCGAACGTCGAACGACGTTGGAGGCGCATTTGCGAAATAACTTTTTTTACAGTTCTTTTATGTATACACTATGTTATTGAATAGAATGCGTATCGCTAGATATGTGTATATTAGGGAGGCACAACAAAAAAAATCGGATTTCGAATGGTGAGCATTCACTACAAAGTATCTTGCATCCGTAGAATTCTGCCCAAAGATGAACCCAATCGGACCATTTTTCGGGGTCGCCGACGATTTTTTAAGTTTTCACATTTGATTAATATGGGAAGTACATGAAGTTTCGATTAAAAAAATCATAGCTCCGCGAATTTTATAGCTACGTCGAGTCCGTAGGTTCCAATTGAAAGCTCTTTCAAAACTGTTCAAAATGGCATTCAGACCTTTGTAATCCATTTGCAACTTCTGTCGATTGTTATGTTTTTCCGTATAAAATTATCGATGGAAGTTGCAATCGGATTCCAAAGGTAAGGTCTGCATGCCATTTCGAGCGGCATTTAAAGAACTCTCAAATGAAACTTACGGAATCGACGTAGCTATAAAATTCGCGGAGCTATGATTTTTTGAATGGAAAGTTCATGTTCTTCCAAGGTTAATCAAATGGGAAAACTTAAAAAATCATGAGCGACCCCTAAAAATGGTCCGATCGGGTTCATCTTTGGGCAGCATTCTACGGATGCAAGATACTTTCTAGTGACTGCTTACCATTTGAAATCGGAATTTCTTTCTCTCGAGCCACCCTAGTGCATATACTAAATATTGTTATCAATAAATTCATATCTGTGGTTTGGATGTAAAATTGAATAAGTGTATTTTTTCAACATATTATACTCAATCAAATTTTTGTAATTCAGGTTGTCAGCATCGTTTTTCAACACAGAGTTGCCGGAAATTGCCCTTACAAGGCGAAATATTCGAGATTAACGTAACCAAATAAGTCCAGGATGAAATAGGTAAATAAAAAACGAAGATAATTTATTCCCGTAAGCTTCCGTCCGGGCATCAAAGTTTTAAACGGACGACCGACGAGTCAAATTGGTTTGGTGTATACTTTACGGCAGTTCATTACGTAATTCGTGGATCAATGTAACTTTTATCGAATGAATAAATAAAATTATTATTCCCATTGGTCGTTAATTAATTTTCATGATTCTGACCGATCGCATGGTCTGGCATCTCTTAATCAGCGGGTAAAAAATTAAGCAAGACCCAGACGTCATCATGTGGCAATAACCGACTCGGGTTATTTACAAACTTGATCGAAGAGGCAATGGCCAATTGGTGTTGAAAAAAATATTAGGAACATCAAGGGCCCTTTTGACGACGTCGCGGTGCGTGCTTGGCGGTAAATTAACGTTTCACATGTAATATTCCGATTTTTTAATTATTAATTTTCACACAGGTTAATTGAACGGTAAGAAAGTTTACAGGTTATTAGGGTGAATATTTGATAAATTTATTTTAAACGTTCGTTTTATAAAGACAAATATATTTAACGCGAGTATTGTACGATTTATCTTAATTCGGTGTTTGCGACGAATAGCGGATGCTGGCTTTTCCGTTAGTTGGATGCCGACGACTTCAGATCAAAATCTATTGAATTAATATGATTGAACAAGATGCTAAGGTATTGTTGAGCACGTCTGCTCATGTCGAACGTCCATAGAGATCTCTCTATAATCGGGACCCCCAGGTGCTTCCCGAATAATCCCCACCATTGACACCACGATTATTCGGCCCACTTATCGCGACTCGGATTGCGCGAGCCGATCGAACGGCTGATATTCAAATTGAATAACGAATCACTACACACATAATCGCCAGCTTCGAAAACAAAGGGATACAGAGAAACAAGACGTGCAGCTTCTCGTGTCAGTCCGATAGATGTGAGAGCCCGCGTTTCTGAGTAAAGCCCAAACTGACTTGAGGCTAATGGGAATTCGCCGAGGGTAATAAAGCCAACGCATTGACCCGCGGCTTGCTCAAAGATGCCAATCTGCATCGAATATTTTGTAATTGTTTGCGATTTTTTGGCTTGTTGCAATTCTTAATAACGCTGAACTTGTCGGGTGAGGGACGAAGTCCATCAGACAATATGTATATCCTCCATTGTCGATGAACATTCGTTTGTGCAGCGTTACAAAGTCTGCGTTTCTACCGGAAACCTCTGTTTTAGGGTGCTGCAATCGACTGGGAACCCTTATAGTTTCGGACTGTCCGGCTGTTCGTTCTTCTGTCCATCTGGATGTCACAGATCTAGCGTTCTACCGAAATTTCGCATACGGACGTAGATTGATGCCCCAGGATCAGAAATAATGAGATTTTTGAGAAGATAATTTTTTTTAACTTCTCCCTTGTAGATTGAAAAGTGTACTTAAAATATTTTGCGTCACTGGCCCCATTGAATGGGATGTCTTTAGGTAGGTCTCATGAAAAGGATAAAAAGTTTAAGGGCCTTTTGATTTTAACCTGTAATGACTTTTATCAGTTAGGGGGTATTGTAGAAACATATATTATACGTTATTTTAGTGAAGCTCAAGTTATTGAGGTTATTTATGTAAAAGACAATCAATAACATGCATTTATTCAGAATGAATATAAAATGCAGCGATCGGGATGAATGATTATTACAATAACTGTGATTGGTATTTAATATACATTTGTGCCTCAATTCGCACGCAATGCCGAAGGTAGGCGAACAATTTAGACATAAAGATTATAACCACTACTATCGGGATTTGAATGTGAATCATATTCAAAATTCACACAACCACGGGAGAGATTATACAAAAAATCATAAGAACGAAAACATAAAACGATCGACACATGAATAGAAACAAAAAAATGACAAGATCCATTGTCCCTAAGAATAAGTTCGTGTTACATGCCTCCCGTTACTTCGCGGAGAATTAGTGGGCCCACTTATAGAGCAATAGAAAAAAAGTCTCGATCTGTCCCACTGAGCTGCCGGGAAGCAACTCCAGACTACCATTCTAACTCTCAACTCCGAAAATCTCGCGTCAATTAGCTTTCGGGTAGGACCGCAGATTATTCGCCGTTCCTCCTCTATCTCGCTCGATTCTTGAGCTACATATACAACCAAAATCAAATCGAATCCCACCAACCCCATCATGTGCGTGTCCAACAAACTCTCGGCCGGTTTTCCTTTTCCAATTTCAATCAATCAATATCGCTCATCTCGAATCGTTCAACGCAATTAGCTGACTAGATATTCCGCTTGAGGGTCAACGAGGATACATGGCAGTCATCGAATCAGTTTCATCCTCCCGGGTCGGATGAGAGGTCGTAAAGCCCGATGTTGCGTCATGTCCGGTGTACGCGTACTCCGAATACACCGCAGGGCTTTACTCGCTGCTCCATATTTACTCAATCATCTCAACATAACCAACATGCGTGGAAACCTGAATCCACACGTCGTGTAACATATTGGTCATACTGAGTCGTAGTTGACAAAACATCTGAGCCAACGCATCATGAAGCATCCCCGACAACGGCGCTACCGTATAAGCGATGAGGAAGGCTACGCGACTATTATCGTTTGTCATCTGTTTCGTCGTCGTAGCGGAAATCACAATCGGTCACGCGGGTTGGACGATACGATCGAACATTCGATAGCAGATTGGATTAATTTTATGAGTATTTTCGATCAACAGGTTTTGGTTCGAGTGTTTTTTGTAGTTGTTATTAAAATAATAGATACGAAATTCGAACGGATGAATGATAAGGCGATCAAGCGATGCAAACATTTTTATCGGACAACCGGATAAATTTGGACATTGATCGACTAACGACTGTTTTTGTAGTCCTGTTGAAATATATAACATTACCCAGATTAGTGTATCGTGGGGTCGATTTGACCGAGGCAAAAATTGCAAAGTTATCCCGTTCTTCCGCGGGTCATTTGTTCATTGTTATTTTTATGATGAATAAATTCCGGAATGTCAATATTTCAAAAATTCATCGTAAAGGAGATACCGTGAGCTTTATTCGTGAATTTTTTCAGATTTCCCGGATAACATTTTCTATTTTTTTAAGGCGTTGGATCGATTCGATTCCGTGATACACTTTAAGGGTCCGAAGAACAACGGTACACTGATCAGGTTAGCCTTTTCATCTGACATAGTGCAAGATCCTGGATTTGGAAGCTTCAACTTTACAAGCGTGAGATTCAATTTTTATTTGAAGCGAATTTATTTGAGAATGTAGATCAGTCGAATACAATGTTTGTCATGCAAACAAACGATTCGAATTAAAAGGCTAGCGGGGCCTTCTGTAGATAGAAGTTGATTCGTCAAGTTACGAATAAAGTAAGGTCGGCTTGGTACGTTTTCGGTTTGTTGAGACAAGGCTTTGGTCTGCATATCGCGTGCGTGAGACAATGTCACGTAAAGTTAGGTTCCGAACATTCGGTGATCACCAAAGTTACCTCCTATCACGAGATTGAGGCTAGACACTTCGACAACTGTTTGAACCATGTCAAGATCATGCAATAAAGTCCATGGCATCGATTGCGATAATCTCTGGCATGTAAATGCGTTCGAGTGACCAGTAATGATGACTGTAATAGCTTGGAAGGTTGGACTCAACTTCTTCGTGGTCCCCGGGCAACTTTTTAACAGAATATCTTCCGAGGTTATTGCTGCGGAAATCGACTGGGATGTTTTTCGATAATTTTTTGTCGTTGTGACCAATGAATTATGAGTTTGTGTAAGTACACAAACAAACGAAGACGAGAAATACCGCAACGTTATTATTAAAAGTTACGACAGGCAAGATTCAACAACAAATCCGACGAGCCGATTAAGTCGGCTCTTCACGGAAATTAAGACTGAAAGAAGATGCAACATGACACGAGAATCCGTTTCCACGCCTATTCAGATGCAACTCTTTTCGAATTTTCAATCAAAAGTCCGTCCCGATAATGACACTCCCTCCACCGGCTCGTCATAAATTTCCGGTTATTTGGACACGCTCTCATATTTTTCACGTGAAGTAATAAAAAAAAACTGCTCCGCGCGAGTAGCTGATATTTTATTGAAGATGATTGTTCAAACAGTTGGCTGTTGACTCAGCAGGCGGGTTACGAAGCGGCGAGTTCCAACGAGAAGATAAGGATAAGAAATTGTGGGGCGTTGGGTATATCAAGAGCTTTTGATCGCCGAGCTGGCACAGTAACGCTCACAAGTTGTTTTGGATACTCGCGACTCGTTGCCAGCATCGAACAGAAGATGATTGGAAAATCCGTGTACCTCTTGGGATTTCTGGTGACCATGGCTGTGGTTGCCCTTGCGATACCCGATCCATACGCACCGAATTACGGTCCCAAATACAATGTCTCGCATCATTTGATCGTGGGAGCTCGTCTACCCGGTGACCGTCTTGTGCTACATCAGAGCGTTTTCAAGGCTCCATCCTGGATGCAGGTCACCATTATCGAGCGTTCGTTCTCGGCTGTCAGGTTCGAGAAGATTACACAGGTCCAAGCTTTGGACCAGGGGCGCAATGGGACTGGTGCTATCGCCAACATTGTCCGAGGTGGCCCCGGGACCGGCAACGTTACCCTCCGCTTCAAGAGCCAAAAAGGATTCGGCATCAACTTTATCGTCAATCTTTACTCCAGACGTTGATCCATCGATATTGACACATGACGAACGTCGAATCCCGTTGGAGGCGCATTTACGAAACAACGTCTTTCATTTTTTTCATGTACTAAATGTGTTGTTGAATAAGCATTGTTATTAATAAAGTTCTGTCAGTTGGATGTGAAATTGATGAAGTGTATTTTTTCAACGAATTATACTGAATCGAATTCTTGTAATGTAGATTGTAAGCATCGTTTTTCAACACAGAGGTGCGAAATGTTGCCCATACAGGAATGAATAAATGAGATTTACCTAACCAACAAAGGCTATATGTCGGAAAGAGTGAATGAAAGGCCACCGTTTTTTTTTGTTAATTGACAGAACAACAAAACTTATTTTATATTTTTCTTGCAAGTTTTCCTGAAACCTTTTTATCGGTACAATAAAATTTTGTTGATCGACAATATATATCGATTATTAATTGTTTTCCATCGGCAGGCAAAACTAGATGAGTTCATGATTTGTAGCAAAAACTGAAGGAGGCAAACAGTATTTTTTTTTTAATCCATGAGTTACGGACCATGTAAATTTTACCGAATGCTACCAAGCACAGTACCAAAACCTGAGTGTAACCTGATAATTATTATTTTTTGATTAAATTTGTCCGCTGTGTAAGAGAGTTCGCAATGTGAAAACGTTATTTCTTGAAAACTCCTTCTAAGGACTTATTCGGTTCCGACTCCGAACGCCCGGAGCTCATGAATTCATGTAATTTTCATCGAATGAATAAAGTAAATTACGATTGTCATTGGTCGTTAATTAATTTTCATCAACATGACTAATCGCATTTCCCAGCACCTCGTATTAATGAAGTTAAAAATGAAACTAGCTCAGGACGTCAATTATTGTGTGACGTTAATGGACTCGAGTTATTTACACACTCGGTCGAGAAAACAATAGCCACTTTGCGTTGAAAAAAATATTGATTAGGTGCTGCCGACGATATTCTGGGTATTAACGCTGTCAGATATAACCCGTATGATATGTATTGGTTGTTTCGTCGAAGATCATTGTCGTTTATCGTAAAAACGTCAGGGACTTGAGATAAGGAAAGAGACGCGGATTGAGATTATGAATTCTTCGAAGCTTGGTAATTTCTAAATATAATCATTACATCAAAATTCGGTAAAAATCTTAAGGTATTGATCGAACTGGAAGTTTCCTGATTTTGCGACCCATCGCATAACATCATGTACGTCATGTTTCGGTATTCATACCGGGGGTCTGTTGAGCTTCTAATACGTTTGATCAGTCTAATAATACAGTATTGTGCGAATTAATATGTCGACAGCAAGAAAAATTGTAAACAACATTTCTAATCACCGCCATTTTGTTATTTTATCGGTTAAAGATATTCCCCTGCGTATGGAGCCATCGCCACTGATATCAAGATTGTAAATATCCCTCCCTTTCGGTTTTGGATGTATCCTATGGGCTAATTGCTGTGAACCAGACTGGACATTTGTTTTTACAGCGGTTAACTTCTGAGGGTGGGGCTGGCGGCGAGGGTGCGAAGGGCGGACGAAATATTTATTGATAACTTTTCTCATCCTGTACTAATATGAAGAAACTGTGGTAAATATTTCAGGTAGATCTTACAACTTTCGTTAAAAAAAAATTGGCAAAAATCGCTTTATTTTCCAGCTCGCGGCGCGGCAGTGGCTCGCTCCCTTAATTGATTTCATGCCAAGCGGAATTGTACTTATTTCATGGTCAGTTGAGTTATTAAATACACATAGAATTACGTCGTATCTATATCTAAATGCAAGTAACTTTCCATTACATACATTATTTTGAAGAACTGTGGGTTCACATTATTTCGCACAATACTGTATATGAGGTATTCCAAATCAAACCGTCCGGTCATCACCCTCGGGTCCGCCGATTGTAGCATACATTTTTTTAAAAACTTTGTTCCGACTCCAAATAGACCCTAATTTTTTTTCAGAATTTTCCCACCACTCCTTAAGGTGATGCGCGCCGATTGTTGCATAAATTTGCATATTATTTTTGCATATAAATAAGTTATATAATTTGCATACAATTTTTTTGTTTTGACTTCGTTCCGACTCCGAATGGACCCGAATTTTTTTTCGTAATTTTCCCACCACTCTTTAAGGTGATGTGCGTGCATTGAAGTTGCAAAAATGAGAGTCAACCAACAAAACGGCCGTTTTTAAAAATTTGATTTTTTTCCTAGAAATTGTCTTATAAAAAAAAAATTTTTTCCCATTTTGAGAGTGAGACGCGGCTTGCTTATTATTTAAATGATAATTTTTTTTTTTTAAATCTTTAGAATCGTAAAAATGTCAAACTATAAAAACCATTAAACATGAAAAAAAAAATAAATCAAATTGAAACATATCTTGAAAAATGTTGATATTTTGCATATTTCGTATCTTGATTTTGCACTTTGCTGTGCTTAGAGTCGGTCACGTGCTCTCCCCTCACGAAATATGCAAAATATCAACATTTTTCAAGACATATTTTATTTATTTTTTTTTTTTCAAATGCGTTATGATTTTTATAGTTTAACATTTTTACGATTTTAAAGATTTCAAAACAAAAGTGTTTTTTAACACAAGCAAGCCGCGTCCTGCTCTTAAAGTGCGAAAAAATATATTTTTTTATAACACAGAATTTGTAGGAAAAAAATCAAAATTTAAAAAATGGCCGTTCTGTTGGTTCACTCTTATTTTTGCAACTTTGACGCGCGCGCATCACCTTAAGGAGTGGTGGAAAAAGTCTGAAAAAGAAATAGGCTCTATTTGGAGTCGGAACAAAGTCAGAAAAAAATGTATGCAACAATCGGCGGACCCGAGGGAAATGACCCCACGGTTTGGTTTGTAATACCTCATATGTATATTTTTATCGACGACTGACTTTCATATTCCACATTCAGATATGAAGACCCACGAAGCTTCGAGTGTTTTTTATTTACACACCCACTTCGGAACAACTCGTCTCGATAACAGAAACACACAAGATTCATCGGTAACTAGGTAAATGAGTAATAACCCGTAACCGAGTCATATCACGTGTCTTTCATCGCTCGGATATCGTCGTCTAACCTCCCACCCAGTGCCTGTCCACTCGTCCGAGATGCAATTCGGAAAACACGACGACGTACTCGCAAATAACAATCAGTGATAAGATAAACGCGAATAACGGTGCGACGGTCGACTATATTAGCAGCCGCTCATGACTCCAATGACACAGTAACGTTCCAAAGTTATTGAATTCAAGATGATTGGAAAATCTGCGTGCCTTTTGGCGTTCTTGGTGTCGATAGCCGTGGTTTCCCACGCGATACCCAGTCCAAATTATGGCCAGTACTACGCTGCCAACAACTCTAACCTCTCGCATCATTTGATCGTTGGGGCTCGTCTACCCGGAGATCGTCTTGTTCTCAAACAGAACGTCATCAAGACGTCGTCGTGGATGCAGATCACCACCCTGCAACAACTCTTTTCCGTGAGCAAGTACGAGAGGATAACTCAAGTCCGTGCTTTGGACCAAAAGACCAATGGCAATGGAGCAACGGCGAGTCTTCTGAACGGTGGTCCAGGTGTCAGCAACGTTACTCTACGCTTCAAGAGCATCAGAGGACACGGAATCAATTTCGTTGTTGAACTCTACGCCAGACCTTGAAACAACTGACTGTCGGTTATGGGACGATCGTTATCATCGCGCCGAGGCTTCCAGTGAAATCCATCAAGGTTGGGTTACCAATGGTCGTGCTCTGTCAATTGTCATCGGTCAATGTATCAACGATGATTGTCTAATAAATTCGTCATTGATAAATCCAATCATACGAAAATGCGTCTGAAAATATGACTCTATGTTTTTTTTTCCTTTCGTTACCTCTCACTTCACATAACGACAATACCATGGATCGAAATCATTTATCAGTCAAATCAATCAATTATCAATTTCTCCATTTCGTTTCGTCAACAGTGGCAGTGCGATGGGCGGGTAGTCCCCACGATTTATTTGAAAAATTCATTCAGAGAGATAAATAGATCAGAAAAACCCATTCTATTTTTGCCAAGTGTTATTTTTTTGTCGCGTCGACGTCAGAGGCGGACGGTGGACGAGTCAAATTGATTTAACGTATTTATCACATCCCCCGACTTTCGAAACTCGCGGATCGCCCGAAATTCCGATTAATGGATAAATCTGGTTACGATTCTCCTCGACGTCAATTAATTATCGGTGACATCACTGACCGCTTTTCCCGGTATTTTCAGCGCATCATCGAATTAGGGTTATATTGGACATCAATCGTTATTAGCCCGAAGGGTAATGATTCTTTTTCATCTCATCAAAGTTTGTTACATACAGACGACGTAATTGATTGGGTCGCTTTGGATTGTTTCTGAACTAGCGAAATTTCGCGAACCGCAATCGCAAATAGCACGCTCGGGAAATATCGGTTACATCGTTTCGGTGATATTCAGCATGCCAAAAATATCAGGAATGTGCTGTTATCTTTTTTTTTTCGGATTGTTTTTTTTTCAGGTTTGATCGATAGACTGATATTCCGCGTGTAAAAAATGTCACAGCTGTATTGATATCTTTTTTCGCCTCTTTTTCGAATCGTTTTCATTTCAGCCTCGAACGATAGAGTTATATTCCGCATGCAAAAAATATCACAGCTGTATTGATATCTTTTTTCGTCTCTTTTTCGAATCGTTTTCATTTCAGGCTCGATCGATGGGGTGATATTCCACATGCAAAAAAATATCACAGCTGTATTGATATCTTTTTCCGCCTTTTTTTCGAATCGTTTTCATTTCAGCCTCGATCGATAGGGTGATATTCCGCGTGCGAAAAATATCACAGCTGTATTGTTATCTTTCTCCGTCTCTTTTTCGAATTGTTTTTATCCCAGGCGCGGTCGATAGACCAATCGAGTATGAAAGCGTGGCATTGATCTATCGCGTTGGGTTTTGCGTCGTCGATGTTCGATGACACGTTTCCTTTTTAACGGATCTATTGATGCAAAATGGGTTCAACACGTTGTTCGGTATTCCTCACATAGATCAATGTGAAATACGAAAATTATCCGTGAACCCTATAGAAAAGGACTTACATCGACCTTCCATAAAATTATATTCTCTTAAGAAATCTCGATTGAAATAGAAACTGTAGGTTGCCTTAGAATACGACGAACCTCGTTTTTTTATAACTTTGATGAATATTTCAAATCTCGTTGAACGTTCCACATACGTCGAAGTAAGGTCTTCATTGGTATACTCTTCATCGACGTTGCGCGACTCCTACGTCACCTGCGGATCGACTCATTTCTCAGAACCCACTTGCGGAGAAAAATAATCCAGATAACGGAATCTTATCTCCATACCAAACTCACATATTTTCAATGTGCAATAATGACTCACTGTGTATGGTTGATCACGCGATTTGTACCAGAAAAAAAACATGTGTTTAGTAAATAAATCATGATGAAACCCCAAACAATGACTAAGAGCCGAATTAACGTTTTCCCTCGAGAGACAATAATTTAAAAAAAAGATAAATATATGGTTTGGCGAGGTGAGCTGATTTAAAGTCCCTAGCAGCCTCGTAATGATAATCATCGTCTTTAGAATAAATTTCCTCAAACTCATCATTTTACAACAATACGATCGAATGAAAATCAAATTCACGATGAAAAAAAATGCAGAGTATGTAACATCATTCAAATTATAATAAACTTTGTGTATTCATTCAATCCGCGCACAAAAATTCATTTTAATACTAAATAATCAAACCATTTATTCACACACATTCACGCAAAGAATTCTATGGATCCGAGTAAATCCATGGAGCGTATCGACAAAAACGAACAAATGACGCACGCCGTGTCCACTTAATATTATGAGACATACAAAGTGGGGGTACGATTTCGCTTGCTTATCGGTGATACGTACTCGTCGGAGGTAAAACCGTTTTATTCCGAGCGATCCCAGACCTTGATTGTTGAACGTGAAACGACGGAATGGTAAATTCTTTTTTGTGGCTTCCTTCGCCCGTGTATCCAAGCAAGGTAGACTCCGACGATGTCTTGTTGTTCATGTCGTCTCGACGAAGGTTGGAAGAAAATTCATCATTTGATAAACCGATCCTTCTCGAGGATCTTCAATAGGTAGTGGAATATCTCGTTTTCGCATTGCTCGTAGATATTTCGTGGTATATTCAAAATTATGTTTCTCAGTACATCTGAAACCGATCAATGCTCACGTGCTACAAATTCATCGAAGTCCGGATGAGCCATGGACGGTTGGTGTAATCGAATCTCCCGTATCGACGAATTCGGAATTATCATCCTGACACATGTCCTTTTCTGCATCCAAACGTCATTGCTGCAATGCATAAGCGATTCTCGCACGAATTATAAATAGAAACGTGGACGTAGAAATGCCCTCGGACTGACGTACGAATCCATAAGTGACTCTTCCATCGAGTCCCACTTTTATAATTGGAAAGAAATAGGAAGCAGGCTATACATCCGTGTATTTCGACCAGCACATACGACAGAAGACATTCGATCGATCGCACGGAGGGTTCGCGGAAAATGGACGATAGTTCGTCGTTTCATCGTCCCACATGTACGATTATAGCTGCATAACCACCTCACTCGATCTAAATTTATTTCTAGCATCGAGTCAATGAATACGTCATTACTTTTTTACACTACGGAGCTATTTGTGGTTGGATTCTATAAACGAACGCAAAGGTGACGGCGATGGCCTCCTCGGCACTTAAAAAGTCCATAAGTTGAGGCTAGAATAAAAGTTGAGTCGTTGAGACTTACAACGTTCTTTCGTAAACAAGCGATGCATAACTGAAGCTACGACAATTATTGTCGAAAAAAAAGAGAGAGGGGCGGCGGGGATATAAACGAATGTCGGTTTTATTTCGTACTCCGTGGCCGAAGCTTGTTTCAAGAGTACCGTGCGAAAAAGTTAAAAATACAGAATACAATAATATACTAGAGTTAGTAGGAACAACATAAGCAATTGCTGTAAACGAGATGTAAAAAATTAAAAAAAAATTATTAGAATAGAAAAATAGGGGAAATAGCGACGAACCAATGGACAAAATGAAAACACAGAAAAAAATACAAAAAAGCCAAAGGCAACGAAAATAATAAAAGAGAATGCAAAAGAGAGAGAAAGAGAGACCTAGAGAGTGAAATAAGAAATTGTACAATTGCATGTCTCGATTACGTTTACGTAACTGTTTTGCCGGAAACCTCCGTTCGCGTTGAAATAAACAAGAAAATATATATCTTCCCCCTCTCCTCTCTGATCAGAGTCCGATATCGCAACATCGCGATATCGTCTCGTTTCCGTTTGAAAATACGCACACGCTCTGCTCGAAGCTCAGCACAAATTCGTCGTTACACGTGCAACTCGTAATGTTTTCGGGTTGTGGACCCTCGATGTAATGGAAACGTCTCGCTGTATCCGACGTAGTTTCTCGCCAAAGTTTCAACGACGTTACTCGGGCCTCCATAGAAGGGTTGTCTACCCCTCGACCACTCGCTCGGTCTTTCCTTCTCCTTTGTACAATCTTTCCGCGCCATCTTTTTTTTTTTTCGTTTTTCCATGCTCTCCGTCTCAGTCGCTCTAGTTCTTTGCTCGACTCTCGAATTCTATTTCCAACGAATTGTCGCCGCTGCACGAGGGAGATTGGCTGGAGCCTGTAAAATTTGGGAAAGAAAATCGCTCGGGCCCAAGTGCATGGGGTACAAATACAGCACGAGACCAGAAGCAGAAGAGCCGATGCGAGGACGACAGCCAGAAGGAAACTCTAATGCGTGGGAGTGGGACGGAAAGAAGAAGTATATATGCGACTGGCGTTATTTCGGATAGCTCAGCTTGTTCCTTTGGAGAAAAAAAAACATTTGAGAGCGAAAAGTGGGCCAATGTTTCGCAGACGAAATGCCACTTTACCCGTTCAACCCGAGGGCAAAAGAAGCTTTTTTTCCAGGCCGTCCGAGTGCCATACTTGACCATAAAAGTCTCGTTGACCCTTAGGACGAAAGCAAACGCAAAAAGCAGAAGAGAAAAATAACTTTGTTCATTCCGGGCTCTCATTGCAGTGGATTGTGCAGTTGGATATATGTGTGGACTTGTGGACGCTTATGTACATTGGGGCGAGTTTTACTTGAGTCATTATCTGATTTTATTGCGCCTAGGTCTTAATAGATCGTAAAGAAGGAAACGAAAATGTTAAGCTTAATTTGTTCATTCTAGTCCAATCATTACCACGCGCTGATTAGAGATGAAGTTTCCCGTTTAAAATACATGCCATTTTTCTAAATTTTGGTGATTATACTGGCGGAACGACTTGTTTCTGAAAAAATCCAATACCATATGAAATGGAAGGGTATGAATCCCGCTTTCACAGAAAAATATACATCTGAGTCGTCACAACCTACGTTTACACCGTTCCTCTCACCATTATGATTCAATTTATTCGAACAATTTCGAAATAATTAGAATACTGGAGAGCCTCCGGGCCCCAGATTTATTATGGTTCTTTGAGAAGATTATGCAAGGTATTTCTCGTCAATCTTGTTAAGGATGGGGCTCCGAGGTCTTTAGATATTCTAGTTATTTGAAAATTATTTCAATAAATTTAATGATTATCGTCAGCTAACGATGTAAACGTCGGATTTTTTCGTGAGAGTAGCTTTCATACCTGATGATTTAATACGGTATTGATTTTTTCCAGGAATAACTAGCCACCTCGCCAAAATAGTCATCAAATAATAGAAAAGTTGCATGTATTTTGCCCTTTAAAAGAAAAAATTTACCGAAGATCAGCGCGTAGTGAAAATTGGACTAAAAAACTGAAATTAGGCTTAAATTTTTTTTTTTCGGATCCCAAATAAGAACCACCCTAATGTACATAGGCGTGTGGTATATAGCTATAGCCATAGACAACCGATGCGAGATGCGGCTGCAGTTTATGGGACGAATTGAGTTCTCGCGTTTACGGCTGGAACCGTGACGAACGCGAGCACAGGGACGAAACACGGAGGATACTGGCGAATGGGGATGACCCACGGATTCGCATGGCAGAGGACCGAACAGGTCGGCGTAGCACCCTACCGGCACTATCTCTTCGAGCAGCATATTAATCCGTGTAGTAACCGAATACGTCCAACCGGGTTGGATTCATCCCAGTTCGAATTGGTTCAACTGCATTTATATACGTATATATACGACCTCCACATGGCGGCTATTTCTGTCCCGCCAGAACCTTTTAGCTGTGTGTCACCAGGCTTTACGCGTTACTTTTTTCGTTTTTTTTTTATTGTTATTTGTTTTTCTCATTCTGTTAGGATTCATTTATTTTACGTCGCACGATATTTCTGCATGTAGTCGAAAAGTCGCTGTATCGTTGACAATGATACTGGCTATTCGACGTTTTATCGATTTAAAATGTGTTGCAGATGTAAAAATTGTATTTTCTCGAAAAAGAATTCGACGGAATTAAGGGGACGGATCGAAGTTCCGAATATCCAATGTTTCTCGACAGATTAATAAATCGTATTGAATTGCTTTAAAAATAAATGTTCCAACCCGGCATCCCCAAAAACCCCAAACCCTAAATATTTCAGGAAAATATTCAAATTTGAAGATCGTTATCAATATTTTAGCTGTTTATCTGTATATACCTCATACGCGACTACACTTATATATGAGGCATTCCACGTCAACTCAGACGGTCAAAACCCTGACCCCTGCCGATTTAGTTCCTGATTTTTTGTTGGCTTCCATTTAACCCCCAAAGTACCCCCGATTTTTTTCAGAATTTTCGAATCCCCGTACAACCCTTAAAAAAATTCAAAACCACCCCCAAATGAAGAAAGGCGTACTTGGACATAATTAATATCTTTGATTTTTTTTGTGTAATATCAGTAGGTCAAAAAATAAACTTTGCCAAAATTCCAGAGTGGGCTCTGTATTGCAACTATATTTTAGAAAAAAATAAATCGGACGGTCAAAAATTGATCTTTGCTGATTTAGCTCTCGATTTTTTTTTGAATTCAGTTTCACCCCAAAAGTACCCCTGATTTTTTTTAGAATTTTCGGATCCCCCTACGACCCTTTAAAAAATTAAAAACTACCCCCAAATAAGGAAAGACGTACTTGGACACAATTAAAAATTTTAATTTTTTTAAGGATTTCAGTACATTAAATAGTAGATTTTGTTGATATTTTAAATTCTGAAAAAAATCAGGGGTACTTTTGGGGTGAAACTGAATTCAAAAAAAAATCGAGAGCTAAATCAGCAAAGATCAATTTTTGACCGTCCGATTTATTTTTTTCTAAAATATAGTTGCAATATAGAGCCCACTTTGGAATTTTGGCAAAGTTTATTTTTTGACCTACTGATATCACACAAAAAAAATCAAAGATATTAATTATGTCCAAGTACGCCTTTCTTCATTTGGGGGGGGGGGGGTTTTGAATTTTTTTAAGGGTTGTACGGGGATACGAAAATTCTGAAAAAAATCGGGGGTACTTTGGGGGTGAAATGGAAGCCAACAAAAAATCACGAACTAAATCGGCAGGGGTCAGGGCTTTGACCGTCTGAGTTGACGTGGAATGCCTCATATACAAATGAAATGAAACTGTTGATATTTACTTCCGGATTTATCACGACAAATTGAAAATTAGCGAATTGCTGGATTCCTGAATTAGCTACCTTATTCAATGAGGCGTTAACGGAAACGACATGCTAAATATCACTATTTGTGATAAGAAAATTCGTAGGATGGATATTTCCACGTGATTAATATCTCCCAAGCAACGTTTGGAAAGATCACTACATTTTTTTGAAATTTATCCGTACGGCAATGGTCCTTTGTTCATCGTCGTGGCTTTCCAACGAACTCGACGACGTTGCGAACGAGCCGCCATCAGCTACACCCCCGCATCGAAACGTCAATTTCGAATATTCCAAAGTTGAAAAGTTGCAATGGTGCATCTAATTCAGCTATGGGAAAATAACAGATAGAGCACAAGTTTAACGGTAGCGGCAGTCGGCATCAACGTGCATACTTGGACTCACGTCGGAGAAACGTACCTACATGGTTACCGCAAGCTCTTTCATACACGACCTGCAAAATGTAGCAAAGTGGCGGTTGATGCCACGTACCGGGGAGAGCAGAGTTACCGTCATGGTTGTAATTTTCCAACCGGTCGTGAAGATATAACGCTCGAAACGATTGTGCGTTGCGTGCACGCATCTAGCTCGATGCATATCCCGAGTCGAAATTTTCATCTTCGTTTCAACTTATTTCAACATCACTTTGAGGGTGAAGGATGTTGAAAGGCGGATGAAATTATAAGCGATTTTTATGCGCGTTTCAACTTTACTTCACCCTAAAAACTTGCAGTTATTTTCCGTTTTACGAGATTGGATGGTGAAACGAAGATGAAAATAATTTCACTTTCGTTTCGCCTTATTTCAACGTCCTTTCTATGATACACTATTATCATTATTATTTACTGTGTGAGGTTTGGCAACCTGCGACCATATCTCCATTTTTTTATTTTATTACGTTTTGCCCCTGGATTCGGGGCCCCTTCAGATAGGGACGAAACGTAATAAAATAATAAAAAAAGATATGATCGTCCGTCGCCAAAGCTCAAGCAGCAAATAATTCATGGCGGTCGAAGCAACCCAACATAATTATCATGATTATTGATTCTGGATTATTTATTATTATTATTAATAGAAAATTATTTTATTTCAAAATTATAAAATTATCATTATTATTGATTCCGTATCAATTATAATCGACAAATTAGAACGAAAGAACAACAAATTGAAATGGATTTTTATTAATTTATAAAGGACGGAAAAATAACGAAAGTAATGATTTCATCCTCATTCGGAAGATGAAACGAAGGTAGAATAACGAAAGAAAACTTTCATCCTCACGCGGAAGTTCAAACGAAGTTGAAAAAAATTTCGACATCCCATTGAGGTTGAAACGATGGTGAAAACAGTTTTGACCTCACATTTAAGGTGAAACGAAGATGAAAAAATATTTCAACCTCACTTCACCTTCCAATTCGGACACGTTAAGTAAAATAAGTTGAAATGTAGGGTGAAAATTTCGACTCGGGATGCGCTGGAGAGACTTGCAAAGGAAATGTTTCGATTTTTGCGGCGGGGAGAGTATGATATCCATGGCGCCGCGATTTGATGCTTTTTTCGTATAGAACACCCCAAAATAAGAAGAAAATCATGAATAAAATTTTTTGATATCTCGCTTAGTTTTCGAGTTATCGAATTTTTTTCGTTTTATTTTTTGTCCGAAATTTTTTTTTTCTTGTCCGGTTTCTTTGATGCACTTTTTGGGGAGAGTATGGTATCCGTGGCGCCGCGATTTGGTGCTTTTTTCGTATAGAACACCCCAAAATACGACGAAAATCCTCTACTATATCGCCAAACATTCATATTTCATATCATCACACGGTTCAATTAATGACGTCTCCCAACTGAATCGAAGGCTTCATGAGAATCATGAAGAATTCATAAACATGAACGGTCATAATTCAAACTCTTACTAAACTAAGATGACATCGAGAATAATTTTATCCTTTTTAAATTTTTAATTCAATAATTCAAACTATTAAGAAACTCAGATAATATCGAGAACTGGTTCATCATTTAAAATTCTTTAAATAATTCAAACTATTAATAAACTAAGACGATATCGAAGATTATTTCATCCTCTAAAATATTTGAATTAATAAATTGAAACTATTAATAAACTAAGATAATACCGAGAATTATTTAATCACTTTGAATTTTTAAATAAGGTAATTTATTATGCACGACAACGCTCGCAGCCGGGAGTTTTTTCAAATTTTTTAATTCAATAATGTCTTGCTTCTGTAAAATCGTGCAGAGAAATGAGCCCGATCGAACGTTTTTTAGGGGCAGTAGAGTGGACCTTATTAGGGGTGTTGACGAATTTTGACAAGTGCAACCCCCAGATAGGTTCGAAATAAATAAAAAAAATCATGTGTAAAACCCCAGCACTGTAGTCCAATGAAAAGACGTGCCTGTAAGCTCGTTTTGATTCCCATTTGAATAACATGGGATTTTCAGACTGATTCAGTAATTATTTTTTCGTGTCGTCCCTAAGCACGGAAAAAATTCTTTATTCACATGAATTTATCGTTAATGAGTATAACTACTTGTGGATTTTTTTTACAAGACCTCGCCTGTATCAATTCGCCGTCGTTTATAATAGAAGGGGGGTGGAAAGCGCAAGGGTTGTGATAACACCTTGTAAAAATGTTACACGTAGATATAACCAATTAAGAATAGATTTATACGAATAATATTTTTTTTAATGCTTAGTAGCACTTCCAAAAAATAATGACTGAATTAGTCTGAAAATCCCATGTTATTCAAATAGGAAACAAAACGAGCTTACAGTCACGTCTTCGCATTGGACTGCAAGGCAGGGGCTTAGCACATTTAAAAAAAAATTTATTTCGAACCTATCTGGGGGGTGCACTTGTCGAAATTCGTCAACACCCCTATTAAGGTCCACCCTAAGGGGCAGCCCTGATGTTTTAAAGGTTCTAAGTTTTCTTCTCATGTAAAAACAATATATTCCCCGAATAAGACTCCACGGCTATTTGAATCTGCCCTCACCGCATATATTTTCCGCACCCGCTATAGCTTTCTCGACTTACGAGTTCAATGGCTGCATCGGCCAAGTACAATTTGCCGTATATGGCCTTTGCCGAGACACGATCAACGCCCGTGTCTTCCTCTCCTTTCCTTTCTTCTTTCCCTTTTCTATTTCACTATGACACAGGCAGCAAGACTCGTCATCAATCGAGAGTCTTGTTTTTTTCCACCGTCGTCGTTCGTCGGTACCCAGACTAAAAGGAACATCAAAGTGAATCGCGAGTGACGCACGCGAAACGTCGGCGTGCACGAAGGCAACTCGAGCCGTGGCAACGATACCGAGGTAGATATACGTACGTACGTACGTACGTAATACGAATACGTAGCGTGAAGGTGTCTGATAGCGAAGGATAGGCCACGTTGCTGGCGTTACTGTGCATACGCGAACCCGTCGGTATAACGTACGTACAAACGAAGCCAACTACTACTCTAGCGAGGGTATAGACAGGCTGGCGCGAGTGAGCGTACAGCCGGTGGAGATTCGACGGCGCGAGACCGGAGTCAGAACCCGCCTTCCAGTGGAAAGAGTCACGCTTAGGCCAGACAAAAACGTCGGGCGCTCGCCGACTCGTGGGGAGTCTTCTTCCGCTGGTCTCGCTCGCTCCGCACGTTCGAACCTACTCCGCGGACTATAGCTCATGCTTTTCGCTTAGATACATACATGTGTCCCCCCCGTTATCGATCGTTTCATCAAATATTTAATAACTTCTCGACTATGTTCGAATCTTGTACGCGTGTATGACGAGACACGGTCCGTGTGCCGAAGGACTCTTAACTCGACACCCTTCGACCGCGACTATGAGATATTCTTATTCCCAGAATATCCGGATTTTGCAAACATCGAGAGAGCGAGCCAACTATATGTACCTTCTGCTGTTGGCCGGAAGCTGAGACCGAATGACTTCGAATCGCGAGAAAGCTCGGATGCCTCGTTGGGGTTGTAACAGGGTTGCGAGGAGGGTAAACCGCGGATTCCCACCGGTTGTGCGTTCCGTTGCTTGTACGACACTCGCGAGGGAGTAACTTCGTCGCAATACTCCTCTTTCTCATCTCTATATTGCTCGCGCTCACATCTCGTCGTACTTTGCGGCACCAAGTACACCGTCCGAGCTTCCTTTCTCATGCACGCAAGGGCGACGTTTTTGAGAGGGACAGGAGTAACCGAGACCTTCTCCCGCTTCTTCTTACTTCTCCACCCTTCCCGGTGTCTCGGCCGCGCGTCTTCTCTCGGTTGCATCACGGAAGTCCGCGTTCGCGAAGCGTTTCTTCTACCACTCGCTACATACACGAGCCCTCCCCCGCTATCGATCGTTTCATCAAATATTTAATAATCCCCGCAACCCCCGACCAAATTCGATACTCGGACGTTTGCCGATGCCGGAATGGCTCGTTTCTAAAGGAGCGAGGACGAATCGCGTGTCTCAACGAGTCGGTATCGACGCTGCCTCGCACGTCATTCTCTAGACGCATCGTCTTTTTTCTTTTTTCTCTTTCTGGATTCTTCGTCTTTTCTTCGGTTTGGGGTTTACGGGTTCGTATGTCTATTTCATGTGAGAAGAATTCCACGTCAATTTGACCGGCATTTTGTTTTTTTACCGTTGTTTCGAAGAAAATGTCTGTACGCAATAATGTTCGTAGGCAACAGAGATGACGATAATAATAAATAATTTGGATGCATCATTGGTGCAACAAAACGTTCGATGTAAACTTATACTAATTTTAGCTAAAATATATAGATAAAATTGTCGGTATTACTGGATATTATAATTTATTTAGATATTTGATTTTAAAATACCAAAATAAATAGATAAATCAAAATCTTATTTGAAATAAAAGTTCATTCAAATTTATTCATAAAGACAAACTAATGTTACAAGTTAAAATTACGAGTTCTAAAAATTATACCATTATTAATTTTATTTAAAGAATTTTCAATTAAAAAATCTTTAACTTTTTTATTTACCATTCAAAATTAAATTCTTCTTTGAATTCTTTGAACCACCTCGGCCAGTCTTTGTACTATATCTTGAGACATCGAGCGAAACTTAAAAAAACCTATCATGGACTTGACGTGGAATGCTTCATTTCTGTGTATCGATCCCTTTGCGAGAGACATAGGTGATTTGTTTCGAATTATTTAGTATCCACATATCCAAGCGGAGGTTTTTGTAATGTATTATGGACAATTTTCTACTCTATTTACGTATTGCACGTTTGCAGGGAGAAAACTTTTGTTTTCAATGTGTTTCGATATCTATATTTTGGTTGATTGTTTTCGATATATTATATACGAATAACGAAGAGGAATAAATGATACTACAACAATTTCCGCGGCGTAATGGAATGCGTGTTCGGTACTGCCGGAGGGAAACAGGTGCAATATGGAAATCACTCGGAGTGAACTCGTGCCTGGATGAACGAGGCAGCCAACCTCCGCAGCCACCTCCTCCTCCCTCTCCCCTTCCTTTGCCATTCTCCGTCCCTCGTTGCCTCCCACCAATTCCCATAATTAAACTATTTAAATTCGAAAACGAAGTTGGCTGTATGGCCACGCGATGCACGGTTAACTGGCCGCTAGGAGTTAAATTAGAACGGAAATGGATTTATAAACAAATTGTCGTGAACCGACTGAAGGTATATCGGTGGGAAAGGGGTCGGTTTCTGGGTGACTCTGATTTTCATCGAAGCTACGTCATTGTTTCTCTGTTTCTCTCGTTATATGCGTTTGACACAAGGGATGGCGAACGAAACGGATGAATGCCCACGCGAAATTATTTGCCACCGGAATAGATTTACCAACGATTTGTACAACCACCGACAATTGTAATCGGCGAAACTTTCGATGTTTTGTAATGAACACCGCATTACGAACGGCGAAGAGGGATTGATAAACGTTTCGATCAACGGTCGTGTAATGCTAACGTTCATGCGATTCGCGTATTTCGACCGCAGAAGCTATAAATAGGTACATAACGAGATATTTATTACGATGAGATATTTTAATTGCGAGAGTTGTTTGAAAATTCGTAGTTATACAAATTTTATCACAAATTGTAGAAATAATAATAATTTATGCAAACGAAGAAATAATAATAATAATATTTGATAATTATATAGCCATAAAACATTTTATTTATTTATATAATTCATGCAAATAATAATTCAGCTTCGTACATCGATGTCGATAATTAATACTCTCGAACCTTGTATTTGCGGTCAAATTAATTAATTGCCATTGCATTACAAAGGAGAGCCCGTGCGAATAATGACAAAGTAAAAAACATAAAAAATGAATAACAATGTTTCTACCAATTACATGGATAGGAATGGTTTTGTGTGTATTTTTTCCATTCCGTAATATGTGCGACGTATCGCAGAGCAACCCTGACAATGTAGCAACCCTCATCTCTTTTACTGATTAAAATTTCCAAAATTATAGTAGCAAAGTTGAATTCCCCATTCTCTAAAATGTGAAAAACAAATTATCACATGACATCCAAAATAAGCGAGTAATTTTTTTTTGTGGCATAGAAAATCGACAGCTTAGAAAGTGAATAACGTAAGACAAGTGTTATGCATTACACCGATGTATGTCAAATAGGCGAAAATTAATTGAGGCAACGAATTTCATCCCCGAAAAATGGTTCGCCATCCAGCTGCGAGAGAAATAACGTCCGAGTCACCGATGCTTGTAACTAGCTAGTTGTTAGTTGAATTGCGGTATAGTTGCCGTTTTCCACTATGAAATATCGTCGTAGGAGAAAACTCTCGGTTCATAACGAGCTAGCGCAGTCGATAAACAAGATAGATACGATCTCTCCACTCTTGCTTTTCTTCTTTCTCCTGTTCTCGAGCCGCCGAAATCCGAGTCCGGGGCTTTGTTTTTTTTTTTTGGGTTTTCTTCTTCGTTTTTTTTTTTCGTTTCCCCGTTATCTTTCTATTCGGTGTTACACTTTTAAAAGTCTTTTTAGATAAGGGGACTTTAATGGCTCAAGAGGCGACCGACTTTAGCCGGGTTAGGGGGGGGGGTTGCAGCAGCTCACCCGATCTCGCCCAGTGGCACCGCCGGTAATCCCGATGGTGGCAGCGGACTCGTCCCGTTCCCCAGTCCTGCTTCCGCTCTCGCCAAACCAAATCACGTAGTTTCCAACTTTTTCGACCGGTTATCAAATCCTCTTTTTCATACATATTTTTTTTTTCTCCTTCCATCCATTTCCGTTTGGATCGACTTTATTTTCGTTCCACTTGGTCTCAAGACACTCCGGATAAGGGTGAGAAAAAATTTGATGACTGTAACGAGCGTCCGATAAATTATTCGTTCGAACGACGTGAAACGTCAACGAGTACTCGTACTCGTACCTAACCCTTGCATAGTTTTTTTTTTTTTTTTTTTCGTGGAGAAATTATAACTACCTCGAGGTGCATACACACCCCCGTCACACGTAGTCGCTAATGAGACGCCAGGGACAAATCTCGAGTCAATGTGGTACGTGCAAACTCTGGGGGTGCCCGATTCCCCACCATTTTTTTTTCTCATGTGAAAATAATATACTCGTAGAATATGACTCCACGGGCATTTTAATGCTGCTCGTGATCCGTTGCGAACATATATCGCAGGTTAAATCGGTAAGGGCGTCGTGACACCTCCACCCTTAACATATATAATTTTTAATTGCGAAAAATAACGAAGGCACGCAGTTTTAATTGCAAAAATGACTTATCGAGATGACAGCGTCGATGATTGACGGAACGATCGTCGCGATATTTCGAACCTTGTTCCGCTACCATCGACAACCTTCGGCCGCGACTGTGAGATCCTTATTCTCAAAATTTCCGGATTTTTCAAACATCATGAGAGAAAGCCAACAGCGTACCGTCTGCTGATGGCCGGAAGTCGGTACCGAGTGACTTCGGATCGCGAGACAGCTAGGACGTCTCCTGGGTTGAAACTGTCGCGAGAAGGGTAAACCTCGGATTCCCACCGGTTGTGCGTTCCGTTGCTTGTACGACGTTCGCGAGGGAGCACCTCCGCCGCAACAACCTTCTTTCTCATCCCTATAGCCCGCGCTCACACCTCGTCTTACTTCGCGACACCAACTACACCGTCCGAGCTTCCCTTCTCATACACGCAAGGGCGACATTTTCGAGAGGGAGAGGAGTAACCGAGACCCTCTCTCGCTCCTCTTTACTTTCCGACCCTTCCCGGTGTTTCGGTCGCGCGTCTCCTCCCGGCTCGCACCGCGGAAGTCTGCGTTCGCGAAGGCTCGCTTCTACCATTCGCTGCTACCTGTTCTGTCTGCGCTGCAGCCCCAACATAACACAACCATACCATATACTTGTACAAATATGTATATATATTGGGATATGTATATCATTATGTACCTATGAAATAGTATAATATCACAATAATAATAATCATTTATTTTTTGTATATATTTATATATCTGTATGCTCCCCGGTCCGTCTGCGCTACATCCCCTATATTCATGTATACAAAAGTATATAGTATGAGTGTGTTATTCAGGGGTTATAGTGCTGACGGAACGGGTAGCATAAAAATATATAAATATAATATATCATTGTTACAACTATTAGATTAATTTTATATGCATATAAATATATACATATATATGAATGTATACGTATGTACAGGGATGTGTATAAACCATAGGAGAGCACATACAGCACACCCCGTCGCACGGCGGGTGTCGGCGGCGCGCTTGCGCCTCGCCGTTTGCGATATTCACGTTCCGTCTCAGTCGCACCTCCATCTTCAGGGTCCTTCGCGGGGCGCCGTCCATCCCGCTCGCTCTCCCTGTACGCGATCGTTGGATCGCCGCGCCGACCCTCCAGCGGATCGCGCCCCGCAAGCGCGACGAAGACGCGAGCAGGGTCACCCCCACGCCCGACGAGGACGACGCTATAACCGCGCTCGGCTGCGTGCGGGGAGTGAGCGCAGCCTCGTCATTCGAAGCCCGCCAACGGACGAGCGAGCAGCCACCGGGACGGGAGCACGTTCGAAGTGACCCACGCGATTCTCCGTGTTACGGTCTATCACGGAACAACCGAATTTTTCTGTGACGTACGATTGCGAATAAAGATAATCACGAGTCAAGAAGAAGAAAGGAAAAAAAAAAATATTCCCCGAGATATCTAAACTCCTTAATTGCGACGATTGAATTCCGGTTATTGTTTCGCCGGCTCGTCGCGATTTCTTCTTGTTCGAGTGTCCGAACGGTGGTGGTGATAATAACGATAATACACCGGGTAGGTCCTGGTTCAAGGGCAAAAAAGTCGCGAGCCATTGACTCTTCGATTGTGACTCAATCGCCCCACCGGTGTATCTTTTTCAATCGAAAACACGCGTTGAACCAGTGCACGCCCGCAATGGATATGTAAAATAAATACGACATCGTTCGATCATTCACCCCACCGATCTCTCCGCAACGTTTCGTTCGTTGGATTGTAAACATTGAGCGAAAGAGGGAAAAAAAATTCACTCATTTGTTTGAATCCATTGGCCGGCTACGTCCCTCCGCGTGTGCGTTGTATACCGATCGTCGGTAAGTCAGAACCGATCGTCAGAGCCAATCGGTGGTTCGGATAACCCCCTTCGGGTCCCGGGAACGCGAGTCGTGTGGAGCGCCGAAGAGAACGCGAACGGAGTAACAACGAGAGTGAAAGGATAACACGAACATTTTTATCGCCAGCGAGAATTCGTACGAAGGTGGGAGAAAAAGGTCCGAGGAATAAAACCCGCGAATCTTTTGATCGAATCCGTGTTATTGCTTCGCCGTGTGACCCGTAAACCAAACCGGCCTCGCAACTCCAAGAGTTTTGTACACACGGTTGTCGGTACGCCGCTACAGGCGCACCGAGTATTCCGCTTCTGCTCCTGCTGCTGCTGCTGGACCTCTCGTCGCCGTCGTGTCGTCACGCTGGTGCGAAACCATCGCCGAGAATTCGACACGGGTCGTAAATATCGCGAAAAGAAAAGAAGAACTTCGAGAAGCATTCACGATAATTCGACGCGGTCGATCTCGCCGGCAGCGAAACGGAACGATCCCCGGACAGACTCGATGAAATCGGAATAAGATCAGCACCGTAAGAAGAGTCTTGGCTCAGGGCACCGCAATCTAATCGCAATCTAATTGCAATTTCGCAATTGGCAATCCGCACCCAAAAAAATCAACCAAACCTTTCATCCATTCGTTTGAAACTGTTTGCTCCAAACGGAATCGGCAATAGTGTTTTATTGATACAGTTGGCGGCAAACGAATGTATCGGAGGTAAAATAGAATCCTTTCGATACCCGAAGGTGCACACGTGCGTGAGCAAAGGCGGTTGGTCTCCGGTCAGGGTTGGTGCAGCGTGCAGGAGTGAGCGAGTCGAACGGGGAATATTCGCGGCAAGCGAGAATAAAAGGAGGATAAGGCGGACGAACAACCGGTTTCTCATTCGAGGATAGAGAGACTGCTTCTGCCGGCAAAGCTGCGAAGCTTCCTTCGCGCGCGTCTCACGAGCGTACACCTTACTTTCCGCTTATCCGCGTGTACGAAGTTACATCTCCCAACCCCCCCCGCTCTTCCTCGTCAATCTCGTGCGTGTTCGCGTGTGTGCGCGTTGCTTTCTGTCCAGCCACGTTTTCCAAGGAAAAATTGCTTTTTCCACGACGCTCGCGATTCTCGAAGAGGAAACTGGAACTTTGTACGCGGGGTAGTTCTGTCTAGGAATCTGGCCAGAGGTGCTCGTATATGCTGCGAGATACGTAAGAAGTATTGAGTGAAGGATCGGCGGTATTGCCGATAGTGTTGCGTCGGGGTCACGTCAAGGGCACGTAGGTAACGGGTATTCGGGCATTGGCTTTGTTTACACGTGACTCGAGCTGTTGAAGGATACACAAAAAGTATCGTGTTAGCGAACGTCGCGGTGTATTGCCGATAGTGTTGCTTAGAGGTCACGTAGGTGACGCGTATTCGGGCTTTAGCTTTGTTTACACGCACCTCGAGCTGTTGAAGGATAATAAAGAGTATCGTGAGAACGGAAGTGCGAAGTGTATTGCCGATAGTGCTACGTAGGGGTCACTTAGGGGACAACGTAGGTAACGCGTATTCGGGCTTCGGCTTTGCTTACACGTATCTCGAGCTGTGCGAGGAGCAACGCTTTGCCCTCGTAATCGTTGTGTGACGCGTTGGCGCGCGCGTGGCGTTCCGTACACTGTCGCGAGTGATCGTAAACTCGGATTACAACTGTTGATCCGAACGATAAATCGTGTTTGGCCAATTATTCGGCGCCTTCGTCGTAGCTGTACGTACTTCGCGTATATGCGCCATCGGGGATTCTACGGTTGGAACGAGTGATTGATTGATATTGAAAAACAGGCGCTTCCACGCTTTTTATCATCGTCGAAACTGTTTGTATTTCATTTCAACTAACGAAAATAACCGAAACGTACTTTGAACTCGTGGTTGGCCGAATGCGAGCTATCGGTTGTTGAAGGATTCAAACGTAAAGTGTTATTCGTCAGGATTGGTACGTCATTTGAGATTGTAAGAAAAAAGAAGTGATATTACTTGTGTGGTCTGATTAGTGACGAAGGTTTAGTGAAATCATTTCGATACGGCGTTGTTTTCGTCGTTTGTAACGTGAATTGTTTGCCTCGCATCGCCCGAGTGGGATACGACGTGACGTCTGCTCGGACGTCGCAATCTGTAACCTCAAGTTTCCAGTGTTTTGCAAATTATCAACGGAATTATAACCGCTTCACTCTTTAAAGTCGCCAGGATTTCACGGGATTCTTATTTGTGTCTACGAGTATTGTGTGTGTGTCTCTGTGGTTTCCATCTTTTTTTCTCTCTTCTTTCGTAAGTGAACAAAAGTGCGGATAATCCTTTCGCAAGCGTCCGCTTGAAAACGTGAGTATCAGAAATTGTCGAACGGTCTTGTATTCATGAATTTCCTTTTAACTTGGAGATAGGGTATTTTTCGAACCTTTCGGATTTCCTTGACAAAAATTACTGATCATCGGTATAATTACAAGTCAGAAAAACATGGTTAATAAAGAATAAACATGAAGGATCCATCATGTAACGTTGTACATTAATTACTGAGCCTCTTCAATGAGAAATAATTGTACATACCGACAAGTACCCCCCTCCCCCCGCTCCACCCGCCAAGATAAAATAAGATGCCTATAAACCAATCCTTGAAAATATCAAATTACCGACCTATAAAAATACCGTTTTTCATTTTCGCTGAATCGAAAAAAAAAGAACAAAAAAAACAGAAAATCTGCACATCAAAGGATTGACGCGTATGGTTGTTGAAATTGGTTGCAACAGGATACAATCCGGTATCCAATGTTGGACATTTGAATCGCTCACTCGAGAGACCATCATACCGTACTCGTGTATCTCCCGGACGATTAGACCTCTTTGGATGAGCGAATTTCATTCATGGAAACGATGACGCGAACGCGCCAGCTGTTTCGCTCGGCTTGTTATATAGCGTTTGAAACGGCGTTCTCAGCGAGTGGAACGTTCTTCGCTGATGCTGACCGGTGAATCCAGCTGCGGAGTCGGAGTTGTAATACAGGTATATAACTCCCGCGTGTATATATGTATACACGAGTGGTGGAGGTCTGTGGCACGAGAGCGTGCAAGGAGTCGAATCGCGTGACCTCTCGCAGTGCACGTGGCTATGGGTTGACTACTTTGATATTAATCTCGTTGGAGGAGAAGCTTCGAAATCGATCTCGATACCCTTTTCTCGCGATATTACAATCACTCGTGTGACCCTACGGAAACACCGTTTCTCAACACACACACATGCACACCCCCTTCCTCTGCGAAACAACCTTCGCAACGTCCTTGCGAGTTGTACGAATATGGGAATTGTTTCCACTCAAGTTTCCACTCATGGTTATCGTCACCATTATGGTGACGGCTGAGTTATCCAAGTCAACCCTTCTTTTAAAATGGACCCACATCTCAACTGCCTTGTCCTTGAATGATGAGCGTCTTTGAGCTTTTTCGTCGTCTCCTTCAGGGTCGGATACTGTTTACGAGGAAAGAAACGGAAGAGAAAGGTTACGTGTACATCACCGGTTGGTCGTTTCAGGACCTTGTAGTTTGCCTATTTTCCGTGTTACAATTTATGTCGTTTCACGGTCTACGGAATATCCCGAGCGGCAGGAACGTGTTGGTGGTTGGTTTGCCATCCAGGTAGCGTCAAGATTGTCTTGCTTTTATTTTATCTTGTACTTGGGTTGGCCTTTCCCAACCTTATGACGCTCTCGCTTGGATTTTTTTACTCTGGGTCTATCGCGCGTCTTTCTCCGTCGGCGTGATTGTCGAGAATTTTTAGAGATTGCGTTACACGAGTCACCTTTACCTGCCGTGGCTCTACTGACCATTACTGGCGAGGTATAGCCGTTGCTGATAAGCCTGGTGCAGCTTGGATCAGAGGCTGATAGGGCTCTACGATTTATACTTTTTTTGACGACTTGATCAGAAAGGGTGGCAATAAGTTTTCGAAACTTATGAATTAGTTTGACTGATTATTCTGAATGGTTAGCTGTTTATATTCAATTAAACATAGCCACGAAGGTTTGATTGGATGACCCGAGGAAGGATAATGGTACAAAAGCCAATAGAAGCAATGAGAAGCAGTTCACTGGCTCCTGCATGGCTTGCCTGACAAAACGGATGATCTCCATGATCCTGTGACAATCGCAAGCCTGAAAACCTGCACAGCACAGTTCGAATCCCTTTTCGGTCATAGCCGAATTTCAATCTTGTGACTGATCATTCGGCCTCCTGGATAAAGGTGAAGAAATCATGATGCTTGTGAGTCAATTCCTATCGATGATTGATCCAATTTAAACTCATTCAGTAAAATACTGTGAAATAAATTGTTTCTTCCTTACGGTCATTGGTGAGCACCATAAAAATATTTCCTCATTTCAAATTCGACAAAACTCGATAAAGTGACAACGAAAAAAATCCAATTTTGTGTTGCTAAATCTTCAGCCCAACATACTAAAGTTTGTTTCACCGCAGTTCCAAAAATCGTTGAGTGTAATAGACTTTTTCTCTCTCGAAGAAATTGATTCCGCGCGTTGTTTGAAAATTTTCCAGGCGGCAACAAAGCTTTGTGAGAAAATAAGGAAAGCAAGAATATTTAGCTTTCGGTGTGAGTAGCAAAAACATTCCGTCCGTTAAATTTTCTTGCCGGAACCGTCGTGGGTATATACGTTTCATTGTGGGTGGCGTTCACTCCGTCTCCGTTTTTAAGCCGGTTTCATACTTCAGGAGTGTATATAATTATACGCGTGCAGCTTAATTAGACAGACGGGGGCCAAGCGGAGGACACTTAATTGCGACTTTGGCGCGGTGAGTGGGATGTTGGCGAACCCGGCACCGGCTAAACTTATTTACGCGGATAAGCGAGCGGCTTAGGTAATCCTTCTAATTCATCCAGTAGCAACGTGCTTTTGCGTTACGAGAATTAAGTTTGTTTCGTTCGCGTCCGTCGTTGGTTAGAACGGAAAAACAAAATTGTCCTTTCCGACACTACGAGGCGAGAAATCCGCCGCGGGGGAGAAAATATAGTCGATTGAAGTTGTGGTTAACACGTTAAGCGTCGAACCTTGTTTTATCTCCCTTTCCGTTCAGACCGCTGTCACGCTGTTATGCAGCGAGTATTTTGCCGTGTTTCAAGGCAGGGTATACCTTACGAGCCATCGGACGTGCGGGTATATTTTTTCGTCAAAAGTGCTTAACTCTGCCTATAGTCGAATGATACCTCTATGTTTTGGTGTTCATCGCGTTGCTGCAATGCGTCCTGCTTGCGAGGAAAGTCAGTTTAAAGCCAATGTTGACTCTATAAACACGCAAATAGGGATTTTTTCCCAAATTGATAAACGGTCCTCAGATGTGTTTTTCTCGCGTTACTATTGATCTACATTGATTTATTGATTTGGATAAATAAATCACGCATCGTGCGTTGAATAACATTTCTTTTTGGCAACACGAAATATTTAGGTTCGTTCGTTCCGAGAAATTTTAGATTGATAGAAATATTAGGTAGTCTTTCATGATCGCCAAATTGTTTAAAATGTATTAATAGAAGAATATGACTCTTTAAATTGTACAACGTTGGTCAACAGTAATTGGCGTGGCCTAACCGGAAAGTATAGTGTAAGTCACTATAGTCAGTATATGTCGCTGACGTGGACCTCAACGTATTAATTCAGTGAAGCAGGATTAACGAAATATCGCAATATCGAGGATCAAATTCCGTTGTGTTCAAGATAAATGATAACGAGTGCCAAGATCCCTTGAAATGATCAAAAACCCTTGGAGCTTTGTCTAGGTGTAGTGAATTCCTCATTGACCAGAGTCACCGAAAGAAACGAACGAACCAGTACTCACAGACCATTGAAATCGGTGGCAGTCAATTCGACTTTTCTCTTCGTAGTTTTCCCCCGGCGATCCGAAAACCCCACTGAACACGTTCAAATATCGCACGGAGCCTTCTTTATTCGCCTTCCGACGTACAAGAAGGAAAAAAGGAACAATGGAAAGAACGTGATATCGAGTTCTCATGGTCCTGGCATTGTCCTATCCTCGCCAAAACGACAGAATTCGCAGTGCTTGTCACTTTCTTTTATCACGATGTGGGCGCGAGAAAAAGGAGCCTGCACGGCGCGTTCCCAGGTTGGCAGCGAGAGACTTAAATTGGGCGCGGTTAATGCGAAAAAAAACCGAGGGCGGGGTTGGTGGAAACAGTTGGCTGGTTTAACACGAACTGTCTGCTACAGTTGGTGGTTCCGGTTCGAGCCAGAACGGCGAACGTGACTGCAATAACTGCATCGAAAGTTGCGGACAGTCGCACGAGACACGCGGCTCGTCGAAATCTTTGCGGTTGCACCTCTCAGCGTTTCTCTCCACCGACGTTTCGCTCTCGTCGTCTCGATCGTCGCTCACGACCTTTACGGTCTTTACGGACTTTTCAGGGTCAGGTACCTCTAAATAAAAACAAATAACAAGGGGAACCCTTATATTATCAATTTATTGTCCTGCAGTCGATTCGCTGGCTGATAATCCAAACCTATGGGGTACTTTTCGTTGGTCTGAAATCTTGAGATTGAGCGCGAGGGAAGGTCTCATATCACGAGTGATTGGAACAATCCCGAAATCATTAACTTCTAATTGGTTGTATAATTATATACGTCTTATAGGATCACTTTGTGGTCCGTCAGTTGGGTCGCCCATCATCCAAACCTATAGGGTATTTCCTCCTGACCTGGCACCTTGGAATGTAGCACAAAGGAAGGGCTCATAGACGCCAACATACCGATACGCCTAGTGCCTCTATTTCATGTGGTGTTATCCATTCTTTCTTCCACCTTCACAAGCAAAGTTGTCTCCAATTTCATAGATAATTACAAGCAATGACTCCCTAAGTTTTCCGATAATACAACGATCGGAACCCTCACGGTACGAGCCCTCCTCGCACTTGTCCGTCCTTTTTTCTGTTCTCCGCCAGCCCGGGGAACTCGTAGCAAAACACCCATTTGAGAAAGTAAGAAGAAGATTTTGCTACAGACCGCGTGGGCTTTATTCCCAATGACGATGGCGACCCCATCCACCCTCGCGTTGGTTCTTCCGATCACGATAAGCTGTCTCGATCGCCAGTCGTCTCCTTCGTCCTTGTATTTCTCAATTACCCTCATCCGTGAGACGCTACACGGAAATTCCGAAGAAGGACGAGGGACAATAAACTCGTTGACCCGGTACCCATTACCGCATTCGACGTAGGTAGTCCCTGTTGTGTCGTTCGATGGTGTGGGGATAAGGGGATGGAACATTTTCTCTAATATCACGGCACGGAGGGTCCAACGTTTAACTTTTCGTTTTCGACAATGAAGAAGAATCGCCAAGCTAATGCGTCTCTGAAATTTTCATCTTTCGTCATTGCTCTAATTGTTTTTTCGCTGGTTTCGTTTTTTTAAATTTCTGTTTTCAATTTTTTTATCTTCTTTTTCAATCTCCATATATCGCAAAAAGCTCGGGCAATGTACATACAAACGACCGTTGGGTTTTGAAGGAATTTACACAACTAGCTCAAGTGGAATGGACACTACCGTAATTTTCATGAAATTCCATCAATCCCATGACACAGAACCAAACGTGATCAAGCAGAAGAAAATTGATCACCGCGGACTGTGGTGTCGTGTTCCGAGCGGTGCATCAATACCGTTACCCGCATGAAGCAGTCGGGGATTCCTGGATCGAAACTCCCCCGGGAGAGAGGGCAGAGCGTATATCCCGGCACGAACGAGGGGACCTCGTGGATCGAGTTTGGTCCGCTCGACGGCCGTCCTCATGGCCCTTGCTCATCTTATCGATCGGGATCTTGCCGCAAACGATCAAAACCCATCGAAATCGCATTACGACTGTTTATTCCTCATTTTTCCTTGAAATTTGTTTTGTTTTCCTTGTTCGCTAGTGCGTAGAGTCGACGTAATTATGTCCGCCGTGGCGAGTACGACGCCGGGATAGCGGCACCGGTGGCAATCCACCGAGCCCTTCGGGTCTTGAAAAGAAATTGGATCCGCGCGATTCCCTTGGCGATAGTTGTCCTCCGACAGTGGAATTTGCTCGCGCGGGAGGCTAAGTGGCTCCCGACGAGGAGAACCCGGCGCGTTTGCGACTGTTGGATGAAAATTTATCGAATCTCACGTCTGGCACCCGTCAAATAGCAGGTTAATTAAGATAAAAAGTTAATTGAGAATCTTTTGGTTGAGGTGCGGCAAGGGGTCCTGTGGCGAGAGGTGAGAGAAGGGGGGGGGGGAGGCTGGACCGATAATTGGGTATCTGTATGATGTACAGTCATTACCGATAGATAGAGCGTAGCTCGATTATAATTCTGCGAACGCTCCGAGTCGGTACAGTTATATGCCTCACGGACGGACGCATGTTTGTTATTAGTTAAGTCAAATCAAAAATAATGATAATGATAATAATAAATAAATAATGTGTGTGTTATTTTGTGACGCAGGTGGTAGAGCGAAAGCTCGTCTATTTTTTCGCAAGAAGTGGTTCGCAAACGGCCTCAAGATTCAGCTCGACGTCATGCCTTGGTTCATCCTATTTCTACTACTGCTAGCTGTGATGGAGGCCTTCCCTCGGGAAGCCACCTGTTCTCGTCTACCGGACATCTACTGGAACTCCACCAATCCAATGTGAGTCACGTTTTCCGCGTTTCTTTTCCATCTGGTTGTTCCTGGTTTTTCTTTGTTTTTTTTTGTTTCGTCCCTTGCAGCCCGTCTTGTAGTTACGTGCCGACGCCATGTTTTCTCAGAGCGTTGCGTGCAGTTGCACGAGGGGATTCTGGCCCGTTTCGGTCCCTCGAGGCTCGTAATGACGCTCGGATTTAGCATCGTGATTTTCGGAAAATGCCGAAGGATAGAAGCGAGATACGAACATCAACGTTACACGAGCTTCTCTCGAGTCTCTCGTTACGTCTATGACTTTGCTGATGTACGGCGTGGATATCCGTAATACGCGTAGTGCGACGTGTGACGTAACAGAGAATTTCGACGAGGCACGTTGCTGCGGTGACAACCGCTTCAGCCCATCCGAGGGTACGTGTACGTTGTACAACTGTAATTTCCGTCTAGCTCCCCAGGTTCATTTCCGTAGGGACACTATGGATCACCGGTTGCCTCGAATTTCGCTGTTTACGTCGCAAAACAATAGTTTTCGAGACGCCTCAGGAAACCCCGATGAGCGATTATAAATTTGACCCCTGTCCAGCGTCGTAGGTACGATGGTAACTTTTGCGTTTTTTATTTCAATTCTGGTGAACTTTTTCCCCGAAGCCTTGAGGGACTGATATTCCGAGATATCTGTACATTTTTGGTCTAGATTATGTAGGCCAGATTGAAAAAAAATATCTTCACTCCTTTCGCGAGATTGGGGATCGAGAAAGACCGCAAAAAATTACGATTTTACCTAATTGGGCGAGGGTTAGGTGCGTTGAGTACCGATATTTGAATGGATTCCATCACATAATAACCGAAAGCAAAAATATGCTATTTGAGGATTTTTTTTGTCGCAGTTATTTTGTCAACGGTTGATAAAGCGTGTTACCACTTAAATAATGAATCGAAACGATCATAAAATTATTCGCAAGCATGTAACCGATGACAAAGATCCTTCTTGTAGACGTTTTGATAACGCGCACATTGTCTGGCACTTTGGTTGTACGTAGCTAAGTTCAGCAGCAACGAATGGCCCCCGGCCATTTTGGCATCATTGCACGAGTGCAGAAACACGGTGACATCGAGCAACGGAGAACGATGCTCACGATGTACTCGACTCAACCGTTAAACCGTTGTGTCGTGTTGTGTATCACTTACCCGTTGGCGAAATAAAGCCCCATTGCTACGGTTATATAACGTTACAGCACTGACGCAGATCGTTGAAAAAGACACGAGATTTTCTTATCGTTGTAACTGTCGCGGATGAAATTGTACGAGAATGCACGAAAGCTACAGTCTCGTAACAATATCGACGTATCCTCGAGGCACAAAGTAATACGGCACTTGTTTTTCCGCTACTTCTTCGGGGCACATCAGATTTTTGTCTTACAAATGTTCTCTTTCTTCCATTTTACTCCCTTTTTCGCCGGTAAACTATAAACGTCATGGTTCTTACGAGATAAATTGTAACCGGATGTGAATTTTCAAGCGTCAAATACATTCTTTTTATTTTTCTTTCATTTTTTACGTTCTCGACGGTGTTTCGCACAAAGAAAATCTCGGATTTTTGATGGACGACGGGCAACGACGAGGGCGACGTACGCGCGCACCGAGATAGCCGGAGTCAATCGAGCATGTGAATCGATATCGCTGTGAACAAGAGCGAACCGAGCGATCGGCTATGGCGGATGCAGAAATATCGAGAAATCGATCGTTGATAAGATTTGAATGAAACGAAACGAGCGAATGTACGATTGCCGTTGAAGAACGGTGCGCTGCCGGGCGGCGGTGCTCTTCCGCCTCTTCGAGTTCGCATTTCCGCTCGACTAAGATCCGACGAACGACCCCGAGCCCGATTCCCGGAATCCTGCCACACCACCCTTCTTCTCCCCCGCCTCCTCGCTCACCCGCCAACCCGTTTGTACGTCGGGCGCTTGTATTTCACGGATTTTCCCGCGACGTCTGTCTTTATCCTTACTTTTGTTCCATCGCGCCATCCTCGGAGTCGAGGCTCAGCGTAAAATGGATAAGCAGCCACGGTTCTTCGGTTCGGTCGACGATCGTGCAGGAAACGCCCGGAAGTTACGAAAAAAATTTTACAAAAAAAAACGTCTATGTGCAGATCTTTTTTACCGATTGCTCGTCGACGAGTTACTGTGTGCTGAATTTTTCAGAGAAAATTTTTCAACGCTTCCGCAGACGATATAACGTTTTGAATACTGATTTTTCATTCATGTCCACGCGATCTTTTATTGTAGGATCGTCGTTGTATGGAACGTGGGTCGTATCGACTTTTTTATTCGAGATTGTAACACATTATTATTCGGTATCGGTACATTTTTTGTCGCCGAAAATCGAATAGTTTCAAAAGTAACAAAGCTCTATTTTAGCATATTTCCAGCATCTGTTTCAAAATATGGTATTCAAAATCATCAAACGAACACTTTTGTACTCCACATAACAAGCCCTTTCAAATGACACGATATATAAAATTAAAAATAAAAATTCGAGTACCTAATTTGCCTCTTCTTCAATTCTTAGATGAATATTTTCAAGTGTCAACGAGTACAAAATATGTTTGCTAATAAAATGTTTTACTATGCCGAATGTCACATTTCTACGTCCCACGGTTTCGCTTAACGGAGTTCCCGAAACATCAAACTTTATCCATATAACTTGCCAAGGGAATAGCCATCCCAGTCTCATAACCGTTTCCGGTTTGTTCTATTCGTCGCCGGGTTCTTTTTCCCCGAATTCGATCACGAAATCAGCGAGAGAAACCATCTTGCAAAGGTCGAGGGTCCATATTCGTGACGAGAATATTATGATACAGGGGCTCTTTGCATGTATGAACTTCTCGAGCGACGTTTTCCGTTTCGCCATGCTCGACTACACGTCACACGAGTACGAAATTCACTTGTGTGTCGCATGCGTGTATATCGGGTGAATCGAATGGGAAAACGTGTATAATGAATCTTTGCTCGATCTTTGCCATCCCCTTCGTCACGTTTCGTCGGCGTCAACCCCTTCTGTCAGCGTCACGCGTTTCGAACTGCGGGCAGTAGAGAGAACGGCAACTGTTCGCTCTGTTCGAGACTGACAACGATAGCACAAGAGAGGGAGTGAGTGAGAGAGCGGGGGAGAGGTTGGGAGGAAGCGCGAGGGAGGGAAACAGAGAGGGTTTAGCAAATGCCGTTACTCCGCCACCTCGGGAATGCGCGAGCGAACGCGGGCGGCTTTCAGCGAGATTGATAATTTATTTAAGTGCCACAGGCCCGGGCGTTGATGCATAACTACCGAGCTTATACTCGCCCCGTGGCTCCCTCGCTACCGGTCTGTCACTTTCCGGTATTCCCGGGTCCCCTCCCCCGCCCCGATCTTTCACCTTCTATATCTCATCCACGTCTATGGTTCGCGCCATAGACAAGTACGTCACACGTTGAATCGTTCGGAAATCAAAGCGTTCGAGCGATCCGTGCGACACCAAACTCACGGTCGGCCAACCAAAACGACGATTCGTTCGTGGCGTATGAGTGTGTTGGTTTACGAATATGTGTAGGGACAGAACTCGTCAGCCAGTCTGAATACACCTTTGTGTGTGACGAAGAATTAAACCATTGTTCGAGTTTTAATTTGCCAGTCCCTCAACCGAAAATCGATTTTGGTCCACGCTTGTGTGCGTGTGCGTGCGTGTGTGTGTGTGTGTGAGTGTTTGTGGACGCCTGCGAGTTTAGGGTCACTCGGGGCAAGATGCCAATGCAGTTTTTTTTTGGAACCTCGATCGTTGATGCCATTGATGATAGAGTTGGAGATATCGATGAACAAAGGGGGTGGGTTGCTTAATGTTGAGGTGTGCTGCGAACCTTCGTCTTGTGTTTTGGTAGATTGAAAAAGGGATTTGATCGACTGAAGCGGATAAACCGAGAACATTTAGTTTGCCGCCATTTATGGGCAAAATAAAATACATGTTTGTCCTCTCTTTGCGTATTGCCGTTGTTTTTTTTATATTGCGAAAAGATCATCGACCAGAGTTCTGCAGCTCTGGCTTTGTGGTGTTGGTCGATTGATTTTTTTATTACTAGGGAAATATTATTTGTATTGTTTAGGTCTTTCCTGGTCAATACCATTGCCGTTAATTTTTTATTTTCATTTTTATGTGTTTTTATATCGCCAAAGGGCCATCGATCGGAGTCCCTCAGCTTTGACTGCGTGGTGTTGGCCAATTCAGTTTTCAATCATTGAAAAAACAAATCGTTCTCGTTGCTCCCATCAAATACGAAAGAATTTTTTTTTTTAATTGTGTCTGTCGCATAAACAAATGCAAAATAAAACCAATCCGCATGGTAAAAAGAAAGGAATGGCAGTGTGCATCTGACCCGGAATGACATCGATGTACCGTCACCGGATCGGATAACCCAGTCACTCAACCCTTGTTGTCGTGCGTACACGCACTCTGCATTGTACGGACACCTTTATTGCAGCCCGAAAATCGCTTCGCGATCGCTTCTAACGCTTAATCATTGATTAGCTGGCCCATACCCGTTTGCGATATCTTTTTTTATTCTTGATTTTTTATTCTTCACGTGTTCCATGCCGTACCGAACTTTTTCGCTCAGTTTTCCGGTCAGTATCGGATTACTCTCTCGTTCACGTGCGGAAAAATAGCATTCGATGTAATTAACGTGGGTAGCGCGATGGGAATGCGCGAGGCTCTGCTCTGTAAAAAATTTGAGTGCGCCTTTGTCGTTTTAATTCGAATTACGCAACCTATATTCACGAGCCAGGATTAAAAATCATGTTTTGATCTGTAAATGGATTGGCCATCCAATCTGTGTTAACGAATTTATATTTGAAAATAAAATGAAATAAAATAAAATGAAGTTAAATAAAAATAAAGCTTCGTTAATGCAATTTTTTAAAAATCGTAAACCAGGATCCGGTGATTATTGGGGGATAGAATAATGTATTCAATAGTGTCATAAAATAAATACTCGACATATTTCATCGTTGAATAAATTACACGTCGGACCAATAATTTTTTCAATCCATTTGCCACGAAGATTCGATAAAATTCGTCGAAATTGTATTGGCCGATGTTTCGTGAAACTGACCGTAGTTCAGCGGTAGGCTGCTCTATGGTTTGATTCCTTATCCTTGGGGAATTGAGCGGCTATTCAGCCAGACCGGCGAGTTACTTTGTTCCTCAATACATCCAACGAGAAAACACCCGGCAACGGACCCTTTTACCGGGTGTGCCGTTGCAGTACTGTCTCTATCCACTAGCGGAGATCGAAGCGAACGAATCGGTTGAAGCACGCACGCCCGTTCTCTGGATCACCCCCCGCCCCCCCCCTCCTCTCCTCCGGCGGCCCTATATACCTGTCTGTACGGAACGTCGCATACCTACTTGTCAAACTCGCTCGACTTCTTCCATTGTTTCGCGACTTTGGGCTCTCTGCCCGATCAACCTTCCAACAAGCATTGCTATTGGAATTTTTTATTCTTCATTTTTTTCAACCATATTCCCCCCCACCCCGCCCGGTCGACCCTTCGACCGATATTCGTCGTTGATCTTCTAGCCTCTCTAGTCGTCCGTGCTCCATTATTCGTTGTTATACCTTCATGTCGCTGTGTGTCACGCGTCAGCTTTGTTGTCACTAGGAAATGTTTCGTTTGTTTTTCATTTTATTTTGTATCCAGTGTTTTCCACTTTAACGCGCTGTAGCAGGCCCATCAGTGGCAATTGCGGTTCGTTTTATTGTTGATTTATCAGTAGCTTTTTGGTAATTAAATTGTTCTCATTGGTGGCAATTGTAACGTGCTATTCGTACCACTGTGTGGTATATATCGAATAATTCAATGAACTACCTGCTTCTGATTTAATAATAATAATCTAAAATAATAATTCAACGAGCTACCGGCAACTGAAAAATAACGTTGAACGTGCCAAAAAGAATTTTTATTTCATCTCCTCGAACTGCCAAATCGTCCACCCATGAAATAAAAAAAAAGATTATTTCTTTCAGTGTAACGTATAATTGGTAAAAAAAATTTGAGTCTTATTTCCTTGGCACTGACGTTTGTAGACTACGATGAGCATCGAGAGTTCTTCATCGAATATTGCCGGAGATATTGGTCGAGTCGACATTTTACAGTTTCCCATTAGATTCTCGTTTGCCGTGCGCCATTGTCGGAAGACAAGCTTTTCAAGCATCAATCAATTATGGAAAAGTATATTCCACAAGTACGTCGATAACCACAACGATTCTCATCGTTATTTCTCGCGAGATATTCCGAGAAGAATATTTTTTTGTGGCTTATACGAGAACATCTTGAGATTTTCGAGTCAACGCATATTATATTGTATCGGAGGAGATACGTCTGAGCCCGATGATTGAGTCGTGAGAGATATTGTTCGATGCGGTGCCATCCGTTCGTCGTTTGCATCAACAGGATATATGAGTTGGTGCAAGATGTTACGATAGAAACAAACGCGCGTACACGGGCGACAATACTTTTACATTTCAGACTGGTTGAATCGTGTAAAGCGGCTTTCTTCATCGAAGTTATCAGCTTCATGAGCATCGAAAGCGCCGGTATCTCACCGAGGATGGAACTGCTCTTCAAGCTTATTCTCCGTTCATCACTCAAGGGTCTTCCCACGTTCTCCGTCTTTCTCGTCTAGCTGCTTGGTTTGTTCCGATGCGCTTACTTGCCAATGCGGGAACTTGTATTTTAGCAACCGTCATACCGGGTGACTCTAATCGTTTTCATTTTCGCGATTACATTCTTCCCGTTTTTCAATCTTACTTCTCATTGTTCAATTGAATGAACTCATTTTTGAAATTTTTTCCATCGAACAGAATTTACGCAGATAGTCGCAACTTGTATTCTAGCGATATTCATACCGGGTGTCTCTGACTGATTTATTCTTTAAAATTAAATTTTTACTGATTTCCAATCTGCTTCCCGACCATCCAATTGAATTATCTTATTTTTGCTTCCTCATAAAGGAAGCTTTGTTTTCGTGAAAATTTTTTTTTTTCCATATTTTTGTGTAGACGTGTTCAGAATGTCCCAAAACGCCGAGAAATCTCATTTAGAAAAAATGTCCGGATGTATGTGTGTGTGTATGTATGTATGTAGCATTGGTTCAACGTTCATAACTTGGGAACGGTTTGAGATATCAAGCTAAAACTTATCACACATGTGGAGGGTTCCAAGCGCCTTGCTAGATTCAATTTTGGGAAAAATCCATGCAGTTCTTTTGTTTTTACGTGATTTCAAAATTCTTCAAAAATTGATTTTTTTTCTCTAGCTCGCACAATTTTCGAGATATCGAGCTCAATTTCGGTCAAATTTTGCACTCCTTCGAGAAGATGATTGGTACTGAATTTGAGCGAAATCCATACAGTGCTTTTGTTCTTAGAGAATCTTGAAATTGGTTAAAAAGTGTCGTGCGCACTTTAGCTTGCGCAATTTTCTAGATATCTGGCTCAAATTTTGTACAAAGTCGCACTATTATCGGATGATGTTTCGTATTGAATTTGGGCAAAATCCATCTAGGAATTTAAATTTGATGCGACTTTCAATTTTTTCGACTTGACATGGAATTCACCATATATTTATTCCGGACTAGATAGATTTACGAACGTATTTTATATGAAAACAACCTCTATGAGGAAGCCAAAATTGATCGACACATAGTTTCTCATAGAGGAATCTCCGGCAAATGTAAAAAATTATGAGGAAAAAATGTTGCAAGGTTCAACTTTTTTGTATTTTTCATTAAATAGAATTCACTCTAATACAACTATGCTAACATTCTGTTTGTTGAGTTTTTGGGATAAGAATTATAATACATTCGGCAAACAAAACAAAAGTATTTAATGGATATTTAAAGGCATACTCTGTGAGCTGATTGTTTCGCGTCGTGTACGTGCTCACAAGTCGAAAGTTGGATCGAGTACGCGAAGGCCAGAGCGTTTATTGATATTTATATGCCAACTTTGCTGGGCGACTGACCGTTCGCCGTTAGCCAGGTTCTGCTGGCGGGGGCACACGCAGTGGCAAATATATATCTCGTTCAGTGCTTCTCTCTTTCGACCCGGTCCGTGTTTCTCTTCCGTCAAGCCCGAAGCGGGGCGAAACCTCCAGAACCCGTGAAAACTTTGCCCCCGAAGGACTTTTATTTCAACTCCCGCTACAACGAAGTCCCTCCTGCTGCCGATCGCGATCCGTCTGCAGAAATCAAAAAGAAGAAAAAAAAGAGCTCTATCGACAGAACCGCCGGAAAGCTTGGAAGCTGCCTGCCGAATGTGCCGTTGTACACAAACCGAGCCTTTTTCCATCCTCTCTCTTCGCTTCCTACGTTCGCGTTACATCGAAGTTTTTCGACGTAGTCGATTGGAAACATTTGTACCGCATCGACTTGGACACGTGCGGGGCCAGTCGACAGGAATACGCAGTGAGAGCGAAAGAAAAATCGGAGCTCTGTGCTTACACGCAATTTCTGTTTGGAAAGTTATCGCTTACGCATTTTTATCACTTACGAAAAATAATCAAACTCGGGTCGTGATAAAGCGATGTAGTTTTTATAGCACCCGTACATTTTATAAAAACAGTAGTAAAAAAACAATATAAATTGTTAAAACCCGCGACAGGCGGGATTTTTTCCCTTCAATTACTATCTTTGTGTACAAATTTGGTTCACTAAAACGATAAAAAAATATTGTATTTTCCACTGAATCACATTTTCAACATAAAACTCATATTTTCATGCGGTACATATAATATTACATTTTTTGTTCTTCCACTTCGTTTGCCAAATTATCGAAAAATTGAGAGCTCCGAGGGAATAAATATTTATTACATTTTGTTCATCCGCACAATCTGTATTCACGGTGAAATATCGAATATATTGCTGAATCGATTCTGGGATTTGGGATTTGTCATTCGAGGTTGGCCAACGTTCGCAGATGCATTGCATCGCGTTACAAACTGATTACCCACAGGGTGACTACGACGCGCAGGCTACTACCCCCATCGTTGCATCCCTCGCTGTAGCAGCAGCGACAGCAGCAGCAGCAGCAGCAGCAGCAGCAGCAGCAGCAGCGGCTCGACGCTCGGGTTATAAAGTACAGCTGACGCCACGTATAATATATTCCTCTATCCTTCTCATCTCCACTCCTCCCTTCGCCACCGGTACTCCACTTCCACTTGCACCATCGCTGTACACCACTTGCTGGCTCGCTAGCTGTATACGTACTACACGTCTACATATAGATATGCATATATATTCAACTACCTCTCCGTCCTTTCCGCGTTCTTTCTCACACGGCACCCTCCCCGGCTCACATGGCTTCCATATCCACACGGGCTCTCCATCTTTTTTTCCTCTTGGGCTCTCTCGAACACGCACGAGCTCTTGTACATCCGTTTCTCGCGCCCTACCCCAACCAAAGACCGAGGACACCCCCCCCCCCCCCCTCCGGAGCACGTACTCCCGTCTCGTTCGACGCTCGTTCGCCAGCACCTATGAGGTCTCGACCGAACCTCACTACCGAGTCATTCGTGTCCTCGTAAATTTTCACGAGATACCATTTTTATTCTATTAACCAATATTCGGAATGATTCTATGGATTACGATATAGAATTCTTACTGCAGTTGAATGTTGTCAGTGGGAATAAAGATGTTTTATCGATATTTCGTATTTAATTTATTTAAAATGTTCGTCCAAACCTGGAAAAATATCTGGTTACTGTCGACTAGCTTTATTCGCATATATTATTCATACTTCGTTTAAAGCTTGTTCTCGAATATTATGCGCATTACCATAGCTCTTATCAATTTTCTTATAAATCATTTTAGTCATCAAAAATATAAAAAACGAGGGTTGAGCACTAAAATCCCCGTTCGATAACTTCCCTCTGTTCAAACGACCCGACTATTACCATAGACATATTTCGTTATTGTCTTTGTTCACGGATTTTGGCAAGCGAAATAACGTGCGTGGATTGATTCGTTACGCAAGAGGGGTGGCCGCCTATATAGGTATAGAGTAATGAATTCGCGGTTAACCTCGCGTGCTGCTGGCTCAGCCGAGCCCGACGGTTCGCCACCCCGGCCGCGTACCCCGGCAAGCGTTTACTTTTCCGCTTCTATAAATTTCGCATCTGGGTACAGGTTGTCGATTTCTCTTGGACCTCCACCAGCTATACCGTTCCATCGCCGTCCTTGTGCCACCCCTGCTGACGGTCGTCCTCTGTTTCGTTCTCTCTTTCATTCCGAGCCGAAGCGGCCGAAACGCACGCGTATGTACGTTTACGTATTTTCCCAGTCGTGAATTTAACACGAGGGTAGTGGAGAGGTGCCGGTTTCCAAGGGTATATCTTCACCGAGACAAATACACTGGGCGGTTACCGGTAAATAATATATTTTTCGAGAACGCCCGCCGCTGAGGCTGTGCCATACACGGCGTTGTGTGTTTGGGATGTTGCTGCGGCTGCTGCTGCTGCTGTAGCTGCGCTCAGTGACTCGGCTGGTTTGTGGAGACCTCGCTGAGTGCACCATCCTACGACTCATCGGTTTGCGCGCACATATATCTCCAATTGGCATTGTGTACGGTTTCGATGTATCCCGCATCTTTCGACAAGTCTCTGTAAACCAGCGGATTTCGAGCAATATTTTCGTTGGGATTCCTCATTTGACTGCGTTGAAACGTATTGTGTTCTTTTGGGGTCTCAATATACCACTAGGTGGATCGCTGAAGCGGCTGTTCAGTCGGAGGTTATTTTATCTATGCTCGAACGCGACTTGGAGGCTACAACTCGTTAGAAATTATAGTTGTTGGTACACAAGTACATTATATTGAGGTATCGACGTTCAGCATCTTCGCTTGTGATTAATTATCCTTCGTCACTATTTTTCGTTCTGTTATATTCTCTGCAAATACACATGCCCCGGATTTGTGAAAATCAAGTGAATCATAATGAACTCATGCTCAAGATATCTGGCATGCTGAAGGTCCGCGGAAACTCTACGTTCTCACAGAATTCACTGAATCTTACGGTGCGAGAGAGGTAGCAAGTTCGGGGCTCTGGGTCTATCGTTCGGCGGTTCGCTGATGTCCATCGTAGTGCACGAGATTCTCCTCTTCGTTGACCGAGTCCAATGGCCTGCGGCGATACTGCGGAACGTCGTCCTGGTGGGTCCAGTCGTACGTCGTCGTCGTAGTCGTTGTCGTCGTCGTGGCTCCACGGGATTCTCGGCTTTCACGCTCCGCAGTCACAATCGTCCTGGCTGCCCCAGTCTCTCGCTATTGTCACCGGATTACACGAGGATTTACTCGGGAAATTGATACTCCGTTTGTCCACACGGTCGACCGTCCGGTCATCCTTTCAGTCGCTCCGCTCTCCATTTTATCTCTCCCTCTCCATCACTCGCGTTTCTCTTCTCTCTCTCAGTCTCACTCACTCACTCTCGTCCGAAATGACCGCACATGCCGAGCGGCCGTCTGCAAACCCAACCAGTGGCAGACGATGCCCGCTGTCCGAAGTAAACTCAGCTTCGTCCTCAGGAACACGCCAAACACCCGGTAAATACGAGAGTGGCCTCTGTCTCCGTTATTCCCATCCTCGCAAACTACCAACCCTGGTACATTCGCGCATGGTGTATACGAGCACTCATCCGCGATCCCCTTAACCCACCGGCAACTATGGACTCGATCAACATTTTCCTTTGTCCATTTCTGCCCTTGATTCACATTTACCCCATCCTCCGCCACGTTTACCACCCCATCAATTGCCATTTCGGACCCTCGGGACTATGTCGATTACTTTCCCTCGACTGTAATATGCGGCTTATCTTTTACCGAAAGTTCTAGCCTGATAATAGTACCGTCAACGTTCTTAATATCGTACCAGTTGCTGCCTTTAGTGCCGTCTCACCGCGCATCCGAATCTTTCGGGAAGTCGAATCGATATCTGACGGTCGATCTTCTTATCTAAAAAAATATACGGACAGCGAAAACCACAATCTATGTCGGATTCGCCATGTAGCACGTTGGTGTGCTTCTACGCTTTGGTCATTTTGTTTTATCCGGGTGATGAAAGTCATGTTTTGAATATAACTTGGTCGCGCGACATCACACGGGACGACATCGGCCGAGAGTTCCAGCTGCCTTCATTCGTCAATGACAATCACCGGAGACTCGCGTATGGGTCGCATAGGAATTGGCAGATCGTTGGCTTGCGTACGTGCGCCGCGGGATCATCACGAACCAAGGTTCATCCGACTATTCCTCGACTATCGGCAAACAAGTCGAGATACAGCTTGCATACTCGCGCCAGCGACATCGGCGAACGTAGGGTGATGTCGTTAGTTGGACAAGCTGGTTGTACGACGATGAAGAGCATCAACGGGGTGTACTCCCTGCCGGAGGGTTTCGTCGAAACTTCGTCTCTGGTTCCCCATCTGCATGGCGTCGTATCGTCGTTGCATCGACACTAAGATGGTCGTCGGTTCGTCGTTCTCGCTCAACGATAGAGTCTCTGATCCACGTAGAGAGGGTTAGAGCGGTGCTGTCGGGGTTCCTACATGGATTGGGTTAAGGAGAAGCATATCCTCGGTGGTGATGCAACATGCCAATACAACGTTCGGTAATCGGGGTACACGAGTGCTCTTGTGTGAGCCTCGGGTCTTCTCCTCCTAGCCCCTTTCCTTCTACCCTTCCCTTATCTCGGTATGTACTACAATGCCGCGGTATAGTCGTATCCCACACCTACGGCAGACACATGTATCCGGGTGTTGGATCCCCGGATTTACCTCCAGTCGTGTGTATAGCTTGATTTCGATTAATTGCTCTTGGGATTGATATATAAGCACGTGGAACGGGCATCAAAGGGACGATCAAAGGTCTCGCGCTTCATAGATCATTAGCACGTCTGAGTATGGCTGTCCACTGCCTACGGGCCATATCAACTGGCATCAAACGAACGCTCTGTGCAACACAGCTTCTGTTTTTACGAAACGCGTAATTGATCAATCGAAACAAAGACCGGCATTGATAGTCAGACTTGCGGATGAGCATCCACACTGGATCTCACGTTTGACTTGCTCGCTATGCATCGAGCTCATTCCTCGAGAGATTTGCGTCTCGCGTAACGAGCCTTATGACTCGTTTCCTTTTTGAATCGCTCGCCAAAGTTTTTTCCGCCAAACGCACCATTATTAAAAGATGATGTGGGCGGTTAACGGGCTCCGGGCGATGGTCTTTCGCCGGACAAACGGATGTTATGCCGCCATACGACGTATGCCGCGAGGGTTTAAATACACAGTGATATAGTTGCGTCCGTAGTGCCAGCGTAGTTAATCAAATATAAACTGGTTTACGAAGTTGGGGACTTAATCGAGTCGGTCGTGGTTTCGACGAGCGGATCTGATCCAATTTCGATTTTGACAAGTACGCGAGAGCCGCATAGCCGCGCGACACAACCTCACAACCCTTCGGTTCCACCAGTTTGTCGGTCACGTGTGTATGTGTGGGCTATATGCACCACGACACGACTGCTGCAACGTCATACACGCGGCTTCCGCTGTCCGTTGATGGTTCTCGCGTATCACGATCGACTGCGTCGCGAATACACCATATTATTCCGACGATGATCAGTTCCGCGTTGTCCAAATGTTGTCTCCTCGTTTCGACAAACCCGTTTCTCTCATCCATCTGTTTCTCCGTTTCCCCGAGAGAGAGAGAAAAAGAGAGAGAGAGAGAAAGAGAGAAAGAGAGAGAGAGAGAGAGAGAGAGAGAGAGAGAGAGAGAGAGAGAGAGAGAGAGAGAGAGAGAGAATATTTTCCATGGACCGTTTCTTCGAGAATCTTTGATGGGAATTTTTGTTTTTTTTTAAACGAATGTCGTATTCGTTCGACGCGGGTGACCTGGATTTCTTGAGGCAAAATATCGCACGCGCTATATGAAAAATTTCAATATTTCAAGTTACGTTGTTGCACGTACCGACGAACTGGATTGAAATGTTTTTAGCTGTATCCGACAGGTGAACACACTCATTTTTCCGCACTAGCCCCGCGGTCGTGACTCCCTCGTGTCTGGCGTTGAAGTATCCGCAGTCCCAGCAGCACCTCGCGCATTCACATTTTCGTTTCACGACTTTTGTGTTTCAACGCGAATTGTCGAAAAAACTTTCGACTACGCGTGCCAATTTTTTTGATTGCTTATTTTTACAATTTATCGTCAACTGTGACGGTTCCGTAGTTTTTTTTTTCACGCTTTATCATCAAACTTCATGGCTGACTTATTAATCCAGATTTTGCCCTCCATTTGCAGCTTACCGTTTTCCATTTAAAATCCTGCGACTCAGGTAAAGTCTTCGGTCGGTTAATTATACGAAAAATAAGGTGTCGCACGGTAGACAAGAACTGGGCAGAGTCTTTTATGCGTCTCCTTCCACCTCGCTCGTCGTCTCTGCCAGTCCTCTGTGCCCTTCGTCCTTCGTTGCCTCGTACTCATCGTCTACCTCGGTCTTTATCCGCTCAGGGGCCGTATAAACACTGGTATTAAAGAGAGATTAGCCGGAGACAGAGAGAAAAGCCTCGGGACCGGACTAGTTCGTCGAGGGAAAAAAAGTAAATCGTGGGAGGTAGAAGCACAGAAGAAGGTTCATGAGAAAACGTATTTTTTTACCCTTATTTTTTTAATCCAGCTTCCTCGACGATAAAATGGACGTTGAAGATGAACCATTTATTGTTGACTCGACCAGAGGTATAATTATGACGCTTAAATGGTTGATAATCAGCCGATGGCGACCAGCAACAAAATAAATCAATTAATACAACACAGAGGAGCTTTCCGGTACACGTAAAGAAAAAAAAATTTATCCCCTTCTCGAAGCTGCTCGAAGTTGTTCGGAATCGCTCAAAGCCGTTAGGAGATTGAGGGCAAACCCTAGATTCGAAAATTCATGCCATTTGGCTGTGCATCGTAATTTTGATGGGAAAAAAAATTGGTATATACGCTCGTAGCCCACCGGACATCTACGGAACCAGTGACAGTCCCAGAATTGCCATTAAATGAGCGGAAAATAGGTCGAAAATTTCGATTCCTGTGCGTTACCCAGGCTTATGGGGGTAAAGCACAGAGGAGGGGTCAGCGAGGCTTTGCGGCGAATGTTCCATGTCCCTGTATGTGGCGCACTTCGTTTGTATTCCCATTCCCTCTCGTGTGCAGTACGAGGCGGGAAATCAGATCACTGTTCCAGTAAACGTTCGTGGAGAGGGCCAATCGGTGGCCACGAGCTTCGGTTGGCTGCTGGCGCGTTAATAACCGGAATTGCACCTTCAACGATCTACTCCGTTGATTGGCGAAGCCCGTTTGTTGCACGGCAACTATATGCTACTCATCGCTCGGCCAAAGACCGGGAATTACATCCGATTATTATTATTATTATTATTATTATTATTATTATTATTATTATTATTATTATTATTATTATTATTATTATTATTATTATTATTATTATTATTATTATTATTATTATTATTATTATTATTATTATTATTATTATTATTATTATCATTATCATTATCATTATCATTATCATTATCATTATTATTATTATTATTATTATTATTATTGTTATTATTGTTATTATTATTATTATTATTATTATTATTTTAATTAATATTATTATTGTTATTTTTTTTGGAAAGGAAGTTTAACTACATTCAACCTTTTTCGGGTGATGGACGAATGTACAAAATTCAACGTTTGAACCAATGACTGGTATGTCTTTGAGAAATACTATTTTTTGTTTTTTTTTTTTTCGTTTCGTTCTCCATCTACGCACCCGTTGTACCAAGTAGCGTGGAATTAACGAAAATCCGAACGATCGTAGTAGTGTCCGGTTCCGCTAGCTAGCCACCCGAAGATACGAACTCGCGTGGTACGTCGGCGGCGTCAGGGTGGCACACGGCGCACGGTGCTCTCCGAGTACGCGCATTTAAATGTTCCGTTCGATCGGCCTCATGCATTATTTAGTTTAGGCGGTGAGGCGAGGCAGGCAGGGAGACTACGAGCGAGCACGGTGGCGGTGGTGGCGGCTCGTTTCGCGAGGGACCGCATCGTTTCGACGCGTCCGGGTCCGCAACACCGAAACTACGTACGTAACCTGCCGGCCTGCTCGGCCACAGCAGTTCAAAAATAAACGTATACCGAACCTATATGCGTACGTGTTTATGTATATATATATATATATATATCTATGTGCACGGGTGTGTGTGTGTGTGTGTGTGTGTATACACACATACCGGCCTACCTATGTACGTAGGTATCGGGGCGTAAGCGTTGACCAACGTTTCCTCGTGGTACGTGCAGTCCGAAATTCACGAGGACGTTGTATTCGATCGGTCAAAGTTTAAAAATTGAACCAAACTATCCGAATTCCGTTCGTCCCTCTACAACTCCGAGGGGAAAAAGATTTCTCGTACGATAGAATTTTTTAATTGCCTTTGCGTGAATAATTTATGATCTTGTATTGATTACTCAACGGTTTTTTCGTTCCGTGGGTGGAAATAAATTTTTGTTCAATCGAATCTTTTTATTTGTTTGATTTCATGAAAATACATGAATAATATTTTCCATTTTCGTTTAAATTTTTTCAGACCCTCGGGAACACGGAGGGCACAAAAAATTTTACTACCCTATTTCCTTTTGAAATTTATTGGCCTTAATCGAGATGCAGATTTGAGTTCGCCGGAAGATGTGTGTGCATTTTTTTCGTCCACAGTTCGAACTGGATAACGAATAGCGTGCGGTTTCTGGGATTCCAGGGAATTTCGTTTGAAGCATAGCCATAATTTTTCACTTTTCTCGAAAGGGCATGGTAAATCTGTGTTTGCGGTTTTCTATACACGTATGCCATACCGCATTGTGTATATAGTATATCGAATCGAATATCGATGGGTCTGCGCTGGTGTCTCCTATTACTTTATCGTTTTAGGATCGCGGAAAGTGGTAAGGGGGGAAGGTACAGAAGACTCGTCCAGAGCGTGGGAGGGAGAGAGAGACGGAGAGGGAGGGAAGACCAATTTCACTGTGCTCACAATGGGCGAAACCACGTAGGGACTATCGCGCCCGTAGAAAAGAGAACTGCTAGCACGAGCCCGAGCCGCCGAGTCTCGAAACGGATCGACTCGTGTTTCGGGGCATCCGTGCAAATTCAATTTCAAACTTCCATATACACCAGTAAGAATTCCATCCAGACGATTCCGCGTTCTATGTTCACATAATGTATGCATAAAATAAAATGTGAATGCATGTATATAAATATTTCAGAGCTTCGCTCTTCGCGCATTTCTCGGTTCGTGGTTTCCGCACGGAAGTACGTTGCTTCCGCGAGAAATTTATAGCTCAATGCAACATTTCGAGGCCCATTTACTAATTTACGATTGGGTTTCTT